>CP045903.1:9136783-9164647 GCA_013387185.1 Caligus rogercresseyi
GAGTATTTATTTTATCATTAGGATATCTCTCGTTGAGAAACTCTCTTCTACATGCATTTTCATTTTCTTCTTTTTCTTTTGTTGTTAACATTTACCGGACGAGTTTTTCCTCTATGCCGTGTGTAACCTTCCCTCTTTTGAAGCCTACGCGCACCCTTAGAGTCTGCAAGTCAGGGGGTTTATCTATGCAAAATGAGCTAAATAAACCAATAAATATTTCAAGTTAGCCTCTCTGCCATAGATATCGCTGTGCTGTGAAATCGGGTGCCGGAGCGTCTTCCTGTCTCGGAGTTTCCGTCAAGGGGAACCCTCCCCCTCCCTCTACGCCGCCCATTGTGAAAAATCCACCTCGGAAGGGCTCATAAGGACCTCCGTGACGGCGTAGGTTTGCACTCTCTGAGTGTATATATGCCTCTAGTTTATGTTCTTTTTAACGTATTAGCTTTGGGTTTTTTATGTTTGTATTTGCATTATATAAAAATAAACTGGGAAATTTAAACAAAATGTTCGAGTTCATGTTTTTTTCTTGGCCCTTTATTTAGCAAGTCAGTCATAAATGCATGAAACAAAGACATTCAAAACAAGACATATGCAATAGCAAACATAAAAAAATATATAATTCATTTCATTTTACATAGTAGCTAACGTATTCTTTATTTTTAAAAAGATGTGTTTAAACTGACATGGACTAAATTCAAGCATTGATATGTCCCTAGTTTGAATGAAGAGCCTATTTATGAAATATTATACGTTTCTTAGGCCTTGGGGTAGGTCGTTTATTTAGTTAAGTCCAACTTATACAAATTTGAATTCATATTCTATGAAAAAATAGTGAATATTTTATCCAATCTAAAGCAGGTCTCGGTGTAAAGTTCCAGCAAAAAAAATTGATATCAAAGGGAATTTTGAAACGAAATGAAGTTTATATTAAGGTTAATTCACGGAATGTTTTAGCCAAACTCATATTCGAATAAATAAATGCAGTGTACTTTCAAAAATAACTAATTTTTTAAATTAATGTTAACAAGTTCAAACTGGTCTTTAGGCATTGTTTTTTGTCTAATCGGGAAACTCTGCAGAATAAAAAACCTTAAAACATGTTCTACTTTATTTATAAACTTGTAAAGTTAAATATCTATATATTTTTAGTTATACCTTTGATAAAATAAAGAATATATATCGCAAAAAGTATATATCTATATATTAAAAAGGGATCTTTTTCAAAGCTATAATCTTCAACTCACAGAATATAAAAATATTTTAAAATACTGATCTTTTGAAATCCATTCATTTTGAGGATATAATCAAAAATACCAAAACCCTTTTTGAAGTAATGCTATCTTTGGTTAGCATTTTCCATTTGTCAAAGCCTTTTATAAGTTACAAAAACATCATGATGTAGCCATTAACTCATAATCAAATAATGTGCCTCTTCGTTTGATATGTAATGTCCCTGAGTGTTGAGATATGAATGACATAACCTCTAATTGAATATATATCTAACTAGAGGCATATATACACTCAGAGAGTGCAAACCTCCGCCGTCACGGGGTCCTTATGAACCTTCGAGGCGGATTTTTACGACTGGGGCGGCGTAGAGGGACGGGGGAGGGTTCCCCTCGACGGAAATTCCGAGAGGAAGACGCTCCCGGCACCCGATTTTACAGCACAGCGACATCTATTGGCAGAGTAGGCTAACTTGAAATATTTATTAGTATTTAGCTCGTTTTGCATCTTAATTCTGCACTCAGAGATGCCAAATTTAATCACTTGTTACTTTTGACATTTCCAACAACTCCACCAAGTTTCCTCTGAATCCGTTCCGTACTTTTTGAGTTATCCTGCTGACAAACACCAACAAACAAAACAACCAACAAACAACGCCATTGAAAACAATACCTCCTTCGGCGGAGGTAATAAATAAAAGGCAAATTATTTTTTTAAAGGATACAAACATCATATAAATTGTATACGTTTATATATTTATAGTAGCTACGTGCGATTATAACATAATTGCTCTTTTAACATTATTGTTAGGTCTTTCGATTTGCTTAAAAAATAAGAGTGTGTAGCCGTGTGCAGTGCACTAAGGCGTGTTCAACTCTCAATATTGGGGGCGTAGGTTAGAATCCCGAGAGGGGATGGTCATTTTTGGTATACCTCATTGATAAGATCCTTGATTCGAGTCACTAATTTGAATGCTATAATGCTTATTTATATCCTGTCGGATACTGTAATTTATCGAACCAAGTAGGCAAAAAATACGTCGAAATAGAATATGTTAATTTGAGTTATTATAACGAAGAAGAAGATCATGCCCACACCAAGGGAACTGCTCAAATGGAAAGCATCCCGGATTAAACTACGCATTTCGCAAAAGCATTTTAAAGAAGATAACTTTCTTTTTAACTTACGTCTTTTACGTCAAATTATTCGTCTTTACATTCATACCAAATACAAAAGGGAGTTGTAATTCAAAATGCCTTACTCAGTGTTTTAGACGAATCATAATGATTCGAACATTGGGATACTTTTTGGTGAAATCCTCCCGTCTTTTTGGGGGACTTCACATATAAAGAATTTACCATATCTTTGCCATACTGGATCATTTGAAGACCATGTAACTCCATGATATTTTTGGTATTCATTTAATAGACATATCATAAAGAGAACAAAATTGTTAGTCGTTGAATTCTCATAAACTTTGTGAGATGCTCAAGATACTCCTTATCGAATAGGATAAAGCAATGGATATTGAACAAAATGTTCCGATGATTATATTCAAAAGTCCTCTTCTTTAGGAAAAAGATAAAACATTGTATTTATAGGAATAAGTCAGAGAGTACACAACTTTATTAGAAGTGATATTTAATCTGTGCATTCGACTGTTTCAAACACCATCCCTTAGTTATTTATATATATTTATCTACTAATTAACAGGGCATTTTATTCATCAAGAAATCATTCTTTAAACAGTATGAAGGCAAAAAAATTACTTCAATTATGTTTTGTTAAAATGTTATTCTCTCAAGAAGAAGATTAATATATAAATTAACATTTCTATATATTGACAAGAGTTAGTTATATTAAAACAACGACCAATGTTTTAATCTGAAGATCTCGTTCGAGGATTGAGTAAATTTGAATACATGTTAAACGATATACTTTTGACAAGTGGTAAATAGAGTGTTTGATCATGACCATCTAACTAATAGTTTGCTTGTTTTCATTTGTCATGATCTAGGATATACGGCTGTGGATGATTTTAATACCGACTTGACATAGAAAAGAAAAAAACTGAAAACATAGAGACATCTCTCTGGCCTCTCTTTTATTATAGTATTAAACCTCACAAACCTCTCCCTTTTCATAACATATTTTTTACTAATTATTTTATATTTTTACATTTATTACAAAAAAAAAATTCAATTCATTTTGATGCGTTGTTTCTTTTATCTTCTAGATGAATTATGAGGGGCGGTCTTACTGTCTTCCTCCTTCACTTTCGTCGTCAAATCGGCCAGAAAAATGCTAAGAGAATTAATCAGCTTTGAGAGGAAGCCTAGAGAACCTTCCGTGACGAGGGAGGCATTGAACTACTTACCATAAGAACAAGTCAGTCCCGAAAAGAGACGATGGAGTTCCTCTCGTCCAGGAATCCTGTCGAATAAGTGACTCCGGACACAGGGGGAACTCCGTATCAAGGTTCCTCCTCTAGAGTTAAATAACTCAAGCTGTTTAATGTAACGCAATAATAAATAATAACAGCTTTGTTATGAAAAGGGAGTGGTTTGTGAGGTTTAATACTATAATAAAGAGAGGCCAGAGATGTCTCTATGTTTTCAGTTTTTTTCTCTTTCTATGTCAAGTCGGTATTAAAATCATCCACAGCCGATATAAACTGTAGAAAACTTACAAAAAGTTAAAAATATAGGGAATGGGAGAAGAATAGTAAGTTGCTTTATGTGTCATTACCCATTTTGATTACCCACTAATCATTATTAAATTGATTTACATAATTGAATTTCGATAATTATATAAACAGGTGTTTTATAAATATCTAAAAAATAATATACTTACTTTTTATTTAAGTTGCTATGAATCAATATAAAAGGTTTTTTCACTCATATTTGGATTTGATTAATTTTTTATGGAGATAAACATTGCATATGTACCATTCAGTCCAATTCAGAAATAGTATCATTTATACAACAAAGAAAAGGAACTGAATGATAAGAGATGCGTAAACACATTTATTTTGTATAAAGAGATGTAAAAGATGAAGCCACAATGCCATGATATTTATTGGTTATTCCCTTACATTGTCCTTAAGTTCCTTAGGATCTGATTAGAGAGAGGGTTTATAGGAAAGAACCAATAATACTTATTCTCCCTATAAAATAAAACATGTCTTCAACTGTCATTTATAAAATATTTCAGTTGGAACTTGGAAGACTGATTTCTAAAGTGCACGAGACCTAAAATCCGCGTCATAAAGTTTTACTTCTTATTATCCCAACCACAACGTATATATTGGCCAAAAGGCAAACTTGAATTTTTTTTTTTTCATTTCCACAATTGTGGCTGTATATGTAGGGATTAAGAAACACAGTTAAAACAAATACAATTACAGGCACACTTAATTACATTTCTTAAATATGAATATTACTATTATTCAATGAAGAACGTTGAACTTTGCATGGCGAGGTGTCGAAACTGCTGCTGTAGACCACATCGGATTGGGGTTAATGATGAAAAGAGAGTAACGTCGGAGCACTTCATGAGCGTGAGGAAGGGCCCGTAGTTGACAGGTGTTGAGTATTCCGGAGCTTTCATCGTGTTGTAGGAGCCCTTCTTGGAGAATTCTTCCTCGTATTCAGTCCAAAAGCATGTCTTTATTGACAGCGTTAACAATGAATCAATACAGGCCATAATTATTATATATATAGAGTCTAATACCTATATATAAGATTTCAAATACCGAACCGATTATACGATATTCGGTAGAAACTACCAAATACCGTACCGATTGTCAATCAGTACGGTATATTTAAAAGTATGACTTTTGTGACATTCATATAGAGGTATAGAGAGTTTATTCCCTACAATAGCAGAGAAACCTCGTTCAACTGTCGCTGTGCCCAAGCGCTCCCTTGTGTAAAGAACTTGAATTCGCAAAATAATTAACAACTACAACTTATATGTAAATTTACATTCAAAATAACCTTATCATATGCATGAATACTAGAGTACCTGAAAGTGCATTTATATCGGACAATAAGAGACAGTAAATGAAACAACAACAATAGCCTTCCATCTCCTACAAAATCCAAGTACATTCATGATTTATATAGATTAGTATGTATTAATTTTCCATTAATCTTTAATAATTATAACAAATTATGTACCAAATTGTCCTTTGTTATAAATTGTCCGATATTAAATGCATATGAAGAAGCAGAGAGCGTATAAAAAAAAGAAGTCAGAGAGCAGATACATAAATAAATTTATCTCTCTTTCTTATCAGCTCATATATATATATATATATTATATATATATAATATATATAATCACAGGAATATAAAATATTATATAACATCATAAGGCTTTGAAGAAATTTATATTAAGTGTAAACCTTCATCGACTCAGGCAGTAGTACTTAATTATTCAAAATAAGCAAAGTATTTTATTTTTGTATTTTGTATTTGTAGATATAATTTGAAAATAAAATCTTTATTTACATAATTATTGAAACAGTATATAAAAGCAAATACTTATAAATATTTATTGAAAAGATATAGGGAAAAATAAGAACAGCATCAATAATTAGCAGTACAATATGAAAATTAGGCAAATAACTTGGTAACTTAAAATAGACATAACCTAAGCAAATGTGTTATTCAGAATTTTGATGGTGTAAGTTTGTCCAAGATTATATTTAATTATTGCTCATTTATATAATTAGTTTTGTATTTTAACAACACGATATTTTTTTTTCAATTTATACAGTTTTTTAATATTGTAAAGACAGAGAAAACATAGATTCTCATAAATGTTCTTACAATATTTTTATTATAAAACCAGGTTATTATAACATTATAGATTTTTTTCAACAAAGTTACTATTTTTCTTTATATGAAGTTGAATATCAATTTAAAATATAATATAAATTTATCATATTTAAGTAATGTTAGGAGAATATTATTCGCAACTATATATGTTCGGAAAGCACGCAACCTTTACATTATTAAGTTGCTTCTAACCGTTGTGCCAGGACAGCTATAGGGGAGGCCGTGTGTAAAGGAATAAGCAGTCATATTCATTTCATTCTTCATTTATCGCTTCCAAAAGCCTCAAAATTAAGAGGCGATGCACAATTTATTAATTTGATTCATTGTTTGTTATACTTTTCTCCTAAAGCTCCTAAACTCTGAGTAGTAGGAGTTTTGAGAATACTTCTCCCTGAAGGATCAGCATGACTGGACTTGCAATCAGGACTGAGTCGGTACGAGGATAGCGGTAGTTATCGATGTCTTTATGTCTCTTGCACTCTATTGGCCGGCATCTTAACGTGTTAATATCCCCCAGAGAGGTAAATATGTCACTATTAGTATTTGTAGGGTTGGGCAAATTATCATAAGTTTTTAAGGCCCAGTTGTTTATATTGTCACATTTTGTATAGAATCTTAATCTGGTATTCTTTTAAAATCTCAGTTAATGACACTCAAAATTCAAAATGGCCGCCAAAATGATCTAATTTTGAACGAATAATTATTTCTAAAACTGAAGTGTTGCTTCCAGTATGTTTTTTACAGATTTTCTTGGTCAAGGAATTCAAAATAACAATATTAAGTCAATAAATCATTCCTATTAAGAGATACAAGCAAAATTTATTTACTTTAATGCTCAAATTGGCGGTTTTCGGCGTTAAAATTGCTTGTCGGAAAGCACTATAACAGTATTAAGCTGTGATTTGCCAATATCAACAAGACATAGGATCTCAAAATATTAACATGAAGCACCATAGCAATAGTTTAGTATCAAATATCTATTTAACACTATTCCCTCACACTTATACATTGTTTGATCAGAAATTAGATCTGACTCTGGCTTGATGGAATTCTTAATTGATTTTTTTGTACATGAAAACTTTTCCACTTTAAATCTCCAGTCAACTTTGATTCTTCTCATTTCACGAATAGCTGGTGCCACTGTAGCCCTTAAGTAGCCTATCTCTGAGTGCAGTTGTTTTTCTGTCAGCCTTTCAATCAAGTCAAGAGAATCTCTTGTAATTGGGCCTTGGTGTCTCTTAGACATATCAAGCAACTTCTTTGCCCTTTACGCTTTTTTCTTCTTTTGAGCTCCTCTTTCTTTATTAGTACTAATATTTTGGAGATTTTGACGGTGTGCAAATAGTTAGATTCAACGGTTTTAACAGCAGTTACATTTGTTGACGTTCATGCCGATTTCTATCATTTTTACTTTTCATCGTCACTCAGCTTTGAGAAGGATGGATCTGTTAAAAACCTGTTTGTGGTCACAACATTATTGCGAAAATGAGTGTGGACATATGTAGATCCTCCACTTGCTATAGTGCGGACATCTAATTTCGCAAATTTAGACTCGCTGTCAGCGAACTACAGTTTGTTTTCATCGATATTCATAGGCCCTTCCTCACAACTGGTTTACCGGATAAAAACATTTCTACCAACTGTCGCTCTAGTGTATCTATCACTTCATCAAGTACTGCGCCATAAAGACTGCTTGACAAAGTAGTCTTGCACGTACAAGATTATCTCTTTTCTGCTTCAGGTCTGGTAACGTTTGTTGAACGATTGATCGTATTCCAGCCCAGTTTCGATTTCTTGTGTGTTCTTCAATACATCGTCTATCTATCCTTGGAACATCCATCATAGGAAAAAATAAATATGCACCAAAGTTTGCATCACACCACAAAGAAACCAGTCATTTAGTATGCCAGTCGAAACTGCTAATACTAGCTTGTTTGCATTGCTATCGACAACAGCGTCAAACAAAATATAAACCACTGTCTACGTGACAATAATTCTTTGACAATTCCTGTAATTTTTCCAAATCTATTGGCTGTAAAGCCTTAGAATGCTTGAGCCCTTGCGACTCCATCCACGAGGTATACTCATTATAAAAGGAAACAGAGTGTGCTGCATGGCTAAGGGATAGCAGCTTCGAGATTGCAATCAGTGCTAGATTGTGAACACTAGATCCTGGAGTCGTAAACACCTTTTCATCAGTATCCACGTTTAGTAATTTTTGAACACCGATTTTTTGCTCAGTGTTTTAAATACTTGCGTGGTCTACACCCAATATGATATGTATTTGAGAATATTTTTTCAGTCACACCTAAATTTGTATCAGTGCAGAACAATCACCAAGCTCGATCTGCCATCCAAAAATCTATGGAGCTTTTAATATCTTCAACATTGGAACCGGCGAACAATACTAGAAACTTCAATTTAAGTTCAACTGATGCAGCACTGTCAGCTCCAGAATGGCTAACACTCTCTGTATACCCAGTTGTCATGGTTTTTCGTGACCTACCAGGACCTGAGATAGTGATATGGTCAGCCTTTACAACCTATGGCTTGTGACCTGCTGCTTTGGTTGTATCAACTAAGCCAACCGTAGCAACATCATCATCACCTTTATTCAAAGGTTCCTATACTACCATGAGCAGATTCATATAGGATGCATCCTCTAGGTATCTGTTTATGGTCTCATGACTAGGAAATACATTGGCCAAATCCTTTGTATATTTTCGACGCTTTATACCGCTGGCACATGATTCTACAACCGCATCATCATCACTCCTTATTTTGCCTCATATTTCCCACTGTTAGTCAAATATAATGTTGGCTACATTGACTATTATCCCTAATATGTCGCCAAGACTCACTTTATTTAAAAAAATGTAAGTGTTGGTTTAAAAAAAAGGAAAAATATTCCTTATTTGAAAATGTTTAATGATGTTTAAACTATTATATTTGCAATCCATGACCATACAAACCCCGAGTTAGATATCTTACTTGTGGTGATTTATATTTGGAATTTTTGACTGTAAGCAACGTCAGACGTCATCGTAGGTATTTTTTTTGTCGGATTTGGAATCTGTACACAATTTGGCCACAGAAATGATGAGGCTTTCATTCATCACCAAAAGGGTAAAGTTTGCCCAACCCTTGTATTACTACGATATCTTATCATGATTATGGCTTGTACTTTTTGATATTACCTAATTATAAGCCTTGTTAGGACTATCACCTACCATTGAAAAGTCTTTTATTGATGTCCATCGCCTTTTAGGGGATGAAGTTGGGAGTTTTGGCTAGGATTTTGTATCAAGGTTCCTGGGCGAGACTTAATGAGATACTTACGTCTGTTCTCTCATTTTTCGTGTCTATAGTGGGATGCTATTCACGTAATAAGTTTTACTTCACAACAAAACTTTAAGCGCATATATATATATATATATATATTATAAAAAATTGCAACTAATCATCCATTAATAAGCTTTGTAAAATTATTTTAAATAAAATATGTTGATATTGTAAGCCATACCTACAACCAGGTATTTCCCATATATCAAAGATGTTTGAAGAATATAAATTATACCCGGGCAATAATTATGTACGTTAGCTATTTTATCTTAACATTGTAAGTTAGAATCATTAGTTCTAATTGTTGCAATGATTAAGCAAGTTTGCTATGCGCTCAACTCAAGTAATCATTAAGAAGTCGGTTATTGATGAGGGGGGAATGTCATTAAAGTTTTTTTTAAAATATATAATACTAGATTAACTGCTGAAGTTCATAATGTATTGAAATATGTCTATGCTTAAATTATATTCGCAAGCTATACTGATATCTATGACCCAGCACAACACTATTTGTTTGCCCATCATTTGATATTTGATAACATATAAGGAATATTTTAAAAAAATATATTTTTTTTGGGGTTAAGTTGTTTATTTAAAATCCATACAGTGTAAAAAAAAAGAATACACTAGAAGTATGAGACAAAAAACACAATAATAAGACAGTTACGTTAAAAACAAAATAAAATTAATTGACGATTTATTTTTTATTAAAAAAGTCCAGAATTCCGAAAACGCTATTAAATGTAATGGATTTTATGGATTTAGTCAAAAACATTGCAGCGGTTTTGTGACCTTACCATTTGGATAAACTTTTTCTTACCTTTGTTCTGTTTAAGGTTTCCTTTTATTTAAAACTGAAAGTAATATATATATACATATTATTAAATGAAATATTATAGAAGGTAGCGTTTTTCAATAAACTATAGGTAGGAAAATAAGTAAAGCGTTCCCCTTCCAGTATGTTCACAGAAGATGAGAGCATAACAAACAAAAGATGGACATCACTAGATTTAAAAAGTCCTTATTTATAAATTCACACCTTTATCATAATAATATGTTTTTTCGTGAAATACTTTAGGGTTTTATTATATATCATTCAATTGACAAACGAAGACTTTGATTTTCTGTATCCTTTTATGATTCTCGAGTAAGATCCATAGATTTATGAGATCCATTTAAGTTTTTTAACAAAATAATCTCGATATAAAGTTTGGATGAAACAGAACGTATTTTAAAAGAGTGCTGCATTAAGCTATCGTTACGCATAGGAAAAAGGGTAATTAAGCTTTAAAAAGTGATTGGTTGAAAGAAGAGGAGAGGGTAAAAAAGAAGTGAGCATTACGCTACAAAGTATCGTTTCATTCGCGGCAGATAATATGTGTATATCAATGTAAGGGAAGAAAATAATTCTTACAAATACTAACTGTCTTCTCTTATGCCAATTATGATTCCTTTGACGTTACATCTCCGATATCACATATATTATTAATTTAATAAAGTAGCTGTTCATATTTTTGGTAAATAAGAATATTTATTTTATCTGCTGATAAATGGACCATCATTTTTACAATCGAACGTAGAAAAAGAAAAAAAAAGTGTTTCCAACACACACAAAATGTATTTTTATGGTTGAGCTTGTAAAAGCTACATTTTTCCTATACTTACCTATCTTCCTTTTAAAAGGTCGCAAATGGAGAAAGTGGATACATAATATAAAAATGGATATTTAAAATTTCTCAAAATTTGGGAAACGGTAATGTTTATCATTTTTATAAGTTACAAAATATTTGAACAACTTCTCCTGGTAATATAGATGGACTCATTTTTTCTCCATTCCCAAACGATCCAACCATTGAAAAATAGAGGAAGTAATCGATTGCAACCAGCGAATTATTCACACAGCAAGATCAAACTCCTGCAAAGTCCCCAGTGGAATTGAGAAACTCTTGGTTTAATAGTTTTCCTTTCCCGTAAGAACTAAAAAATGACAGCGACCCACATATCCAGAACAGACGGATAAAACGATACCCCACTATTAAATACACATTTTAACCTGGATGTTTTATTCTTCTTTGAATTTTTCTTGTTAGTTTAACCATTCCAATTTTATATATTGAGTTTTTATTCCATATTCATATATATTGTAATAGATTTTAAATTAGTTTGAATGAACTCTTTGGCCTTAAAAATATTAAAATAAGGATATTGGCAATTAAAATCGATCTTTTTAATTATTTTTAAAGGCCTTTGTAGAAATTGCAACTGGGGATACAAAGAAATAAGTCGGTGGAATTGTGAATAAAAATAATACATCAGTAAACATTATAGTTAGAAATTAGATTATCAGATAAAATCAGTAAAAAGGAAGCTTTATAAAGGAAACTAGAGGACCTATAAAATAATTATAAAAATCGATCCGTGTTTGTATGTTTAAGCTTTTACAAAGTGAGAGCTCATTATATACTGCTGATTTCAAGGAAACCCATTCACTAGCCAATTTTCCTTGTCTTTCGTATTCCACTCCAAGAAAGGAAACTTTGTCTCCAATAGGATAATTTGCAATTCGTAAATCGTTATTGGGACGCCAAGCTCTCAGAGGTAAAATCCAAAAAGAAATCCGAATATTTATGTTTTATATGAGTAGCCAATTCTTCACTGGCCATTAAACAATCTTAACTTAAAAGGGTAGCAACAAGGACAACATAATTACCTCCGCCGAAGGAGGTATTGTTTTCACTGGCGTTGGTTTGTTAGTTTGTTGGTTGGTTGGTTGTTTGTCAGCAGGATAACTCAAAAAGTACGGAACGGATTCAAATGAAACTTTGTAAAGTTGTTGGAAATGCCAAAAGGAACAAGTGATTAAATTTTGGCATATCTGAGTGCAGAATTAAGATGCAAAATGAGCTATTTCAAGATAGCCTACTCTGCCAATAGATGTCGCTGTGCTGTGAAATCGGGTGCCGGGAGCGTCTTCCTCTCGGAATTTCCGTCGAGGGGAACCCTCCCCCGTCCCTCTACGCCGCCCCAGTCGTGAAAAATCCGCCTCGGAAGGCTCATAAGGACCCCGTGACGGCGGAGGTTTGCACTCTCTGAGTGTGTATATGCCTCTAGTTTTGTAATAAAATACGATTTGGAAACATAGCCAAAACATTTCCTATGGATCATACAGTATTTTTGTTCACTTGGAAGCATTTAATGAAAAAAAAAGCAAAAAGTTATCAGATATATATATCAGACTTGTTGATGTTCGCAAAAAATTGTCGTTCGTCGTTTGCCAAAAGTTATCCCATGTCCCATGAAAATAAAAAATATTTGTCTTTTTTTGGCGCCAAAAACGAACAATAAGTAATTTTCCTTATCGTTCGTCGTTCGCGAACGACAACAAATGAACGATAAATCAACGAATAGTGATTTATATATATATATATATATTCCTCAATGATGAAAAATAAATTAATATCAAAGTATATCTACTCTTCCAAGGTAACATTCTTTCTGTATTTATAACAACATAAAAGTTATTTCTATTTGATAGCTTTAATGATAAAAATAATAATATATATTATTTGGGCCTATGACGTCATCATGTTTTTAATTCATGGACAATTGACTCCAGCCTCAAAATATATATTTACTATTGACCTTGTATACAATAAGTAATACTAAAGCATGAAATATATATTATGAATAAGACGGTTCCATTCATGTAAACTCTCCTATCTATAAATCCTAAAAAGAAAAAAGCAACAGCCTGCAATGAGTGTCTTCTCTCTTTCTCTCTCTCTCTCTCCTTCACAGTCAGAGCTAAGGGTCATATCAAATACAAGTGGAAGCACCTTCTTCTACCTCCCCGGGTAAAAGAAGTCTATGACAATATACATATATGTGACCCCTTAGCTCAAGAAATAGATGTCTAAGATGAAAAGGAGCCGCGTATTTAATAATAATTAAACACACTATTGCGTTCAAAAACGAAACAACAGATTGAAAAATAGGATTTACGGAATTAAAAATTGTGTTTTATTCATAAATGAGTTTTTTTATTAGTTGTGTGTGTTTTGATAAATATATGTTAATAGAGTTTTTTATACCACAACACTATTACTGAGGGATAAAAAATTGAATATTTAATATATATCAAATATATATATATATATATATATATATATATATATATATACTAAATTAAGTGAAACAAAATATATAATTCAATAAATGAAGTATTAATTATTTTGAGATCTTCCTAGCCATTATCCTAACATCTCCAGCAGACTTGACCTGGCACAACTCTGAAGTCGCGTTTCAGATTTATATCATCCTAACTACTACGACACGAGGTTTTGTATTTTTGGTTATTTAAATTTTTGTTTTGATTGTATTTTTTTCAACTCAATATTATACTTTTAAAACGCAATTACTTTAAAATATTTGGAAACTGAAAAAACTAATATACATATTATGATTCACCTTAAAATATATGTTTTTTCCATGGCAACAGTCTTCATTCTATTCATATAATACAATAATATAAAATAAAAATAGATATCAAAAAGGGGGAGATTTGTGTTTGGTAAAAACATAAATAAACATTACTGTTTTAAATTAATATACCCTGTAAAACCTTAAAATTCTATTCACATTTAAATCTTAAAACGTAGTTACAACACAATACACAATTTCTTATAGTAAAAACTAAGATTATTTTTCAATTTCTTATAATTTTTTATCATTATTCTTATGGTCTGACGTAGTGCGAAGAAGTTGACGGGAAGTATTTGACGAGTTCGGACACATTATCCCAATATCCTTCACCGAGAGTCCGAATTTTAAGAGCAAAAGATGTATACTGAGCTGTTGCCGATATGAGGATTGCTTGCAGCGTGCTGTTTTCGATTATCTCCTCTCCATTTACCTTCAGGGATATATAGGTTTTGCAATTACTTATTGCATCCCTGATTTCTCTTTCTCCTTTGGTCAAGTTCGATCCCTACGCCAAACCGAATAAGATGTACGCTCCCAGAAATTCCACTTTGAAGTCCACAATGTTCGATGTATTTAATTCTTTCAGGATTTTCAAAGCAGGACAGCCGTAAAACGCGTGCTGAATGTCTTTGTATAATCTTTCCAATGGTTTCTGGAACGGATTAAATTTGCAAATATTTGCAGTTGAGAAGTAAACTTCTTGCCATCATTTATTCCCCTCAAGGAATGTAAGATCCTCTTCTCCCACACTTTAGGGAGATCAAAAAATTCATTGATTTTTGGATGTTGTTCAAAATATCGTTTGATATTTTGTCCTTTTGAGAAAATTTTACGCACCGAGGAGCCAGGGGAATATAACATTTTGCTCCCCTCTGAAGTGCAAAATAAAATCTTCCGGATATAAAAATTGATTATTTTGTTATATCAGAGGATATAAGTGAGCGCTCAGAGTTGATCGGGCCTTTCTCAATCCCTGCATAAGTCCCCATACCTTGAAAAGATTAAAAAGTGTGATGAGAAATGGCACTTTGTCTTCATCAGAGAAGTGGTTTAAATAAATTTGTTTTCTCTGGTACACTCGAAATATTCTGGAACTAAATGTTGTTTTTTGTCGTACGCAGAATGAGTCCACAGTGACATCTTTTTATATGACTGCACATATCTTGGCCTTTTATAAATCCCTCTTCGATATTTTAATACACAGTAATATTTTTCATTAATCTAAAAGAAATGATTTTATAGTGTTTTATGTTGAACCCAATGAACATTTCAAAAGCTTTATTATTACATATTTTATTATTAAAAGAGCCATGTTGCAAAACATAGGTTTTAACCCGAATGCCCTCATAGGTATTTTTTAAATGTTATGTATCTAAATTGTTTGTTATATAACTTGAAAAAAATTTGATACCAGTTGGTCAAGACCAATCAAATAAATGCAATGAAGTTTGCATTTTTAGAGGTTTCTTGATGTACTGTTTTTAAAGTAACTTAAATTAGTCGATAAAGGATCAATTACATATGACCTTAACTTAATCATTACTCCCTTATGTCAGATGCAATTTTTTAGAAAATTTAGACTATGTTGTTTTATTAACTTTTATTATATTATCTAGTTGTCAGGAACTGGATAATATTTCTTATTTTAAATAACAGGGGCTTAGTTGATTTTATTGTTCAGTGATACAGGTATATATATACAGGGGCGGAGTGGCCACCGGAGTACCGGGACTATTCCCGGTGGGCCGCTGGCCTCAAGAAACATAAACGGCCGTTGACAGCCTCCCAATGGCATATTGGGGCCTGTATAAGGCCGGCGAGGGCATAATTGTCCCGGTAGCTAAATTCTTCCCACTCCGTTCCTGTATGTATATATATATATTTATATACATATGTATATAAGGGAGTGCGATAGCCGGGTGCGTGAAGGCGTGGTCAACTCTCAATGTTGGGGTCGCAGATTCGAATCCCAAGAGGGGATGACCATTTTTGGTCTACCTCATCGATAAGATCTTAGGTTAGACTAATTTTAATGCTTATTTATATATAGTCGGATGCAATTGTATCGAACCATATAGGCAATATATATATATATATATATATAAATAGTTATAATTAACACAGCATTTGTAATTGAACTCTATATTTGTATTAAGCATTATTATTATTTACCTATGACGTCATTTGCAGGCTACTTAATTCAGGGAAACCATCCCAATATAGCTCAATTGTAAATCCTGTGTTGATTATAACATATTTTTCTTGACAATCTCTTATAAATTTAGGGAAAATATGGAATCAGAAAGATCGAAAAAAGTTGGAATTTTGAATTTTTAAAAATATATAAAGTACAAATTTCGTTGAAAAAAATTAATAAATTTAGATTTTATTGTTCTTTTGTTTTATTTTACGAAATGAAGGAAAATGACTTAAAATTTGTAGAGCAATGTAATTTTTCAAAATTCTAGCTAAATAGCCACAAATGTATTAAATATATATATATATATATATATATATATATATATATATATATATATATATATATATATATATATATATATATATATATATATATATATATATATATGCTTGCTTATAGACTCTTCACTGAAACTTATTTTACTTCACATTTTTTACTACACGCTCACTCACTCACTCAAATGTAACTCATACCTCACTGCCTAACTACACTGCTTACACAGGCTACACATAGACCCTGCACTTCATGACTTATATAGTGAGTTAGTCATATCTATTATGCCCCCATGGGACTTGCCTTGCATTCATGACTCCAAAATAAGCAATTGAAAAGTGTATATCAACTACTTCCCAGAATATATAATATAATATTATGAATTTAAAATGATACAACTTAAAATTTATCCTTTATGTTCATAAACTAAATAGGAGTTATAGTAAGAAAGTAATAAATAAATAAAATTCCCAATTCATCTGCGACGTCATGGACATAAATTTGATTAAGTGTATTCCTTCATATTTTTCTCCAATACCTCAACTCATCAAATCGACAAGTAGACGAACTCAACGTTTTATATTGAATAAGAAATATTTTTTAATAAGTCATTTTATATATTATGGTGTTATCTTTAGACAGACATTTTGAATTATAATTTTCATTTATGTTTTGTTTTTAACTTAACTGTCTTAAGATTGTGTTTTTTTATCTCCTACTTTCTAGTGTATTTTTATATTTTACACTGTATGGATTTTAGCTAATAAATAAACATCTTAACCTTTAAAGAAAATTCTAGTAAGAACGATAAGAATTATAAGAAACATTCAGAATATTCAAACAATGATAAAAGGATTAAAATACACAACATATATATTTATACTACGGGTCTCCATTATCTGGAAAAAATACATAATTTAGAACTTTTCAGAATCCAACGTATAGTTTTAAATGGGACGTAATTGACTTCATCTTCCGCAAGGATCCAGGAATTGTTGCGAATAAATATAATCTTCAGAGAACGAGCCGTATATTTAGCTGCAGCTGATAACAAAATTAACTAGAAGCACTCAGAGAGTGCAAACCTCCGCCGATCCCCACCAAATGAATCACTTGGTTCTTTTGTCATTTCCAATCCTCTACGCATTGTCCCTTTATTTACTCTAGAGCAGTGGTTCCCATACTTTTTCTGCTGGGCCCCCCTTTGTTACTTAAGAAATTTTTGCGCCCCCCCCCCCAAAGAAAAAAACATACACACATTTTGTTCTCAGAGTCCATTGGAGTTTATTTCCCACATTGTAATTAATACAAACCTCAACCTTTTTTTGTTTTTGTCCATTTTCTAACAGTGCTATTTAGTCTACGATATTTATATTTTCATTCATATGTTTTTCCCGCGCCCCCCCTGCAATTGCTCTGCGCCCCACCAACCCCCCTAGGGGGCGCGCCCCCACTTTGGGAACCACTGCTCTAGAGGTACATGGAAAGAAAAAGAAACTGACGTCATCAAAGATGATAGCACAGCACAGCGACATCTATGGCGGAGTAAGCTAACTTGAAATATTTATTAGTATTTAGCTCATTTTGCATCTTAAAGAAGCACTCAGAGATTTCAAAATTTAATCACTTGTTCCTTTTGGCATTTGCAACAAATCCACAAAGTTTAATCAGAATCCGTTCAGTACTTTTTGAGTTATCTTGCTGACAAACAAACCAACAAACCAACGCCAGTGAAAACAATACCTCTTTCGGCGGAGGTAATAAGTAGTCCATTGGATTTACATATTTACGTTTTGTTAAAGAGCTTCTTGTAATCAAGCTTTGGCTTCCCCACAAAGCGTATAGCTTTATAACTTTCATAAGGTTTGAGTTTAGCTGTTAATTGAATTAATTAATTGATAAATATGAATTGGTAATAAAATATTGCAATCCCTAAATGTTGGTTTCTGCATTCATGTGACTTTTATTACCTTTTTCATAACTGAATGCATTCGATAAAAGAAAACACTCGACTCGGCAACTGATCAGCGCCATCTTAGTTCGCTTGTATGGCGAAATATATATGTATAGTCTTAAAGTCCATTGATCAAAAAATAAAGCAAAGGAATACGTATTATCTCTTGAGCAGTTAAAGTCTAAGTCAAAAAATAATATATATATGTATATAAATCCATATATATATATATATATATATATATATATTTGTTCTTTATATTCTTTTTAATGAATAAAACTATAAAGAGTATTGAAATCATTCAGTCAGATTGAAAATATCATGAGAATTCACTTATTCATTAATTGTGTATTTATTTTTTTAGTTAAAAAATTGTATGGAATCTGGGATTATAGTAAGAAAATCATCTATGAGTTTGGACTCTAAAAATGCATACAAAAATATTGACGGTTTTATAATATGATTGTAATAGAATTAGAAAGATGTCTTAAACGAAAAGGTTAATGAATTTTTCATTGACAGTGAACCCGTAAACTGTACTACCGGAGAAAGATTTAAATATTATAAAACTAATACACAAACGTTAAGCTGACCAATTGCGTGCGAGTAAAGCCGTCCCCCAGCCAATCGTATCTCTGCATTTCCTTAGAATCCCAACTTATGATCTTCAAGACATTTATTTCAGGGTTGTTGTTTTTTTGCTGGGCCTCTTTAAATTTCCCTGTTTTAGAGTGATATATAGCTTTCAATGTGCTCCAAACAATTGAGATCAGTCTTTTATAGTGTTAATTGCTCGCAAGATACCAACAAGATAAGGTAAAAGCCTTAACTGCCTCTACAATTTACTTAGATTTATAATTCAAGAAACAACTCAATTTGGGATATTTTACAGCCATTTTATCCCGTTATCTTCTGGTATCTCTTAACTGCCAAAATAGAGTAATCAATTTCCATAGGCTCATTGTCCCTTTAGCGACTAATTGCACTTCAAGTTTTCTAATAATACTAATATTTTATGGTAAATATTAAAAAGGGTTTTGTTTTAAAGTGATTGAGCTTCAACCGAAGATTATAGATAATACAAGATGCGCAGAACGCAATGTTAAGGTTCCTCTGATCAGAAAAGAAAACTTAAACGTCTCACATGACGTCACATTATCGATTTTTTATGATTTATGGCATAAAAATATTGTATATTCTCCTGGTTCTTTTCTCTCATTATCTTTCTGTCTGTTTGATAGAAAGGACTACTACTTTTATGGACTAGCTAAAAATATAAATAATCAAACCTTTTCAGATGTTAATAAATTGGCTGAGTTTCGGCCTGAAAATTTAAAATCTAATGCAAATTACATATTATTAAACCAAATTCATTTTTTTTGCTGAAAATAATTTGAATGTATATACACAGACTCATAATTTTTTTATTTTATATGAAATTATATACGAGGTTGTGTGGCTTAATTGATATTAGTACACATATTATTAAATATTTAAACACATTGTTATTTATTTAGATGGTGTAGGTATTAGATATACAGGCAAATCGTCTAAGTGATGACGTCACATTTTTTGATTTTTATTATTGGAAATATCTCTCTTTGTTTACATGAGTTCTGCCCCCCTCCCCCCTGAGCTTCAACTGAAAATAAAACTAATATTACGAACTAATGCTATTGAATTATATAACATTACAAAGATTAAATGATTCCTTTAAAATTTATTATTATTTTTGATGTTCAAATTTGTATTGGAGATCTTCAAAAAATCGTACGTTTTAATGTTATATTGCGTATTCCACACGCCTACCATAGAAATTTAATATTTAATGTCAAAAACTGAAAGTCATTACTCAACAACAAAGAATGTTTAATTGACTAACATTCTTGTGTCTCTCCATAAGCTTCGCTCTTCCAGCAGTAGTCTTAATGGTGGTGTATTAAGTAAGAATGCCTTGTGGGAGAAAACGGGAGGGAGGGTGGCGCTCTTGTTGTCTGGGTTCAAGCTCTTTAACCCTTTATAGTGACTCAAAGGAGGTAGCTGAGTGAGAAAAGACTATCCCAGCAGATGTTCTTACATAAATCCTTTTGGTGTCATAATACGATATGTATATTGTTGAGAAATTTGTTCTACTAAATAGAACACTTTTAAGAGAAAGGAAGTATAATTAAAGCAATGAAAAACTTTTGTTTAATATTGTTAGAAGAAAACTTTCATTTTGATGCATTAAATAAACCTTTTAACCCTCCTCCAGCCGTTACATGACAGTTAAAAATAAATGATACTTTTTAGTTCATATATCGATGATTTATATTAGTGGTGTTTAAAACAAATTTTACCTCCGCCGAAGGAGGTATTGTTTTCAGTGGCGTTTGTTGGTTTATTTGTTTGTCAGCAGGATAACTCAAAAAGTACTGAACAGATTCGAATGAAACTTTGGGAGTTGTTGGAAATGCCAAAGTAACAAGTGATTAAATTTTGGCATCTGTAATGTTTTTTAATATGCAAAATGAGCAAAATACTAAATGAAATGGGGTCTCTATTCAGGGAGTAGGAAAGAACAACGCTAAAAAAATATTCATTTACGTATTATTGTTCATATATCAGCTCGGACTATGTTACCCAGTGACGTAGCTTAAACTTCTTCGTCTTCTTCCCATCTCTGAGTGCTTTTTAATATGCAAAATGAGCTAACAGAGAGGAAACAATGATTAGAGATAGAAAATTGGGCGTGTGAAAGGGAAATGTTGAATAGGAATGTTGTGGGGATCGGCGGAGGTACACACTCTCTGAGTGTATATATTTCTTTTATATTTCTTTGCTCTCTCCTCACTCATTTTCACCAAACACACTTACTATATGTAGACATATATGATTGGATGTAATTCTGTTAAATGAATATTAGGTGGGGATCGGCGGAGGTTTGCACTCTCTGAGTGTATATATGCCTCTAGTTTCACTGGCGTTTGTTGGTTTGTTTTGTCAGCAGAATAACTCAAAAAGTACTGAACGCTTCGAATGAAACTTTGTGGAGTTGTTGGAAATACCAAAAGTAACAAGTGATTAAATTTTGGCATCTCTAAGTGCTTTTTTATATGCAAAATGAGCAAAATACTAATACTAATAAACTAGAGGCATATATACACTCAGAGAGTGTGTACCTCCGCCGACCCCACAACATTCCAATCAAACATTCTCCCTATCACACGCCCGATTTTCTATCTCTAATCAATGTTTTCTCTCTCTTAGCTCATTTTGCATATTAAAGAGCACTCAGAGACGGGAAGAGAAGAATTTAAGCTACGTCACTGGGTTAACATAGTCCTGAGCTGATATATGAACAATAATACGTCAATGAATATTTTTTAGCGTTGTTCTTTCCTACTCCCTGAATAGAGACCCCATTTCATTATATTAGGTAGTATTTTGCTCATTTTGCATATTAAAATCACTTAGAGATGCCAAAATTTAATCACTTCTTTCTTTGGCACTTCCAACTCCACAAATTTCATCCAAATCCGTTCAGTACTTTTTTGAGTTATCCTGCTGACAAAACAAACTAACAAACAACACTAACAAACCACAAACTAACACGCAAACGCAGTGAAAACAATCCTCCTTCGGCGGAGGTAATAATGAAATGGGGTCTCTATTCAGGGAGTAGGAAGAACAAACGCTAAAAAAAAATTCATTGACGTATTATTGTTCATATATCAGCTCAGGACTATGTTACCCAGTGACGTAGCTTAAACTTCTTCCTTCTTCCCATCTCTGAGTGCTTTTTTAATATGCAAAATGAGCAAAATACTAAATGAATGGGTCTCTATTCAGGAGTAGGAAAGAAAAACGCTAAAAAATATTCATTTACGTATTATTGTTTCATATATCAGCTCAGGACTATGTTAACCTAGTGACGTAGCTAACTTCTTCTTCCGTCTTCCCCTCTCTGTGCTTTTTAAATATGCAAAATGAGCTAACAGAAAGGAAACAATGATTAGAGATAGAAAATCGGGCGTGTGAAGGGAGAATGTTTGAATAGGAATGTTGTGGGGATCGGCGGAGGTACACACTCTCTGAGTGTTATATTTTCTTTTATTATTTTCTTTGCTCTCTCCTCACTCATTATTCACCAACCCTTATGTAGACATATATAATTGATTGTAATTCTGTTAAGTGATTCATTAGGTGGAGATCGGCGGAGGTTTGCACTCTCTGAGTGTATATATGCTCTAGTTATAATTTAAGATTTAATTAAAAAGTTAGAGAGTAGACCAAATATTTAGTGACTCGATTGTTATGTGTATATATATATATTATATATATATATATATATATTATATATATATATATATATATATATATATATATATATATATATATATATATTAGGTTGTTCTTATTTTTCTAAAGTTTGAAATGTTAGCAACATTGTGGATTTTCTGTTTCTTGGTGATAAAAGAAGACAACATACAAAGTTTGAACAAAATCGGTCAACATTACGAGTCGCACAAAGAGGTCAAAGTTTTAAAAATTTAGTAAAAATATAGTTTCTCCGCAAATTTCTTCAAAATGGTGGACGTTACAGACTTCAATAATTATTATTAATTTAAAGGAAATCTAATTTACTACCAGACGTATGTTTGATGTTTTTTAATAAAACAAAGTTTTCAGTAAAAACAAAGAAAAAATGGAGTGTGTATTGTTAGCTTATTTCATAGCTTTTTTATCAATTAACTTCACTCGCCTGTAGAAGATGACTTGTTCGCTTCAGAGTAAAATAGTACTTTTAAGTTTAGTAAAACTTTAGATGATAAATCCAAAAATGACCTTGGTTGCATTCTATCAATTCAGATTCAGTACAATCTGAGTTTACATCATATGATTCAGAGCCTGTATTGACCTATAAGAAATCGATTATGAAAAAAATAAAAATAATGTGTTTCTTAGATTTGCGTCAAGGTATCCTCTCAAAATTTTACTTTGTCTCTGACGCATACATAATCCATTATATGCGTCATTTTGTACGCGAGATAGGCTTTTTTAATTTACATATAACTCCTCACTTATTAAACTGACATGATTTAGTATACCAAAATATTAAAGCTGGTTAACCAAGCTTTCATTTGATATGTTTGGTGTTCTAAAAATCGCTATACTTTAAGAGATATAAGCAAATACTACCTCTCCCCAAAAATTGATCTTTTGATATGAGAATATACGATTACCATCTGGTAATGCTGTTAGTGTTACCTGGATAGAAAGAGAAAGAGAAGGGAGGGAGCATTTTTGCCTCACTTCTCTCCCTTCTTTTTTTTTCTTATCCAGTAACACTAAAAGCAGTTACCAGATGGTAATCGTATGGCTCAAGGAAAACGTGCCTCACTTCTGGGATCCTCAGACCTGGCCCTCCAACTCCCCAGATCTCAACCCTTGTGACTACTACCTGTAGGGGAAGTTGGAGGGGGAGGCCTGTGCGACCCACCACAACTCTGTGGAGGCCCCTTAAGTCGTCCATCACGTCTGTGGCCATGTCCTTGAGGCTGCGGAGGTGTCCAGGTCAGTGAGGCATTCAGGTCCCGTGTGGATACTGTGGTGGAAGCTGGAGGAGGACACATTGAAAAAAAAGTTGACCATAATTGTCTAATGTGTATTTTTTGTTAATAAATATTTCTCTAGAACCTCTCCTTATTGATCCTGGAGGCCATAAACTTGTTTCAAATTTACCTGCACGGGGCTGTATATATCCTCCCCAAAAAAAACACTTTTTTAGTTCTTTTACATATACCCAGCGATTATGGTTCATTTTTTAATGCTGAAAACGAGTATCTAATACAAAAAATATCTAGCATGTTAGAAATCGACGGTCACTGGTGTCAAAGGCGTCGTTATGAAGCAAAACTTTTTGGTTATTACTTATTTGAAAAAATAGTTTACAAAATTTAGCTATGATCAATTAATGACTTTGTTATTTTTGCAAATTTTTCGTCAAATATATTTTTGCCAATAAATGAACATAATTGCTGACGCACCAACCATTTTTTAATAACAGCTCCTACTAGGGTTCTTTTTTTTTTTTTTTTTTTTTAGTAGCCCTAGGCAATCTATATTTCAATTTGGTATAACATTATGCACATCAAATTAACAAGATTTTGTACAGTTGTATGTAGACTTGGTTTCGCGGGGCTTATATGTACAATGGTATAAAAAAATGTGAGTAAGGGGGGGGGGGTGATATAAACTTCAAACATCAAATAGTGAACACTAAAATTGTAATTTGGAATCACAACCTCCTTTTGTATGTCATAAAATAAAATACTAAAACACTTTTATCTAAATTTCAAACGCGAAAATTTAAATCAGATAAAAAAACAGAAACGATAGCATTAATCATAAAATTTTATTCCAGACCTAAACTCTCCTAACGCAGGTAACGATGCCTGTAGGGATGTGTCTACCTTGAGATCTGCAAGCGTAGATCACTCTCTGCACTTTTGCAATGCAGGCCTCCACTTGAATTTTGACGGATATTTTGAAGACGTCACGATGAGCCAATCCTTTTTGGACGGATAAACCCCCAGTTCTGACAATAGCTCTTCGTTTACTTGGCGCACTAAAGGTGGACGAAGGAGCAATTAAAGAACAAATGTTCTGACGTTTCTACTTCAAGTTGGCAAAAGGAGCACTTAGACGAGTCCGAGGACTTGTTTGTGAATATGGAGGATGTGGCGACTCTGTATCTAAGCCATTTTTCAGCCTTGTTGTTAGGGGATTAGCCATAATGACCCTCGGGTCCAAATCTCTATTTTCAACACCGACCCTCTCACATCGTCTTGACACAAGTGTTCCAGCCGAACTGATTCTCTTCTGAGAAATGATTCCCTCCCGTACTCCTCTCGAGGAGTGCCTCCGATAGCATGATAGAAAGGTGAAGGGGGGCCGATCGCTTTCCTTGTAGATTCATCCGTCAGTATTCTGATTCGGTGATGGGTGAAAAAATTCATTTGATATACTTCTTCGCTGTGTTGCCATAATTCTGCTACAGAAGTTATCACTTTTGAAGCACTAGAACCTGGCCAGAACCAACCGTGGGTTGTGGTTAAGAGGTTCGTTAGGACCCAGGAGAGGCAGTACAGAGGCTAAGATTGACATCCACGACTCCGACATTTTCCCCCAGTATGTGTCGTTTTTTTAACGACTCCAATAAGTTCGTCCGGTCCAGAGTGAAGTTTTTCGTAGAGTTCCACGCCAATTTTTTTGGAAAACCTCACTTTCAAACGGTGAGCCCGAAGATCATAGCTAAAGGGTAATTTCTTTAGCCAGGACAGATTCAAGGATTTCCACATAGCTTCTAGATCTACAGAGCCCAGACCCCATTTTTTGGAAGGTTCTATGGTTCTTTGGTGTGACACGTATCGTCTTTTCTTCCCCACACAAAGCTGCTCTTTGAACTATCAGCTCTTGAGCAAATGTCTCTGTTAAAAGGTGTATACCTCAGAAGATGGAATGCTTTAGGTAATATCACTTTGTCCCATAATCGGAGTTTTTCTAGGCGGCATAGCTTCCATTCCACAAACATTTTGCACCCTTTTTTCAAAGACATCCTCTATACGCATAGAGTTTTAGCTTCATAGCACTAGCCTGCCCTGATGTTGAAATTGCTACTCCGAGAAGGACAGTAGAGTCGACATATTTGTAACAAGGAAAAACTTTTCTAGATCTTGATTTACAGAGCTTAGTATTTCAGATTTCTCGACGTTGATCCTACTAGGTTCTTTATAGTTTCAAGAAGGAAAAGAAAAAGAGGTACTCATGTTGATGTTTTTTAGTTATCTTTTGAATACGTTTTTTAAAACGACTAATGATAGTAGATTTTCCCCATCGAATTCCAATCTACTCCCCTCTCATCAGTATGATACCAATTCTTTTAATTTTTGTTTTTCTCAAAATACAGTTTTTCAATGGAAATGCCATTATGGTAATCTCGTGAATTCGCCAATAGACATTTTGTTCAACCTATATATATTTATTATATAAATAAATATATATATATATATTATTATATATATAATATTATTATATATAATATTTATAGATATATAATATTATATATATATGCTCATATTTGACAATCAAAAAATTATGGATTGAACTATGAATTCCGTAAATGAATCTAACGGGCGTCATAACCAGACGATACCATCAGCTCAATCACAGAGCTGGTAGCGTTGACACGATTGAAACACTTTCGGGTTGCGTGAGGAAACGCACGACGTGAAAGTTCAACAGCCTGAAGAATGTTCTGACGCTGTTTCTCGCTCTTGGTCAGCACTTTAGTAAAGTCAGACCCGAACTGACGGCCCTCTCTGCCGCGTCATTGACAACTTGAAGAGAGGTGACGATGCCGCTTAACTCAATGAATGTTGAATCAGAAGCCCATTGTGTGACCGGGAGCTCCAAGAAGGTTGGATGGATGTTTGTAAGCTGAAGGTAGAAACGCTCAATGAGATATAGGTGGTGGCATTTGGTATAAAAATTCTTGTTATTCTTTGGTAAATTAATCATAGCTTATTACAATTATTAAAGGAATGTTTACCCGGCTAAGAGTTTTGTCGGCTTCGATGATGTCCAAAGCACTTTCGGCACTGACATCGAAACGAGTTTGCAATTCCTTGAGAAATAGCTCCTTCTTCTCCTCGGCGTTTTTTCGCTTCCGTCGCAGTGAATCCCACACCCCACGAAATAGATCATGGAGGCGATGGAGCTTCTTAATTAATTTTTTTCCTCGCCATGAGTGGCAAATAAGACGGTGCCCAGAGACGAAGTAGGGAATCGGCGGTGCTACGGGCAGCTAGCTGCACGTCCGGTCTACCCAAAGACCAAAGATGAAAGTAAAAGTGCCGTATCACCTCTTCGGTTTAACGGAATGGACCTGGTTTGAATTTTTTTAGAGTATAATCAATACCCAGTGCCTCGCTTAAGCACTTCTTCAGTGTCCGAGTTTCCATTTTATGTTAAAGGCACTTGACTGATAGATCAAAGAGTGAAATTGAATCTGATACGGTTTTTAAATCACGTGTTTATAAATAAAAACAGGTTTTGATGAAATAATATTAATGGTTTTGTATTATATTTAAAAGATAACTTAAAACATCACATGAGTACCCTCTTTTTCTTTTTCCTTCTTGAAACTATAAAGAACCCTAGTAGGAGCTGTTATTTAAAAAATGGTTGGTGCGCCAGACTTATGTTCATTTATTGGCACTAAATATTATTTGACGAAATTTGCAAAAAAAACAAAGTCATCAATTGATCATAGTTAATTTTGTAAAACTTTTTGTTTTTCAAAATAAGTAATAACCAAAAAGTTTTGCTTCATAACGAAACCTTTGACACCAGTGACGTCCGATTTCTAAACATGCTAGAGATTTTTTATTTAGATACTCGTTTTCAGCATTAAAAAATGAACCATAATCGCTGGGTATATGTAAAAGAACTAAAAAAGTGTTTTTTTTTTGGGAGGTCTAATATATATATATATAGTC
>CP045903.1:9164747-9177202 GCA_013387185.1 Caligus rogercresseyi
AAAAAGAATGCATCACAAAAAACATTAATATGGCATCAATTACTCACATTTCTTAGCTGAGAACACAATTCAGGGATGAAAATAACAGAACACAAATTGGCTCTTTCAATGAGCCTCAATCCTAATTGTCATATACTAATTCATTGAATAGATATTGTTTAATACCTATTCAAACACACCTTACAACCTTCTAGTGAACCAAGAAAATTTGGCCCAGATATAATTTGGTATTTTAGTAAAATCAAACAACCGTTTGGCGAATTAAAAAACATGGGGATATGACTTTTTGAAGTAGTGTCCCACCATCATTGAAACACTACTCCCTGAGGCCTTAGAACCTACTCTTTGAAAGTTTGGTCAAGATTACTTAATCTTTTGGGGGAACAATCGGAATTTATATTTTATTAGTATTACACTACATAAACATACATACTTTTTTAATAAGAACTTTTATGACTGCAAAAAAGAATTAAAGCTTCTAAACACTCCTATTACTTATGACTATAATGAGTTAGAACTAAAGCTACAATATTCATGCATGCTAAATGCAAATTAAAGCTGCATTGCTAATTACATTTATGTTAGTATGAAGCTATTGGCTCTAGAAGATTACGTACCTTGTGAAAGGAATGCTTTGTTGTTTGCCTACCTAAGAATGATGTCTGTAAGAAAAATCAAAGATGTTTATGAAATCAAACGCCACTGATCACCAAAAGTATATTAACTTAATGACTCCAAATATTGAAATTGCTTATTTTATGTCCCCCCAAAAAAAAAAAAAAAAGAATAAGGCTAACATGCTTTTAAACATAGACGTTCAGTTTTGTAAACACTCTCTATGTTTGTATCCATTTACTTTCTTCATGAATATACAACCCTTCAGCATTTCCCTTGAACAAACACCTAATATATTTAATATATTTTATATCCCTATCTTTCCATCACTGCAAAACCAGTAATCTAATACTTCCGTGGTGTGATCAAGAAACGCACTCTTCGTAACTTCCATTCCATTGCCTCGTATTGCAGTTGTCACACAGCTAAACACAGTGTGGTCATTAGATCCGCAAATAGGAGTGAACGTTTTTGTGAGACACGTTTACGTTGAGTATCGCCTCAACAGACCCATGATATATAGTAAGGTTATTTAGTATTTTTTCGTTTTTCAAATTTAAACACCAATTATTGTATTTAAGAAATTGAATTTTTGAAATGATCATTTTAAGAGTATTTTAAAAAAAATTATAACTAAAAAATTAATTATCGATGTATTGTAATTGATAAAAAAGAATTTGGTTTTCTATAAGATCTTACCTAAGATCTTCCGTGTATAATATATATATATCAGACTTGTTAACGTTCGCGAAAAGTTTGTCGTTCGTTTCGTCGTTCATCGTTATTTTTAATTTAATCATTTGTCATTCGGAAAAATTGACGTTTTTTTAGAAAAGCATTTTTTCCCTCCACATTCTGAAAAAAATTGATGACGTTAGAAAGGAAATTTTTCCTATGTAAATTATCTTTGTCTTTTTTGGCGCCAAAAACGAACGACGAACGATAATGAATTTTCCTTATCGTTCGTCACAAACTTCGTTGTTTATCGTTCGCAAACGACAACAAATGAACGATAAATCAACAAGTCTGATATATATATAATATTTATATATCGTTATATATATTGAACTGAATGGTTTTGAATTGCGTTTTGGTCTAAATAGGTAAAGTAACTTGGAATTGTATATCCTTCTGTATTTATTTTTACCCCCTCCTACTTATTTCATATATTACGTTTTAAAAAAAACATCACTCTTAGTGCTCAAAGTCCAATTCTATAAACAACTTAAGAATCTAAATACACTATACTACGCTAAAAATATCAAATATGTTCATGGTTTGACAAATATTATATATATATATATTGATAAAATAAATTATTTTTCTTTTATGAGTTTTCATATGAGGAGTTCGGCCCTCCCAATGATACTAATAAGTTAAAGTAATGGGAATCACTCCTTTAATGCATGAATTGACCTACAAGTCCATTATTTCATCATTTTGGGCTATGAGTCTACTTTGCTCTATCAAAACAATGATGTAGAAATGAAATAAAACAGATCCTTATTTAATTCAATATATCTGAAGTGGATGGATTATTCACAACTTCTAGCACCAAGGTCAAAGAGATAGAGAGAGGGTTTGCATGTTTTCCTCTGAAAAAAAAATATGAAATATAGTTTTTGATGGAAAAATTATGGTTTTACGTTTATGAGAGTATATGATATAGATCAGGTTCACCTATTAAAAGTCATTCACTCACAAAACAATCTTTACATCAGTCAAGTGGTCAATATATATATATATATATATATATATATATATAGGGTGATTCTTATTTCGCGTATTTCGGATTGAAGTTGGACTCCCCCTAGGATTTTATCTTAGTATTGCAAAAGATCATCATGACAAAGTTTGAACGAAATCGAATAATGGGAAGTGTCTCCTCAACGGACCCAAAAGTTATGTAGTAAACTTATGTAGTATTTTTTTCTTCTCTCGCCATTCGATCGCCTCTAATGTCCTCATTATTGATGCTGTTTTAAACAATTTGTTGCAAAATGTAGGTATGATTGCAAGGATCTTAATTTCATTTTTTATGTTCTATGTACTTCGAAAATTTAACGAGATATGCAAGTTTTGCAACATTACTTTTATGGAAAATAGCCCAAAGATGACTATTCCAAAACTTAACAACTCGTTCAATTTTTGACGTACATAAAACTAAATGCAATTTAAAATCCTTGCAATCATATCTACATTTTATGAAAAATAACATTTATATATGTATATATATATATTTATATAATAATAATAAGTATTATTATGATTATTATCATTATATGATTCGTAATAAATCCTGTTGAACATATGGTCAATTAGATGTATTCCATTTGAGTTATTATAAAAAATTTTGTCTTCGTTATTAAAAACATTCTTTTTTTAATATGATAATTAAAAAACTTTTCTCTCATTGTTTGACATATTATATATAAGACTGGTGTCTATGTTGAATATTTATATGAATAACATAAACTCAGGTATAAAATACATATATATATAATAATTCTTTTTCGATAAATCAAAAAAAAATCTGCTATCCCCTTCTCCTTGATGATAAAAGGTCCAAAACATATATGATAAAATAATAATAAGTTATAGTCGACAAAAAAAGCAGCCTTGAAGATGATGATCATCTTATGGGCCTCACTTCATTCACATAAAATTTCTAATTCCCCCCCTTCGCTTCCTTGTAGATTGAGAGAGAGAGAGAGACTAGATTTTTTAATACCTATGTTCTTCGATCCATAAGCAAGCAATACGGGCATTGAGGGGGGAGGGGGGGGGGGGGAGTTATAGCAATAACAATTGATGGAATCTAATATCTTATTGGAAAAATCTGTTCGTTTCCTATGAGGGGTTCCTATAAGAAAGGGAAAGGGAGAGAGAAAAAAAGGTCATATTATTATTATTACGTAAATTGTAATGATAATATTTATAAACGGGGATGATAATAAACTATAAAATCTGATGGATATGATAAAAGAAAGGTCTCTGTGATTATATGTACATGAGGCAAAGCTTCTTCATGCTTTAGAATCCATGTATATAATATTTGAAAAAAATATTTGATGGTCGTTTCATAATGAAATGGAGATCCCTTGGATCAGTGGTTCTCAAGCTGATAAGGTCTTGACCCCCAGCGATACTCAACCCGCGGCTCCCTTAAGACTAGTTGTGGCTCTTTTAAGTCCACTGATTTTTTTAAATGGGTACGGTTACTTCGATCTCCTACCTGAGCTAGAAACAAAGAGAAACAAACACTTCAACACGGCCATCGAGCTAACATTCCTCACAAAACCTCTCTATTAATTTACTTATTATAGAAGAAGAAGGAAAAAAAGTATTCGTTATCCAGAGTGTTAACATATTCATGAGCCGAGTCAGTGCTAGGAGCGACCACATTGATGAAGGAGCTCCCAAACGTCTCGCCTCCTCCTCCGATCATTGAGGAGGAGGATGAGACGAGACGGGGCAAATATAATGACTGACTGTATCATGCCACCCGTCCACTCCCATTCGAGAAATTTGATCCCAAGCAATGATGATCAATGTAAACAATAACAATAATAAGAACAAGGCAGGAGTACTCTGGATGACGAATACTTTTTTTCCTTCTTCTTCTATAATAAGTAAATAATAGAGAGGTTTTGTGAGGAATGTTAGCACGATGGCCGTGTTGAAGTGTGGTTTCTCTTTGTTTCTAGCTCAGGTAGGAGATCGAAGTAACCGTACCCTTTTAAATTGGCTAAGATGTTTATTTAATATCTAAAATACATACATTGTAAAAATATAAGAATATACTAGAAAGTAGGAAATTAAAAAAACACAATCTTAAGACATTTACGTTAAAAACAAAACATATATGAACCTTATAATTCAAAATGTCTGTCTAAAGATAAAACCATAATATAAAATGACTTAATAAAAAATATTTCTTATTCAATATAAAACGTTGATGTCGTCTTATTGTCGATTTGATGAGGTATTCGAGATAATTTGAAGGAATAAACATTTTTTTACATTATTACCAGGAAACGATTTTGGTCATTCTGAAAATGACGACGTTTTTTTTAGAAAAAAATTTTTTTTATATTTTCAAAAATTATTTTTCTTCCTTTTAGAACATTCTATTCTAAAAAAAACTTTCAGAAAGTCGAAGGAACGAATTACATATTAAAGGCCTGGCTTGATAAATTCAATTCCCGGCCCGGCTTCCGGCGAAAAAAAGTGTCCCGGTTGTTTCCGGATTATTACATTTTATTCAATGTAGCACCCCCCACCCTCCAACAAACAAAAAAAACCGCAATGAAAAAACGCTGTCCACGGTGCTGAAACAACACTTGATGGATCAAACATATGTTGGATGTACAAATCCGACGATCACTCATTATCAACCTTCAACAACTTTTTTTTAATGAGACTATTGTATTTTTTAATATATATGGAACAATTAATGGAATAAGCAATTATTTGAATGAAAAAAGAACTAAATATCGTTCAAATACTATTTCTCATAGAAAAATGAGCAAATATTGGCAAAAATATGTATATAATGATTTTGTTTCTTATAATTGTTGTTATTAGATGGAGGAAATATTAATTTGGCCATTTTTTCCGTCCATTTTTTTTCCTTTTCTTGGGTATTTTCTTCCTTGTCCATTTTTTCTAAGCAATATTTTTCTGTTCCATTTCTCAGTGTTGTAGATTGAACGTAAAAAATGAATGCCGTTCGCGAACGCACGTTTCAAAACGGCTGAACGAAATATAAATGAACAGACGAACGGATTTTTTGTTGGCGTCCGTTTTTATAATAAAAGAAGTTCAATCAATGCTTCTGTTGCCAATTCAGAAAGAAAATAATGAAGACGTTTTTTCTTACAAAAAGAAGCGAAATTGAAATAACTGCGAGTCATTCTGGGATAAAAGTGAGGACTTTTTTTCTAATTGCAAATAGGAAATGATGGATATTTTTCAAGGAATGGCTAAAAATTGAAGGACGAACGCCTGAACGGATTCCCCCCCCCCCCCCTCAAATTTAACGGGCAAACGGAGGAACGCTAAGGTGCGAAAGCCCACAAGCCTGCCATTTATTCTTAATATCATCAAGATTTTCCTCTGGACCTTAGAGTATCAGTTTCCTTTTTTTTTAGTACCAGGCAAGCTAAGTCTTATTTGTAGAGCTGCGACTACTGAATGTAAATCGGAATTTAGAACTGGAAGCGTTGTTACCTGGTGGTGTGAAGAAGTTGAACTTTGCAAAATAAAACAACAACTCCGGAGCTGAAAGCGCATTTAATATCGGACAACGACTAACAAAAGACAGCTAAGGAAATATTTGTTGTCTATTGCTTTCCATTTCCTTCAAAATCCGAGTGCAATTATGATATATATACAAATCATTCATTAAATTTCAAATGATCTCAAACAAATTATAATAAATTATGTACTTAATTGTCCTTTGCATAAATTGTCCGATACTGAATGCATATGAAGAAGTCACAGAGTAGATACATAAATAAATTTTTCTTTCTTTCTTATCTACTGCACCGATTGATATTGGACATTCGGTAGATATATAATAAAATCTACCGAATCGGCTGTACCGAATACCAGCTCTGCTTATTTATGAACAAGAAAGATTAAGAAAAACAATTTAATTAATAAAGTTTAGAAGCTCATAGAAAAAGACACCTCCTTATTGCAAAGAGAGAGTTTACTCAGTGGGTGGCTCCTGAAAAATGGATCCTGTTTCTTTGGACTTGTCAACTATGGGACGACTCATTCCTATACTGATTCAAATTGGATAAGTTTAAATATTATTTCCATTATTTTTTATTAATTGGCAGAGGGCTTTAAGTATTATTGAAGATGTTTTTTGCATTTAAAAACAAAAATTCATGGGACATAGACAATAATTATTAATTATAAATCACTAAGTTTATTTGTTTCTCTCAAAATGTAGCTATTTATTCATTGAAAAAAGAAACCCTCTACATATATATTCTTTATATGATGATACATTAACTCTCTAAGGATTTTATTCTAATACCATGCGACACGAAAAAATAGTATCCGGTAAATTGTATTTTCCTATCTTAGATATCTTGACGTTTAATAAAGGATTTAATATAAATATATTAGTTGCTAGTAAAACCTTCCTATCAAATTTATGTAATTATTTTTTTCCTCCTAGAGTATTAATGTTATTTTAAGTAACAATAAACATGTTTACGAGATCTGCACGTATCAAAGTAAGTAATAAATTTTTTTATTATACAAGTATTGAACATGTATTTACTCAACATAGAAAAAGTATTATTAATCCTGGGCATACTTTTTACTTATTGCCTGGCTTATAACCATCGAGAGTCGAAGATATACGAATTCAAAGCGGAACGAAATTCACATTTGTTTCTATAAATGCCCTCCCGTTGGCTGTCTTCTTCTTTACAGCATTGTCATCAGCTAAAAATAAGTTTTAAGACCTATCCTCATTGGTGCTGCCGCCCGCCACTCTGATTTTGAGGTCAAAATTCCTGATTTGGGAGCGTCAACATGGAAATGGGCTGGAGACCTAATTAAATTTTATTCTAACAGTTCAAAATTCTATTGGAACGACATCAGAAGGATTTAAAGAATGCATCGCCGTTTTGTATTGAATACAAATTAGTTTTATCAACTGTTGTTTTATATAAGTGGTTTTTTATCTGGTCGGTATTTTGAACTATAATGTCATTGATGTTTTTATTACGTAACTGTCCAGATTTGATTTGATTTCTTATTGTTTCTGAATGTTTTTAGTGTATTTTTGTACTCTGTATTCTTTTTGCAGTAACAGAATAAAATTATTTGAACCATGAAAAAAAAAATAATAAGTGAAGCATCCAGGAAAAACCAACAAGAAAGTGACAAGTTTGCAAATAGACCTGCTTTGTAACATATATTCCCTAGCCCAAATATGACAATTCTAAGTGACGTTTTTTTGTGTTTAAGCCTTTGATAATATTCTATTGTGGCATAAGGATATATTGTATTTTAATGAAATTAGTCTCAAATACTCTTGCATTTCCATAGACTTCATCCTTATGTTTGAAAAAATTTAAAAATATTTTTCGAACTACAAAATATCAAAATGTCCTTTAATTTAAATAAAAATAGACGTTCTGTCAACATCATTTGCAGGAACGCCCGCATAAATTCGTCGTATTGGGACTCGACCACTTCAACGGATCTCCGTAGTATATAATTTATTAATTTGTTTGTTTTTGCTGGTGTGTTTGAGTTCGCTAGGAAGTCTACCGGCTATGGCCAATGGCAACTTCCACAACCTACAAGTCGTACAAAGGTACTGAATAGCCTTTACAACTGACAGCTCTGTAGGAATATCTTTGCAAGTCATAGGTCTACCAAGATACTAGTTCAATACTTTTTAATAACTTTCTATATTACTTTTCAAAGTACTGTTTTCGACGAGTCCTCTCTGATGCGTATCTTTAAGTAGTTGCCCAACAAGGACAACAACTCCTTGGAGCAGGCTTTTCCCATGCCTGGCGGAGAACTGCGAACTGGGAGATGTTTTTCTCACTTCGACACTTGGATACTTTGCTCACTAAGACCGAGTACGATATCTTCGAAGCTAGGAGGCTCTGATCCCTCGGATCCTACACCAGAGAACCCTATCTATTGGTGAAAGCTTTATATATGAATGTTTTGTTTTAATATAGTGTTCTTTAACATATATTTATATGTTAGACTAAAGCGTCAACTTATTAGGGACATTGACACATGCACTTTGTTTTTTTAAAGGATGTAAAGAAAGGGAAGCTAAACCTTACATTTTGAAATAGAATATTAAATATCAGCTGTATGGAGCATGCCTACATTGAAAAAAGGGGTGCGATAGCCGTGCGTGTTAAGGCGTGTTCAACTCTCAATGTGGGGGGCGCAGGTTCGAATACCGAGAGGGGATGGTCATTTTTGATCTACCTCATTGATAAGATCTAGGTTCGAGTGACTCATTTTAATGCTATAATGCTTATTTATATCCTTCGGATACTGCAATTCTTTCGAACTATATAGGCAAAAAAAAAAAAAAAAGAGGAATTATATGCTGCTCCCTCTCACGGGTAATATACGTACTATAACATTGAATTACAAATTATATTAATCAGAAAACGGATTTCTATGTCACTTTAATTTGTCAATTAAAAGAAGGCATTGAAAACATTTTTAATATGTTAAGTTCAAATAATCATTTGTTTAATTAAATTAAAACTCACCGAATCCATGTTTCATTTATTATTATGAATTAAATATTACATTATACCGAATTAAACATCAGGAAGTAGCTAAGTTTCCTTTTTTTTCTCCTCTCTTTTCATGTAATATTAGTTCATACACGGTACAAGGCAGAGACGTTCATGAAAATATAAATAAATAATTAGCTTTGCTTAAAAACATGTATATATTTATGCAACAATACATGAAGCCGACAACCTTCTTTCCATTGGAGCTTCTCAATACAATCACGCAAAAATAACTTATCTCTCAATCAAATGCATTAAAGGGGGGTCGGTCCTCCTTGTTATTTAATTCCTTTGCCGAGGAGTCATGATATGTACACTTTTTTTACATATATATTGCATGAAATGAGGACCAAATGCGAAATGAATAAGACTCTATAATAACTATCGGAATGTTTTCTTTAAAGTATTTATATGGATATCAAAAAGGTAATACACGCCAACCCATGACTAAACTTTTTTCAGTTGGACACAACCTTTTCTTTTTTTATACAACCTTCTGTAAAATGACGATCTAACTATATATGGATATGATGAAGGAAAATGAACCATGCAGTAATTTAATATTAATAGGTAATATTGGAATAATCTCTCTATTAAAAGTATGATCTTGGACAATGAGAAAATATAATTGGTGTTCTAAAATATGGTATCCTTATCCCGAGTTGATGTTGATGCCTCTACAGCTGCTTTATCTCACAATGCCAAGTGCTTTAGGGAAATGGAACATCACAGTGTCTCATAGTAATAGTAACGAAGAAGAAACATTAATATATATATATATAAAGTAATAGTAAAAAAAGAAACATATATATCAGACTTATTGACTTATCGTTCAATTGTTGTCGTTTGCGAACGATGAACAACAAAGTTTTTGGCGAACGACGAACGTCGTTCGTATTTGACGCCAAAAAAAGACAAATATTTTTCATTTTTATGGTATAATTTGTTTTCTAATTTTTTTTTCAGAATGACGAACGACAAACGAACGACGAACGATTCAATTTTAAAATAACGACGAACGATAACCTTTGGCCAACGACAATTTTTCGCAAACGTCAACAGTCTGATATATATATATATAATATATATTATGATATGATTCGTTAGGCATCTTTGCTTTTAAATGTATGGTCACTTTTTGTTCATTTACAATTGAATATAGGGATGGTTAAATAACAACAATAAAAAACATAGACTCTAGTGTCATTAGTGGAGTTCCTAGTCCGTAATTATAACCAGAAGACTTTTAAGGACCATGTTATGAAGTCAATGAATTATGAACTTATACAAGTAGTTTCTAGGCAAAACCCATCCAAAGGATGAGAGCTCATAGGAAAAACTTTTTTCTCCCCATCGGAAACGCTTAGAACTTTGAATGAACTCAAGCAGACACATGAAATTAAGAAATAAAACCGATATATTGGTGGGGAGGAGAAACCTTTGCTACTCACCTTCCACATACCCCAAAAAGTTGTATTTTGAAGCAATTAAGATATGTTTCTCATATATTAATAACTACTTTACTAAGAAAAATATATATAACCTTGTTTTTAAGTTAATTAAGATGACGTCAGACATGTAATATATCTCTGCTTTTAAGTCCCTAATTATCTGACAGAATAACATAAGTACATAATTATGGTTGAAGCAATCATGCAAATAAATACTCGCTCAAACAAGCCTCCCTCAAATGAAAATTGCTCAAAAAACCCTCCACAAGAGTAACTCGCTCCATCTCAACTCACACAAATGATATGGAGCCATCATGAGTTGTATTTAGCTGATTGCACCAAAAGTAATGACTTTTTAAATCACAACTATTTGAACTCTTCAAACTTCAATTGTTACGTGTATAAATAACATATATAGAATTACACATTAAAGATTTAAGATTTTAAAATATCGCAACGAGAAAAATAACTGAAAAATAATTGAATTAATATATTTTTATTTTTTCAGAAGCGAATCATATTTAAAAACACTTTTTTTTAGTTCTGAAAAAGTCCTAAGTAATTGTGTTAAAAATAAAAATAAATAGACATTTTAGTCTAAAAGCATTACTTCCGAGAAGAACGAAACCATTAGAATGAATTCAAACAATAAAATGCCACAATATATACTTTAAAAACGATTCTACAATAGTTAAATGATACATCACTGTGAATATTTCAAAATCCGACGTAAAATCTTTAAATGAGATAGGGAACTCGATGAGGGAAGTATCTGACCTCCTCTGAAGCAATGGTTTACGATTTTTTAAATTGATTTTAATTTGACATCTTCAAATCAAAATCAATGTTTGAACTCCTATCAAAACTTATGACATAAGGGTCTTCAAAAACATTGTCTGTGTTAGGATTCTTAAACATCATATATTTCCGGTGCCAATGTACCATAAATCACAATCAATAATTAATATACTGAAAACATTAATATTTGAATGGACAATTTATAAATAAAAATATATCAAGTAGACATTTTTACGACTTGTATCATACTATAGGTATAAATTAGTGATGTGTCGTTCGCGACCGATCCGGCTCTAAGAGCCGGCTCTTTGAAGTGAACGATAGGAACCGGCTCCGCAAAAAGAGCCGTTTAAGGATTTTATTTGGGAGCCGGGTTTTTTTTTCTCCTTCAGTATCTCGCTGTCTCTCCGCCCTGTCGTTGCGCTTGTGCTGAGTGCAAGTGCCACACACAGAGTCTCCCCCTCCCCCTCTTCTCCCTCCCTCCCCCTCTCTTGTTTAACATGCTTTTTTAAATCCTTTTATAGCACTGTAGGCCTAGTGATATTTGTATTATGGTGCATTTTGTGGGTTTAATACTTTTTTAAAAACCTTAATAGTTTTATTCTTTAATTTAATAGCACTGTAGGCCTTTTTGATATTGTATTCTGGTGCCCTTTTTGTTATGTCTGCTTCATAGGCTATTTATTATGTTTAATTAATTTTATTTATTTATTTGTAAGTGTTGCTATTTTGTGATAATTTAATAATTGGTTATAATAAAAGTTCTATTTATAAAGCATTGTTATCCAGCATTTTTCTCATCATAAGTGCTTAAAAATGTCAATAATGAAACAAAATGTTGTAAAATTAGGTTAATTTATTAATAATTAATACGTAAAAATGTGTATGGGAGCCGTTTGGGAGCCGAAAAGGCCGGCTCTCCACAGTAAGAAGAGCCATTAGAGCGAATCTCAAAATAGAGCCCGAAAATCCCATCACTAGTATAAATGTCGTGGGTCGTAAAAGGCCTTGCGCTCTTTGCCTCGTTAATAATGGATCTATAAATCAAATCCGGTTAATATCAGTAGTGTAATTTGTGGAACTCCTCGGAACTTCCACCTTTCCCTTGGGATCATGAATGCACAAAAATCTCCGCTCTCAGATAGATCAAAAGGGCAATGACATTGCTTATCATAACCTATGTGGATTATAGTAGGGTTCCAAGTCTATCGATGATATCCCTCATCCTGATTCTGTTTGTCCGGTTTTCGTCAAGGAAGATATCCTCAGGATCTATGTAGAA
>CP045903.1:9189104-9233551 GCA_013387185.1 Caligus rogercresseyi
CAGCGTTCATTTATTAACCCTCCTGGAGTGTTTTGAACCCTATTTAAAAAAAAATTGAGCACGATCATTTGCGGTATTTAAATCATATTTGAAACCTTCCCTTATTTAAAACCATATTTGAACACTGTTTTCAACAGTGTTTCAAACGTGCAATAACATTTATTATGTCCTTGAGATCAAATTCTATACTCTGAGTTTTGATGATACTCAACAACATCCCGAATGCCTTAACGCATAATATCTACTGTTTTCTTTATTATTATTTTTCCTTCAACCAATCATTTTTGAGAAAAAGGTCCCAGAAAAATATCCCAAGTTATTCCTTGCTTCTTGATAGATAAAAATCGGTAAGTCTATATTTTTTTGTCATTTTATAAAGTGTTATGTCGAAGAATATATATATATATTGCTTAAAAAATAATAGGTTCTTTCAAATTCGATTGATAATAATTAAGACAGAAAGCCATTAATGGATCCAATCATAAGACAGAGAATGCAGCTGATATGATATAGAAAACATACAATTTTAAGATTGGACGTGGATAAGTCTCTATTCTTTATATATAAACTTTTATTTCAAGTTCATTTACGAGTGAAGATGTCAGAAACCTCGCATTACGTCATTAAAGAAACAACATTTGCCATGAGTGTCAAAGGAGTTAATGAACACAAAACGAAGATGATAGGAAAAGGTATTATATATTTAAGAATAAGGTATTTTTCATGTCATATTGTTTTTTCGTAAAATAAAATAGGGACAAACTGAAACTACTTTTTAGAATCACCGAACGCCGCCATGTACCCGAAGTTTTATCAGATTGAGTTTGCTTACAATTGTACTCAATGTAGCATTGGGGTATGGCTTATATGTTTTATATTATTTTATTTTTTGTACCTCATTACAACATGACTATTTTATTTTTTACGTGTATATACCTAAACAGAATATCACATGAAATAACTCAGTAAGAAGAGCGTAAAAACACATAAAAAAGGACAAATGATTGATCTCTTTGGGTTATTTGAACGTAAGATGAAAGTTTGCTCGTTGATTAAAATTTCTAATGAACGAGGCGTTTAAAAAGATATATTTATATTATTGATCATCGCATGTCTTAACTATTACTTAACTTGAACATAATATTTTACTTGGATAATTTATTTGAGATATAAATCACGTTTTTTCATTTTTATTAAGGCTCAAAACATTTACATCACATAATTACATATATGTATGTATATATAAAGCATAGAAAAGGAGGAATTACGTACTTTGACACCATTAAACAGTTTAGTTAAAATTATTCCTCAACTAATAAACCTTCTAGCACATATTAAAAATGAATAACAACAGGTACAGAACATCTAAAAGAATTTTTTGATTGAATTTTTAAAAGATTTTATGGGCACACTTTTCTACAGATTGACAAAGCAGAATATAACTCAATTGAAAGATTAATGCACCTGCTATATAAAATATACTTTCTTCCGTTCTCGAAGATGATTTGTTGAAAAGAAAAACAATAATAATAAACAGCCGGTACAATGCCAGTCTTTTTCATTTCACTAATGTCTATTATGGTGTGAAATTACACCTAAGAATGCAGCTCTATCCTCAGAACCTTCGATCAATGGAGACACCAGCATCGTAATTCTTCGACGAATCAGAGCTTAAGCAACATATTCCTCTGATATTACTTAATATTAGAAACTCTCATATTTCTACCCAAAATAAAATATTTTTTTTACTTATCCACCTATGACGAGTAATAGGTACTCACTATCCGACGATAAGATGTAGAAGAATAAGAGGATGGGTTTGTAAACGAGAGGGTAAATGACTAACACCTCCATTTAATTGATCTAAACTTAGATGTATTTCACTAAAAGAGAGAAATGGACGAGAGAGGGATAGCTCTTCGCTACAACTAATACCGGATTAAGTTCCGGTGAGATGGCTCCAATTTGGGAGCTAAGCAAACGATAAGGGATAAAGGCTGCCACCTAAAAAACAATGTTTTTTGAAGAGTTTCGAGTAATACCATAGAATTAGTCCTTATTCATTTATCTTGATAAATATATATATATATATATATTTAGATTATAAGCTTGTTTAGAAACTGTTATGTACAGAATAAACGGGATAACCAAGATAGAAATAAAAATTTATATCAAAAATAAAATGCTAGTGTAAGGAACTTTTATACACATAAGTTTGCAAGATTTAGTTCCTCAATAGCTTACCAAACTTTGACAGCATGGGCTGCGAGATGATCATCAGTCGACGAACAGAGGACCTCTGAAGACATTGAATGTGACAAACAATGTAAAATTATTCATGCTGTAATAAAAAATGCCATTCATGCCAACTTCCAGGCCAAGTTTTAAGATAGTTCAAGTACATCTTAAAATGTTCCTAATCTAAAGTCAGTTATGTCACACTCTTTTTATTCCATCAATTAGTGCCTACATTCAAGTTCAAGTTCAGGGCTCGATAGCCGTGCGTGTTAAGGCGTGTTCAACTCTCAATGTTGGGGCGCAGGTTCGAATCCCGAGAGGGAATGGTCATTTTGGTCTACCTCATTGATAAGATTCTAGGTTCGATAGACTAATTTTAATGCTACAATGCTTATTTATATCCTATCGGATGTAATTCTATCGAACCATATAGGCAAAAAAAAGTTCAGGAGCAGCTATTTCCGTATTGCTCTTGTCTGCTTAGACTTTATAATCATTTGAGTTAAACTGTCAATCCTAAGCCCCTGATACATTCCTTATTGTCCTTATCCCAGCAAGCTTTATACTAATATATTTTCGTGAATACATAAAACTATGTGTTTCTTTCACGAGCTCCTCTAATGGTAACAAAGAAAAAAAAAAAAACTTTATGTGAATAAAAACTTTCTCATAATAAATAAAACCCCTCAATAGTTAGTTGTAAAAACCATAGATTTTTTGTCATGAAAATGATATATTTTATTGTCGTCGTCCCAAAGGAGGGAGAAAAAAAACATATAAATGCCAAAAGTTAAGATGAACAAGAAAAAAAGAGAGGAAGAAAAAAATGATAAAACGAGGGCTTTCCCAAATATTATTATTATTATTATTCTAGCTTTATGGAATGTGATTTATAGCTGTTCTTCGAATGAAATATACATATATTTGTATGTATATATATTATGTATGTTAGTATATTTATAGAATAGAATAACATGGAGAGAGAGAGAGAAGTAAAAGACGAAGTCAACCGTGTCCGCTCAACTTGTATGAAAAATTCAGATTTATCATTTTTTCCCTTCGATTTCTACGTACATATTTTTATGAAGAGTTTGATTGTTATTGTTGTTTTTATAGTTTTAAATTATGTTTTTTTTTTCATGATGCTTCAAGGATTTATTGAATGGCTTTTGATATATTGCCCTCGCACTGCATCAGACAACAACACCTTCTAAAATGATATATGTACATACTCTTTATCTATGTCTTCCTATAATCGTTATTTCTCGAAGAGGAGGCGGGTATGTTGACTTATATACAAGATAGGGGTCTCCCTTTTTTATACGGTGAGGTTGCTTCATTCACTATATATTTATAGAAACTTCCATCGATTTGAGAATTGACAAAAATTAGGCGCTTATTAAGTATTATTGCCCCTCTATTGCCATAAGGGCATCCAATTCCATTGTTTGAATGTATTTAACGATACGTTATCCTAAATATATACTTATATAAAACTGGTTGTCTCCTACTGTTTACTCGACGGATTTATGTTGGCGGATTCTTGAAACTTTTCATAAAGGAAGAATCACATGTTCAATTGCTCGGATAAAAAAATCCGCTTTTTCGTTAAAAATTAATAATGTAAATGAGAGCGCAATAATAGCCGTATCATTAAGGACAGTTCAACTCTCAATGTTGGGGGTGCAGGTTCGTATACTCCCGAGAGGGATGGCCATTTCCGTCTACCCAAGGAGAATATAAATAAGGTTGAGTCAAAGAGGAATCTTTGACTTATGCTCTTGATCAAAAGGAAAATTTTGTGACGTCACGAATGCTACAATGAAAAAACATTATTTTTTATTGCAATGATTTAGTAATTATTTTCAACTTTATCTTCCAATTGAAAATATTTTATTACATATTGTTCTGTGCTAGTGTACAGAACCCATGTTGCATGAAAAATTTGTTAGTAAATGATTTTATTTTTATTCATTATTTTAAGTAATTAGCCAATAATAGTTTCAAACAATAAAAATAATTTTTAAATTCAAGATTTTCATTTATTTCATAAATTTATAAATCACAATTATAGAATTATACATATGTAAATACAAAAAAGGGAACATAAGAATATAAATACAATTACGCTAATTAGTAACCTGCCCTATGTGTTAATTTTCCACTAGCATTTTTCAGTTTAAGTACTTATTAAGAAAATTGACTTGAATCCGTGTTCTTTTTATCTGTTACAAAAGCATAATAATTTATTTTGACCATTTGGATATAATTGATAAGTGGCTTAAAAATTCTTAGAAAAACATGGGGTCTTTATCGATTGCGTCTTGATGGTTATTATGAAAAAATGGAAATGATTTTCTAAGAGGTGTCAGAACATCAAAATCGGGAGAAGGGGCGGTAATAACTCAATCCAAGACTTTGTGTTTCTTCAAATCCTTCAATGTTACTCCTCTGTTTCACCAAATGTGGTTGAAGTTCTTTAAATCTCCTGAGTATCCAGCAATATAGGAGAGACCCTCGTTGGAACAGTCATTGGAATTTTTCCAGTGTTTGCCGACTAGGCAGAGGAATGAGTTTCCGTGAGCGCAAGTACTCAAAGGCCCGGGTACATATGCTCCGTAGAATGAGGGCGGTAGTTACATCTTCTTTTGAGTAGCCACGAATGAACTTTGTCAAAGGATTCACTAAGCTTCTTGTTTGAATCGTTGTATAATCCTTTCGAATGAGGTTTTAATTAAAGTTTCCTTAAAGTGTTATGAGCCAAGTTTGAGGCACTTAGCTTTGTAGCAGGACTGCTTCATTTTCGTGACTGAGAGTTCCTTATTCCTTCTCACTAGTCAACTCACAATTTTTTTCGTTCACGGGCTTCTTGACGAACCTGTCTGAAGACTTGGACACACTTGAGGAGGGTGATCCGGGATGAAGAGTGTATGAACAACTTGAGACTAAAGTTTCTTCCTATACTTCCAGCCTGAATATTCCTTTGGAAGTCATCTGGAGTAAAATGACGATCGCAGATCCTATCGATCTTCTGCATCGTGCAATCCACAGATGTTGGATATTGGGATCCCTCGTCGGAAGTGCAAAATATTATGCATCTCGAGGATTATAGCAAGAGGGAATGGCACTAACACCATTACTTCCTCGAGGATATCACATTTTCGCTTTACAATACAAACTGAACTAGCATTCAAGCGTAGCACTTGTGATATCACAATAAAATAGTCAGCTGTCGCCCTGCAATTGCCTACGTCGATTCCCATTGCCTCACCTTATTTATATTCTCCTTGGGTCTACCACATTGATAAGATAAACTTGGTTCGATAAATAATTTTTTTGTGCTAGAATGCTTATTTATATCCTCCCCAGATACTTCTATCGAACAATAAGGCAAAAAAGTTATAGAGATAAATATTTATATAAATTGTTTATTATATTTACAGTATCCTCTTATTGTTATTTGTTTTTGTTTATATGTTTATTTCATCATATATATTTATTATTACTGGTCTTAAACCCGCTTGTTCTAAATGGTCATTTTATTGTTGTATTAATCACTTAAACCGTAGTAATAGAGGGGTAGTGTGTGTAATCAAGTATATTTTGCCATAGGGCATATTAGTTACATATGTAACTAGTCTAAAATAAATATATAAATAAAAACAGTAAAAATTGTTTAAAAGAAAAAACTAAGAACAAATAAAAAAATAAAATATAGCATGGATTATGTGGGCACGCTGCGTCCAATGGCCCTAGCTGCGGTCCTGGCAGCGTGAAGGGTAGTGGCCGACCTCAAGGCCTTAGATAAGTTCCACACAGATATTGCGTGACATGCAAAAGTAGCCGTCTCTCTTCCGAGTGGATACGCTACTGGAGTGGTGGACCTCATGGGCCTCCTCGGGATGGGGAAGACGAAGTCACCAACCGGGTTCCTGGCACCGCCGCCACCGTCGTTGGAGTAAAAACATTTCCAGGTCTCCAGGGCCACTGCCTTGGCGGCCACCTCGTTGAGGGAGGGAAGGCCTGCTCTCTCAAGGAGGTCGTGGACGTGGATATGATCCCGTCTTTTGCATCCAACGATGCTCCTAGCAGCGTCATTTATGGCGACCTGTATCGCCCTGTGTGCGGAATTTGGCCCCTTGCACTCATTATCAAGTCTTGGAATGGTCACAGCTGCAGCAGCGTAAGAGATTTTGCCAATCATTAATCCCTTGGCCAGCTGCCGTAGGTATTTTCCTCTAGGTATGTGCACGGCAAGCCTAGAGATGAGTGCAGCCCGCTTTGCTGCTGCCTTAGCGATGTTGATGTTGTGAGGTACTGTTGTGAATGCAGTGTCAAATTTGACCCCAAGAAACTCAATTTCATCGAGTGGGTGCACCTCGACGCCCCCGACGTTGATGGTGAACCCCAGAACATCCTTTTTCTTGGCGTTGCCCCCGATCATGAGCTGGGTCTTGGCGGCGTTAAGGACGAGGCCGTTCCCCCCCGCAAATCTGGAGAAGGCGTCTGCCCTTGACTCCAAAAGGGACCCGACTCCCTCAAGAGAGTCACCAACGGCCCAGAGGAAGAAGTCGTCTGCATAGCCACTATTGTCTTCGTTGCCGATACCAACGCAGGAGGTGACGTCCGCGACCAGGACAAGGTAGAGAATGGGTCCCAGAATGGAGCCCTGTCTCACTCCGTACTCGACTGGTAAGAATTCAGATTCGGTACCGTTCCACACTACACGCTGGTAACCGCCAGTGAGGTATGAATGGAACCACTTAAACTGTGTGCCAGCAATCCCAAGCTTCCCCAGCTTTGGTAAAAGCTGCAGCTGGTTGACAGTGTCAAAGGCAGCAGAAAGGTCAAATCCAAGGACCCCAACAACCTTTCCCCTCTGCTCGGCCTCCAGCCACTTTGCATGTGCGGTGGCCAGCGCGGCCGTGGTCGAGCGACCTTTCCTGAATCCAAACTGGGTATTTGGAAGAGCTTCCGTCTTGGCCAAGTGTTCCTCGAGGTCGGACTTTACGATGATCTCCAGGACCTTGGAAAGAGCCGGGAGGATGCAGACTGGCCTGTATGATGCGGGGTCAGCCGCGGACTTGCCCTTGCCCTTGAAAACGGGTAGCACATTCGACATCTTGAGTGCGGTCGGAACGGTTCCTGAAGCCAGTGATCGATTCACTAGATGAGCAATTGGTCCGGCAAGCACTTCGATGCCTTTCTTTAGAACGGAGACGGGTATCCCGTCGACACCCAGGGCCTCAGTTGCCCTCATCCCTTTGATGACCTTCACAATCTTTCCGGCCCCCGCAAAGGAGAAGGACGGTCCGACGACTTGGGCCACGCCGACGAAGGGGGCTGCGAGGGAGGAAGGCCTTCCCGGAGTTTTTCTACTTTGCTAATGTAAAATTCATTCATCGCAGTTGCCGCCTCTGCACTGTTTAACGTGGGGATTCCACTCACCTCGATAGAAGCTGGGAGGGGAGCACTTAACTTGCCGATAGCCTCATTTGCGAGGCGCCAGAGGACCTTTGGATCATTGCAGCTCTTGTGTAGCCTGTTGACATTCGTGCGCACCCTATCGCGTTTTACCATGGATGAGACTTGGTTACGAATTCGCCGGTATTCACTACCTGAGGCTTTGTCTCTTTCTCTCATGAGCTTGAGCGTGTCCGGCGCTAGGTAGAGATTCTTACCCGTCTTAACTTTGATGGTTTTGATAGGGGCAACCTCGTCGAGGGCAACCGTGATCCCATCAAGGAGGAATCGATGAACTTTTTCGACATCCTCTAAGCTATAGATAGACGTCCACGGCCATTTTTGAAGGGCGGACTCTAGTTCATTTTGCCTAATTGCTTTAAAGTTCCGTCGTTTGATTGATCTGGTCCCGCTCCTCGCACTTGGGACCAAAATATTTGCGACAACGGGGCGGTGATCGGAGGTGGCGTCCTCTAGAACCTTGACACTGCAGTCTAACCCGGCGGAGTAGACGTGGTCAAGGCAAGATGTTCGGTGCTCACCCTCAAATTTACCATAGGACTTCCAGGTGGCCTTCGTGGTCACGTAGTCGAGGCTCACGTCCTTCATGCCATCGCTAAGAATCTGCAGGAAGCTCCTCCGCGAGTAGCTCCTGTCGTTGTGCCTCAGTGTGTCGAGATTGAAGTCCCCGAGAATGAGAACACGCTTTGACGTGCCAGTCGCAGATTTAGCTTGGTCAAGGATGATATCGAGGCGATCTCTTTCGGTGAGCACAGATCCGGGCTCGGAGGAGTTCCATTCCCTGTAGACGCCGCCGACAAGAACACTGTAAGTGGGAGGTCAGCTCAATCCACACCGTTTGAACATCTGACGACATGAGGTCGGGTCGTAGCTTGGCGTTGGAGTGCATTGCCAGGTCAGTCTTCACGAGAGTGACTATCCTCCTCTTTCCAACCCCAAGAGGCCCAAACGAGTGATGATTCCCCCCACAAAACTTAGATATAATTTTATTCATACCACTCCGTTTTTAAAGGGAAGGTGTTCGGAAGGAGATTTCCAAAATAAGTGAAAAGGAATATCACCCACTGTATAAGAAGATGCTTTTTCCGAAATAGATTATTACTCGGTACCATATGATAAAATTCTATTATCCAGAAATATTCACTGTGTACGGTAGATGTGTACACAAGCATTCTATTTTTTAGTCCCTCCCATACGATCACGACCTAATTGAAATCTCTACATTTATTGACGTCCTTCAACACATTTTTAAAGTAAAAAGTCAAAATAACCTCCCAAAAAACCTGGATTTGGACTTGTGGATTCTAAATTGTCAAGCTCAAACTTTACAGGACCTACTCTTCACCTCTCACTGAGTGAACAGATCAGGGAATCATCTAGCATGCGCCTTCAGTTCGATATATGTACCCTTATGTAAACTCCTGTAAGACCCTGATGTCAATTCATGGCACGATAACTAGAGGTCTATCTACACTCAAGAGTGCAAACTCCACCTTTCACGGGTCCTTATGAGCCTCCAGCCTGATTTTTCACGACTGGGCGTGCGGTAGAGGTACGGGGAGGGTTTCCTCGATGGGAAATTCCGAGGAGGAAGACTCTCCCCGGCAGCTGATTTCACGCACAGCGACATCTATTGGCAGAGTAGGCTACCTTAGAAAAAATATTTATTATTATTTAGCTCATTTTTGTATATAATTCTGCACTCAGAGATGCACCAAAATAACATGGTTCCTTTTGGCATTTCCAACAACTCCACAAAAGTTTTCCTCCTAATCCGTCCTACTTTTATTGAGTTCTCCTGCTGCCAACAAACCACAAACCAACGCCATGCAAACTAGAGCATATATACATTCGAGAGTGCAACCTCCGCCGATCCCATGGCAGATATATAAAGGTGTGCCAACAACGAAACTCTCTAAGGCAGGCAGTTGGCGTTAGCTGACTTCAGCTTTTTGTTTCAACAATGACTCATCGTCATTGTTGAAATTTAATATTATTATTCATTCATTTAAAAGGAATTATTTCAAAGGAACCATTCATTGCTATCAATTATTGAAAAAGTGCCTCCTCGACGGAGGATGTGCACTCCATGGGCTCCATTCACCGTTATCCAGGCTTACGAGTCCAGTCGGTTTCATGGATTTTCTTGACAGACCAATTGACTTGACTGTTCCTGGCACTCACACATCACTAGAGATAGAAAAATAGAGGTATTTTGAGCGTGTGAAAGGAGAATGTTTGAATGGTACAATGGAGTTCAGGCTCTTGTTATCACTATTCTCTTTCCTCTTTGAGGAGTATTTATTCATTTATGAAGTAGGCCAAGTCGGCCGGAACGGAAGGTATTTATTTTATATGTTGAATCTCTGTTTTTGCTTCTGTTTCGAGGAAGAAAATAGTGATAACAAGAGCCTGAACTCAATGTACCATTCAAACATTCTCCCTTTCACACGCCCAAAATAATCCCTCGCTTTTCTATCTCTACACATCACTCCAAAACAAAGCAATTCCTTTTGAGAAAATTGATTTTGTAAATATAAAAATAAATAAACATATGACGTCAATGTTGAAAACCTAAGTCCAATAATAATAAAAAACACAAACGTAAGTTTCTTGTTCACTCACCTTCTTTATATCCTTCCTTGGTAAAGTACCAGGAGAATATATACAGTGTGTCCACAGGAACTCTCTAAGAAAAGGCAGGTTGGTGATAGCTGACGCCCTGTTGTAACGTCATTGTTGAACTATGCATATTATTTATTTAGACATGAAAAAAAGTGAGGGTATTTTAGGGCGGTGAAAGGGAGAATGTTTAAATGGCCAGTTGAGTTCTGCCTTGTTAGCACTATTTTCTTTCCTGCACTCACACATCACTCCCAACAAAGGTCATTCCTTTGAGAAATTGATTTTGTAATTAATACTAATAACATATGCGTCAATGTTGAAAACCTAAGTCCCACTAATAAATAAAACACACCTAAAATTTCCTTGTTCCATCACCTTCTTATTTTCTCCTGGCCGATCCCCACCTAATGAAATCACTTAACAGAATTACAATCCCATCTATATGTCTACTAAGTAGGTGGTTGTTTTAGAGATGAATATGAGTGACGGAGAAGCCACCTAACAATATCCATTGACGTCATACTATTTATTAGTCCATTCCGAAATACGTCACTGAATGTTTAAACTCCTTTCTTTTCCTCCATCTGCTCCTAATATTAGCGTTATATTTTTATTTAATATTATATTAAGAGGAAGACGGGAAGAGAAAGAAGTTTAAGCACCCAGTGACGTAGTCCTTAGCTGATAAATGAACAATATTACGTCATGGATATTTTATAGCGTTTGGTCTTTCTACTCCCTGAATAGAGACCCCATTTCATTATTATTAGTATAGTATTTTGCCTCATATTTTGCATTTACAATATATACACTCAGAGAGTGTGTCCGCTCCGCCGCCGATCCCCACAACATTCCCATTCCAACATTCTCCCTTTCACACGCCCGATTTTCTATCTCCTAATCATTGTTTCCTCTCTGTTTAGCTCATTTTGCATATTAAAAAAAAGCACTCAGAGAGGAAAGAGGAAGAAGTTTAAGCTACGTCACTGGGTTACATAGTCCTGAGCTGATATATGAACAATAATACGTCAATGAATATTTTTTTAGCGTTTGTTTCTTTCTCTACTCCCTGAATAGAGACCCCCATTGTCATTTAGTATTTTGCTCATTTGCATATTAAAAGCATTAGAGATGCCAAAATTTTAATCACTTGTTTCTTTTGGCATTTCCAACAACTCACAAACAGTTCATTTGAATCCGTTCAGTACTTTTGAGTTATCCTGCTGACAAACAAATAACAAAACCACCAAACGCCACTGAAAAACAATACCTCCTTCGGCGGAGTAACTAGAGGCATGTATACACTCAGAGAGTGTATACCTCCGCCGAAGACGGGAAGAGGAAGAAGTTTAAGCTACGTCACTGGGTTAACATAGTCGTGAGCTGATAAATGAACAATAATACGTCAATGAATATTTTTTTAGCGTTTGTTCTTTCCTACTCCCTGAATAGAGACCCCATTTCATTATTATTAGTAGTAGTATTTTGCTCATTTTGCATATTAAAAAAGCACTTAGAGATGCCAAAACTTAATCACTTGTTTCCTATTGGCATTTCCAACAACTCCACAAAGTTTCATTCGAATCCGTTCAGTACTTTTTGAGTTATCCTGCTGACAAACAAACAAACAAACGCCAGTGAAAACAATACCCTCCTTCGGCGGAGGTAATAACCATCCATCGACATCTTTAAATGAGGAAAATGAGTCCATTGTACCTAATATCATATTTACTGAGGTTGATCCATATTAGCCTTCAACTCATCACACAACAACTCCTTTTTCATTAATATAATCAGCCCTCTGAGAAGCAATTGTACCAAAAGAAGCTGATGCAGCCCGTTTCTTTCTTTTTTATTACATTCATATATTACCATCATCTTAATTGTCATTTCCATTCATTTTATATCTTTTATATGTGTTTATTAAGACATTTGAAATATTCAGCATTTTCTTCCTCATATCTTCTTTTTTTATAACTTACATATAGATAAAAAGAGATAATTAAATTAATTGGAAGTAATGCTTACTAATATTACTTACTAAATGTAAATACTTCCCCAATGGGGGATCCTCCATTCCCCCCCCCCCCCCCCCTGTACAATAGGGGGTATTATAGAAACCTAACATTAAGATATCAAAATTTATCTTCCCGCGAAAGTTGCGTCATAAGAAACTAAATGATTGTAGAAAAATGGATTTTGGTTTGACCCCCCCCCTTACCCCCCCCCAGGGGGGGGGGCAGAACTCATGTAAACAAAGAAGGATATTTCCAATAAAAAAATGTGACGTCATCACAGCTACGATTTGCCTATGTATCTAATACATCTAGGACAACTAAGCTAAGAACGTAAAGGCTCTCAAAGGAATAACGTCCGGAGGCTCCCTCCCGCCACGAGCCAACCGGGGACGCACAGCTTCAGCATCAGGGAGGAAGTGGAAGTCCTGAACACCGCACGGGACTCTGAGGCCTTTGGCTGGTAGCCCGCACGCATCTAGGAGCTCCGGAGCAACGTGGCCGTCCTCTGCAGCTCTGCCTCCGCCGGAGAGCTCCCGGGTTTCAAATTTTTATTTCCTTTTGAAATTAATCACTGTTTTTAAATGTACCTTTGATTTTATTTAATAACAAATAGCTACTGTGACGTCATCTGTGACGTTTCAGTTTTTCTTTTCTAATCAGAGGAATCTAATCATTGCGTTCTGCGCATCTTGTATTATCTATTATCTTTGCCCCCCCCCCCCAAATTGCGTTCAAAGGTTTCGTTATGAAGCAAAACTTTTTTGTTATTGCTTATTTTGAAAATTTGAATTTTACAAAATTAAGATGTGATGCATTAGTAAGTTTGGTTTTTTTGCAAATTTTCGTCAAATAATATTTAGTAACAATAATGAACATAAGTGCTGACGCACCAACCATTTTTTAAATAACATCTCCTACTACTGTTATTTTATAGTTTTAAGAAGGAAAAATATTAAAAGGGTACTCATGCTGATGTTTTTAAGTTTTTTTTAAATACGTTTATTTTTCACATCTTAATTTGCATGCAGTAAATTTGGCACATAAAATTAAATTGTATATTCTTTCTTTATTTTAAATGTTGGGAGTTTTTTTATTGACTCCATGGTTGATAATATATGTCAATGACGTTGATTATATCCCTAAACTTTTGCAGATACCTCCATTACTAGTTGTAAAATTAAATTTTTCAAAATAAGCAATTACAAAAAAGTTTTGCTTGATAACGAAACCTTTGAACGCAATTTTTTGGGGGGGGGGTAAAGGGGGGGTCAAACTAAAATCCATATTTCTACCATCATTTAGTTTCTTATGACGCAACTTTCGCGGGGGGATAAAGTTTGATATCTTAATATTAGGTTTCTATAATACGCCAAACATGTATGTAATATACACCATGGCTTGAAAGAATTGTTTACAAACAATACTTAAGATAAGGCTATCCGTGATGATATCCACGATGCCGCCAATTGTACAATTGTTTGAACATACGCTAGCATTCGTTTGATAATAATATTTAAAGCACATGGTATATATGTAGAGTTTCTTTTATCTTTTACTCTTTCTCTGCTTTAAAACATCAATATTATTTCTGTATTTAAATTAATAAAAACAACTAATGTTTAACTTCCTTTGTAGGAGTCATCTTGCAAGTCATATTGATATCAACCACTGCGTGTTACTCGGCTCTTCAAAAGTCCGAGCTAAAATAGTGGCACATGGAATAATCATACGGGTCAATATGTTTGTTTTGATTCTTCTCGTGCCGTCGAACACAGGATTTTTTTAAAACCTCTAATAAAATGTCTTCATTGATTTGAAAATATTTATATCCTAATTCGTTTTTATGTTAAAGTAGGTGTTGGGATTTATTCTGAATTATCTATAGTCTGACTGTAAATTAATTACAACATCATATTGTTATATATATATTTGCGGGCAATATGGAAAATCGGGCATTATTCATAATGCCCGGTCAATATGATAATGCCCTACTAAGCGGGCAACATGAAAAATAACTTTAATTCATGTTTTACGAGCTCATGCTTCATTTTTTAAATTTGTGTGTACAACCATGTATAATATCAATGTAATTCTGTGTTAAATACAATTATGAGTCCTTCAAAAGGTAATTATAGGTGTATTTTGGACGGAAAAAAATATTCCGTCCGATAATATGCGCTGTCCGATAATTGGGGCCTTTTTTATGCTGTGTTCATATTGATCTTTCACTGTTTCTTTTTGCTTTTGTTCTTGTCTTTGTGCTATGTCTTAAAAGTTGATGGAAAATAATAATTATTCATATTGCCCGGGCAGTGTGAATAAGGGTCCTAATATCGGTCAATTGAATGAATAATAATAATTGATGTTCTATTTATATGTATAATTTATTTACTATTTGAAACATACAAATTAATAAAATCAAGAAATCAAATGCAGTTGTGAGTCCTCTTTAAGTTATTGATATGCTTTTTGCTGAAAAAAGTCAGTTGTTCATAATATGCGATGCACGGTAATTGATACCATTATATTTATGTATCTCTGTTGATCTTTCACTGTTTGCTTATGCTTATGTTCGTCTTTACGCTGACTCCTGAGCGTTGAGACTCCTGACTCCTCCCTCCCTTGACGTTCCACCACTCCCGTGGGACAATTTTGGTTCCATCTATAGGAAGGAGCTCCCGCTCCTCAACGTCTGAACACCCTTCATCACTCTCTGGACCAGGGGTCACCAACCTTTTTACTGAGGGCTACTTCTTGGGTGTGGATTCATGTGAAGGGCTACCAATTTGATATGCGCTTCTGATATAACAAATTTACTCGGTTTACCTGTATGTTATTAATACTAATTAGTGATATTCGCCTGCTTTAGATTATTTTCATAATAAAAAATTCACAATAATCATCAATAATCACTTTAAAAGGAAGAAAAATTGTTGCTTAATTTCTAAACGTTTCAAACAACTCCTTAGATTTGCAAAAGGAACTGAAATCATGGATGACAATGCACCATTTACATTAAAACAAAATTATAGGTTAGTATCTTAATACGTGTGACATAGGCCTATTACTTATGCACACAAACAAATGACATTTTACTGATCTTTTACAGAAATGAATTAACCATCACAGTTATACAACAAAACTATTTATATTTTTGAAATATCTTACAGTCTTCAGAAATACATTTTAATGGGAGGCCGGACATTGCATGCTGGCCACCAGTGCATTGTAATCTGGGCTGTAACTTGAAACTGCAATTCTGAGTGAATCTTGCAAATGTGTATCTGTGAGCCTTGTTTTGTGTCTATTTTTGATGTAATTCATGTCAGAAAAGGCTGATTCACAAAGGTAAGTTGAACCAAACAGGCTAGCCACCTTCATAGCTGCTGTGCATAGACCACTAAACCTTTCTATATCAACAAGGCCCCAGAAGTTTTCTGTAGCCTTATGGGCCTTGAGGTGGATGTCATTTTGTAAAGTCACTATTTCCATTTCCACCTGCCCAGCATACAAGCTAAGCATTTCACTTAGTTGCTCAGCAATGTACGTTGTGTCCACGTTCATAAAAGATTTGAAAGGAACGACACACATGGCTCCAGCTTATCAATGTCACAAAACTGACTTTCAAACTCTTGCCCTAGCCTGTTTATGACTTGAGAGTACTTCTCAGCAACTTTGCAAAACTCTCAGACGCAGAAACATTGTCTTTCAGCACCATCTGCAAAGAGGGGAAATGCAGGACCTTTTTCCTCTGTAAATGCGCAGAGAAAATGTTCATCTGGGCTTTAAACGCATTTAAAGCACTGATCATATCCGCAACAGTCTTTCCTTTCGCCTGCAGCGCACGGTTCAGATTGTTCAGTTTTCCAGTAATGTCTGTCAGAAATGTCCAGGTCAAGTAGCCACGCAGTGTCTTCCAGCATAGAGGTGTCTTCGTCTCTAGATTTCATGAAATCCTTGATCTCGCTCAACAGCGACAAAAACCGAAGTAAAATCCGCCCTCTGCTGAGCCATCGGATGTCCGTGTGGAGTAGCAGGTCCCTGTATTCAGCCGACAGCTCCTCCAACAGCACTTTGAAACTTCGAAGCGGATGCTATTTATGATCCTCACAACAGGAGTCATAACGTGCTCAAAGCCGATCACCTGAAAAATGAAATATGCGCATTTAATGGGTATTATAATTGGGCCTTGAACAGGACAGCAACAAGGATGAAATATATGAAATACAAAATTTAAAAACGCACCTTTGCGCACAACGCCTGTTGATGAATGATACAGTGGTACTGTACGAATTTCGGGATTGCTGGGTCACTTTTACAGTGCGCAATGAACCCTACATGCTGTTGGTAACTATCATCATTGTTTCTTTGAAAAGGTCTCCATCTGTAAATGCCTTCTTCGTCTTAATTATATGTTCTGTTGCTCTGAACGAGGCCTCAGTAGCTTTTTGAGATTTTTTCGCAGGCCTTGTGAAAAAAGATTGTTGGTTACACAAGCTTGATTTTAGCTCACCTACTTTTTCAACCCGTAGAGCGGCCTGAACTGTCAAACTTGTGGAGGTTTGACGTCACAAATTGACAATAACAAAGACATAACGGAAAAATATACATACATCAGTCACACAACTATACAAAACTAATAGACATGATAACTTTACTTAAGTATTACTATTTTGAGAATACCTTTGCGGGCGACTGAAGTAGTCTACGAGGGCGCCATGGCGCCCACGGGCGACGTGTTGGTGACCCCTGCTCTGGACCCCCTTTCGGTAGAGATATCGGCCCTTGGATTTCACTTCATAGGGACACCTTCCCTTTACTCCGAGATATTTTGGCCGTCGGATCCTTCCTTTGGATCTCAATTCGTTGGGAACACGTCTGCCGTCTTCTGTGGGACCTAGGGGCATCGTTGGAGCATCATCCGACTTCCCTGGACGGACTGATATGTTTTTTTTTGGAGGATCCGCTAACATCCGGATCCGGTGTTCTTTTGAGCATTTTTGGACTCTTTTTACCACTATTTTCATTCTCCGAAATGATCTTTTTTATTACAAATGAATTGAAATATATCACAACCATTAAAGCTCAACAATCAGATCTCTGTTTCATTATTTATTTAACTAAATTTTAATTCAAAATAATTATCAAATAATATCACTTATGAAGACACGTATTACTATTGTGGCATTTACTACTGCAAAGCAGTCCAGTTTTTTTGCAAATACATCTATTTGTACTACAAAGGGTCGACTGTGTGCAATTGCAGTTAAAAAGCCCTGTCCATTTCCGTCTGATAAAATAGATTCAGTTGATCGTAGACAAACTCAATTGCAAACCTGTACGGTCCTTAGGTATTTCTTCTATAGAAAAGTAGTACCACAAATTTATGCCAGTATTGTACAAGTCTACAAAGTTATGAATCGGCCTTTTCCGTCTCTTCAAGATGGATTCTCGACTCCTACCTACTTCTGTTACAAGAGCACTCTCCTATTCCCTCCTTGTGCTAAACTTTGATGACTACTAGAGTGTTTTTTGTCTATGAGTACTTCCAATGTTGTAGAATGTAGAGTCCTTGTAGATCTGGGTTTCCCTATATTGACTTGTAGTAGTAGTATTCATCATTCTGATTATCACTTCAACTGTTATGGAACTTCCAAAAAAACGGATAAGGTGTACACTTGAAGTTGAAAATAAAAATAAAATGGCCTTTGGTCCATCGAAATGTGTTTAGGATCAGGGTAAGATATTATGCTTGAGGTCCTTGGTTCAACATGAAGCAAGGGATGAATGAAATACAGCCATTCTGCATCAATAACAACAAAGAGGAATAATAAATCCAATGAAGCCATTCTTCCTATCAAAAACGTCTTTCCTACATTGAATAGGAGAGTGCTCTTGTAACAGAAGTAGGTAGGAGTCATCGTGGAGGATTTCGCCAATATGAAGAAGGACGTCCTCGCCAAGGCCTGCGGCCGCTTCAGGCATTGCCTCGAGATGGTCATCGCCGCTGATGGGGGCTATATCGAAAATAAATTTCTATATATGTGTGCCTTTCATTCAACAAAATTGTTGAAAAATATTGATAAATAAATAAGTTATCAACATTTCAAAATTTGTTTTAATTAGTCCGGATTATACGTATACGCCCTGTACAATATTGGAGCTTAACGATCACTGCATGCTGAAGAAGTTGGACTTTGGACGAATTAGCTTAAAAGTTCACTACATATTATATAAAATTATATAATTACAAATATGAAATAGGGTAAGGTATCATGTTATATAGTATTTATTTGTTTTGTCAAATGACCATTTTTGCATTAAGTATTGCTTTGTTTTTTTCCTTACAAAATGCTACTTAACCTCCAGTATTTCTGATGTATTATATGTTTTCTCTTGTTATTTATTTATGTTTGGCTTCTATGGCATTTATTAATGTTTTGACCGTTTTAAATATGTATATAAGTTTTTAAGGATAACTAATGAAAATCTTTTTTTAACGTGATTGCTTGAAAGTAAAGGAGCGTGAAAAATAGACATAAAATAGATGCCATAATAAATTAAAACAATAAAACATTCTTTGTATTATCGGCTATTGGTATGTGTGTGAAAATCAATTCAGAGATAATATCATACTCAAGACCACCATTGACCCATTTTATGGGCCCAAGACAACAATGAATCATGGGGAATGAAGTCCTCCAAGGTGACCTATGAATATTGATTTAATAAAGTGAGTCCTCGAGCTTAAAGTAAACTAGAGGACTCAGAGAGTGCTAACCTCTGCCGATCCCCACCAAATGAATCACTTGGTCTTTTTGTCATTTGCCAATAGATGTCGCTGTGCTGTGCTCTCCTCTTTGAGAGCACAACACAGCGACATCTAATGGCAGAGTAGGCTAACTTGAAATATTTATTAGTATTTAGCTCATTTTGCATCTTAAAGAAGCACTCAGAGATGCCAAATTTAATCACTTGTTCCTTTTTGCATTTTCAACAACTCCACAAAGTTTCATCCGAATCCGTTCCGCACTTTTTGAGTTATCCTGCTGACAACAAACCAACCAACAAACCAACGCCAGTGAAAACAATACCTCCTTCGGCGGAGGTAATACATAATATTAGTTTGTTTCATCGATGCTCACGACAAATGGATCATCATTCGACTATAATAATTATATTTTTTTGTTGTTATTGATGAGTTTGCAAGAACCCAAAAATACGTCAATATAGTAAGTGTTAACAATAATTAGACAAATATTTATATTTGCCAACAAACATCCTTCTATTAAAGCCATTTTAATACTATATATTTATAAGAATAGTAATACATAATTTCTTATTTTTCTCTTATAAGTCTTTGCATTGATTGAGTTCAAGAGGGATTTCTCTCCGTTTCTATCTCTTATGTTATATTTTTTGTTCCCTCTCAAGAGGGCGACAGTGTTTACAGAAATATTTTCACTATTTACTCAGAGAATAAAGAAAAACTTTTTAATCCTTAGCATTAATCAAGGCTGCTGAAGAAAAAGAAAAAAACGAACAAAAAAATAAACTTCTTTTTCTACTCCTCTTACAATATCTTCTTGACACTATTTCAATCAAATGGGCTAAACTAATACACACATATATATATATATATATATATATATATATATATATATATAGAGATATAGAGAGAGAGAGAGAGAGAGAGAAAGAGCAAACTCATAAGTGGTGAATGAGCTGTTACTACTATTGAAATAAATGAGATCTCTCTCACTAAGTCAATGGATATAAATGACTTCCCATTAACTTTTTGACGTGATAAGTAGGGCATTTATGGATTTATACTATTAGGTCTCTTTATGATCATGATGATGATGGTCGAAAAGAAAAAAAAATAACAAACTTAATAGTGATCACTCAATAAATATATATATATATATTTATATTTGCCACTTAGCTGCTTCATCAAGAATATAGTTATGAAGGATCGCGAATGAGGAATTCAGTTCTTCACAATTTAGAAATTAACATAAATTTGAATCCTGGTTGCTCCATTTCATTTCTTTTTCTACCTTGTTTATCTTTAGATAAAAGACCCTTATATTTTTATTATATAAGGAGTATTTTAAACATTTTTTACTTTCTTTGACTTCATATAGGATTTGTTATAGGTTATAGTGTATATATATAAATATAAATATAAATATATATATATATATATATATTTCTTTGACTTTATATAGGATATTATTATGGTTTATAGTTGTATTATATATAGGTATCTATATATTTATTTATTTATATATATCTTTGACTTCATATAGGATATTGTTATAGGTTATAGTTGTATTATATATAAATATAAGTGGCAATATATTATATTATATATATATATATATTTCTTTGACTTCATATAGGATATTATTATAGTTTATAGTTGTATTTTATATAGGTATATATATATATATATATTTATTTGACCATATATAGAATATAATTATAGTTATAGTTGTATAGGTTATATATATATATGTATATATTTTCTTTGACTATATTTGGATATAGTTGTATTATATATATACATATATATATTTATATATTATTTTGCTTTAAAAAAATGTTTGATAAATTTGCATTTTCCCATGAAAGTGGTTCATATGGTAGAGCTTAACCATAAACAAATAAAATGTTCGATCCACATCTACTGGAAAATAATGAAAATAATAGATTGCATTCAGCGGATTATTTTTGTACATGAAGATCAGTTCCTCTTTAGGCCTATGTGGAATTTAGAAGCTATTGGGCTGTAAGCTTTCCTATTCGAAGAAACTAGATAATCAATAAAGACCAAAGATGTTTATCGAACGAGACAAACGATAACAGACATTTTTTACACAATTTTATGATTATTACCTACGTCTTTTTTCTACTTTTACCAATCAATATTTTACTTTTTGATATTTAGTCAAAAGGATATACTTATTTATTATGTGATAAATTGTTTTTAGTGTATACGATAAGAAATATGACGCCATTATAAGCATTTAAAAATGAGTGATGTTGTAAAGAATCTGACATCAAACTGCACAACATGTAGCCTTTCTCTAATCACCAAAAACAAAAACACAGCGTATTATATATTCAATTTCTTATTTTCAATGTTTTATATAATACTATGCAAAAAAAAGTACGAAAGAAATTTACGCTTCATAAAGAATATAAAAGAAGATACCGATTCTTTAAAAAGGTTTTACAGACTACGCTAAAATGCTTATTTATATACAAATGGATTTTATTCTATTAAACTAAAAAGGCAAAAATTATATTAAACTAGAGGCATGTATACACTCAGAGAGTGCAAACCTCCGCCGTCACGGGGTCCTTATGAGCCTTCCGAGGCGGCTTTTTCACGACTGGGGCGGCGTAGAGGACGGGGAGGGTTCCCCCACGACGGAAATTTCGAGAGGAAGACGCTCCCGGTACCCGATTTCACAGCACAGCGACATCTATTGGCAGAACAGGCTAACTTGAATTATTTATTAGTATTTAGCTCATTTTGCATCTTAATTTTGCACTCAGAGATGCCAAATTTAATTGCTTGCTCCTTTTGGCATTTCCACAGCTCCACAAAGATTCATTCAAATCCGTTCGTATTTTTGAGTTATCCTGCTGACGAACAAAACAACAAACCACGCCAGTAAAAACAATACCTCCTTCGGCGGAGGTAAATAAAGTGATTTTATTAATAAATGAAAACAAAAAATCTCTGGATACTTAATGGAAAAGGGTAATTTGAAATGCTCTAATGATCACAAAACTCTCTCTTTGCATCCATTAAATCATAATCCTATTATTTATATCATTTGATTTTATGAGATTGGCAATATATGTAACATGGGATGCATATTATTATTAAAAATAATAATATAAATCGTTAACCTACGCCCTTTAATGCTTAATGTCCTATAAAAATCTAATGCATTAGCCAATATCTAGTTGTTACAATAGTACTATCATTTACAAAAACCACAGTTTCAAGATTATTATATACATTGAGTTGATTTGAAAAGTTATATATTTGTTATAAAAGATATTCAAGGGATTCGTCTGAGCATCTAAGGATATATTTATATAGGGAGTAAAGCGCTTCTTAAAAAGGAATATGACTGCTATTTAAAGCGTTCATTCTGGTTTGTGTCCTTTGAAATGTTATTTAGGCTATTATTTGACATTGTACAAACGTATTAACGTGCTTATTTTGACAACAAAAAACATGATATGCATACTATATTAATCACGCCACTAAAATATCACGGAGGTGTTTCATCACTTGGAAAATGGAGTCCTGATCCAGGGATGAATATGGCCGAATTTACATCAAAGACAGCGTGAAAATTTTAGGAAATTCTTGGGAAAGATATGTATTAATTTGGATTCCCACTGTGCAAAGCCTCTGAACATCATAAATGTCAACATTCTAGATTGAGAAAATTAACATATGAAAAAGAATCGATATTATAGCTTATATTGTACCCACTACACTATAAGAAGTCTTCGCTATTCCAAGTTTAGCAGAATAGGCTATCAGAGAAGAAAATTGCTCTGCTCTACGACGTCCAAAGGCTCGGCTGTGAGGAGGACTTTCGGCTCTCTCTAAAATTATCTCCAAATATATCAAAAGGTTTTGATTGATGTATCAAGGACTCTGAGTGGAGGGCTTATATCTTCAAGTTATATACATATATATATATATACTTTAATATATTCGTTCTTTCGTCATTCTGAAAGTTGACGACGTTTTTTTAAATAAGTTGAAAACATTCTTTTCTATCATTTTTGTCTTCACTTTCAGAATGACGAAGGTACGAATATATTAATGTCCGGCCCGGCTGAAAAAATTAAGTTCTGGACCTGGAATGGGTTGTTTCCTTATATATATTATATATATATATATATATATCATATATATATATATATATATATCATATATATATATATATATATATATAATATATATATATATATATATAAGGAAACACCCCAGTCCAGGTCCAGGCTATTCTTTGAACGTACCGGCCCGGCTGAAAACTTTAAGTTCCGGCCCTAGTCCCAGCAAAAAAAAAAGGGGTTCAGGTCGTTTCCTGATATATATATACATATATTATATTATATATATATATATATTATATACATATATAATCTATTTTCAGTGGCTAAAAGAACGTTAGCTACAATAACTATGTAAACAGATCAACACAGCTAAAAAGTAACTTATATAATGGTAGGATCCTTTTAAAGCACAGGCATAACATACATGTCTTATTTAGCCTTTGAAAATTTTTAATACAATTCAAGGGAAGATATTACCATCATGTTTTCTTTTCCGAAAAAATATTAAAAGCAAAGTTGTATTTTTATGGACTTTTTTACCTCACTTACAGTAGAAATGCTTTATTTTTGATTTCTTGAGATTCCTGATTTGAATAAATTCAGACAAGACTCCTACTTCTCAGTTGTAAAAGAAATAAATAAAAGTATGGGATATATATGTATGTATTAAATATACCAAGAAAATGAAAAAAGGGATCTACGGTGAATGAATTTCGATCAGCGAAAAGTATATAGGTGGGTAAATATAAAGTATACAAATCTTGAGCTACTTTTTACAAGTGTGTTTTTTTTCTGTATATTTATACGTTAAAAAAGTTATTTATTAATTTCCATTAAATATATACTAAGACTATTTTCTTAGTGGTTAAAATGTTTATTTATCCAGTGTAATAATAAAGAATTACATAGAAAGTAGGGATAAAAAACCCAATCTTAAGATAGTTATGTTAAAACATTGCATAAATGAACATTACACTTCCAAATTACTGTCTAAAGGTATTTAGTAGTTATTTGTCATATTTATTACATTTTTAAAACAGTGGAATCCCTCAACCTGATTGCTATAAGCCCTCAGGTAGATTTTTTTGGAAACAATCCATGACGATATTTACAGCGAACGCATCAAAACATCATTAAAAATACATTGGATTTGGTGTAATTTGAAGGCTCCCGTCACTCATTGACATTTACGCCGATGACGTAACTAGTTACCGTTTGAAGCTAATTCTGAAGCCAAAATCAACAGACGAACGGAAGTAATTTTTATAAAATTTGAGAAAATTTCTGGTTTATCTTTAAATAGAAAAAAAACATGTATTTTACCAATTGGAGCCTGAACTCCTGCACAACCTTAGTATTCGTTCGTGTTTTATTTAACAGCGAGTGGGAATCTCGGGTGTTTATGGTGCAGAAATGGAAAAGATGATAAAATTGGACTGAGATTATTACTAGGCTCAATCAAAAATACCATACATGGAGGAATTTTAATCTTAAGAAGAGAATAGATCTTTATAAATACAGAGCTCTCCCTCTGGTTCTTTGCAGAGCCTCTTCGTCTCCCTTTATAGCCGAGAAAGTGATTTTAGAAGAAACAAATGGATAAATCCTTACTTCATTTAGCTATGCCCCCTGCTGTTAAAAGGACAACGGAATGCCTTGGTGGGGGCATTACCCAATTATTAATATCGTTCCAAAAAATACAATAAAGTAAGTATTGATATATTCAACCGTCCGCCTTTAGAGTGGAGAAGAATCAGTTACTCACCATGAAATATCATGAGTGGCTTCTGTTTGGCTCGGATCTAACTAATTCTGTGTCGTCAAATATTTCAGCAGTTTGGGGATGCTACAAAGAATTCTTTTGAGGAATGTCCCATCATTTGAGGGCGATTCTTCCATAAATATAATACACCAAAGCTATCTAAAAATATACTTCTTCAAATTTTAGGAAATCCTGAAGAACTTGAAGAATGGGTAATTAAAGAGTGTCATTTCACTCTCCACAGTGCGGATGACGGATCTATTCTTCATGACGGAAGATTTCGTTTCGCCCTACAACGGTCTGCTAATAAACACTTACCCTTAAAGCCTTGGCACCTGAAAATGATAGGTCCTTATTGTCCTGATACCAAAGAAATGAATATAATTGCCTCAAATATATGAAACTTCTGAAGCTTCCTGAAACTGGAAAAAAGAATATTGGGCTTCTCTAAAATATATCTATGATGGAACAAAGTTCACAGCGCAACTACAATTTCTGCAGACTTGATCAGATTTTACGGACCATGTAAGGATCTTGGCAGGATCTACAACGACACCATCCACGCTTTCGTGGACTGTCCCATGGTATTGGTGTTAAGAAATTCGTTGCCTTGAATGTGAGAGGAATGGAGAAGTGCGTGAACAATTATGTAAAGGCCTATATTCTCTTTGGATCCAACGGGAGACGAAAGTCTACATCAGCAAGGTCAAAAGCAATCGAATTCGCTATTTTGAATTCGAAAGCCTTGGTTGTAAAAAAAGCTGACCTCACGGGATCTTTTGCTGCCAACAGAATTACTTTGAATAATTTTAGCAGCCGTTGCAAGATACGCTGCTTTTTCGACCCGTATTCCTGATGTTTCTGGCGACAACTGGACCTTGGATTCGGATCAAATAAAATATTTACCATCGATCTCCACACAACCACCTCAAAGCTGTTAACAGGTTTTAAAGTATTTTAAATAATTGTGTAACTTCAATTTAAATGTGATGTATATTTGTATTTTAATGTTTGATTTTGGTATCCATGCTTTGTTTTGATTTTTTAAATAATATTGCCTTTTTATGATATTTGTTGTGTTGTTCTTCTGTGCCATTGTATTAATTTTAGATTATAATATCTATTTGTATACTTATCACAATTACTTGGCATTTGTAGAGAACTGGAATAAAAAAAGGATCAGAAACAAGCTTCCGATTTCGTAATAATATTTTTTTTGGGGGGGTCCTTTAAGGTGTTTTCAAAAAAAAATATATATATATTATATTATAAGATAAATATATATATATATATAATATGGAATCCAGAAAGAAAAAAATCAAGTTTTGAAAATACTAAAACTTTAACCATTACTTTATTCATAAATGATAATGAATGGATGAACTGACTCAACGTGACACATTTGTAAGGAAACAGTTGACCCCTTCATCAACAGATGCACCGCGCTAGCCCAAGAAACATATGAGTCCATGTAATGCGTAGTCGATTACGTACTTGGAAAGCTAATGAAGTGTTCAAATGTAATGAACTAATTGTTTTATAATTGAAACATATTTTTGTAAATATATTATGATTTATTTCGTCTCATTGCTCAAAAAATCGAATGAAAACAGGAAATATCCAAAATATTATCAACGACAATTAATTAATAAATTCTAATAAATACGTTTAAAGGGCATAAGGGGGCATTAGTGCTACAAGTATTTATAAGAATTTTTTTAATTAATTGTCTTATACTAAATGGAAATAATAGCTTAAGGAATTAAAATTAATATGATTTATAAAATATTTTAAACATTATAAATAGGATGGTATTAAAACCAACAATCAAATAAACATTATTCAATCCCTGTTTGATGTATCCGAAAACTCTATATCTTCATATAATCTTAGAAATAATCCGGATTCTGTGTAAACATATAAAATAAGTTTACTCACACTCAAACTGCTGATTCATAAAAACAGTATGCAAATTAAAATTATGCAAATGACTCCCTCCTTTTTTATTGACAAGCCACCAAGAAAAAGAAAAAAAATACTGTTGTTTCCCGAAAGATTAAAGGAAAGTATGTAAACAACACTTTTTAAAATATGCAGCATTCAGTATAAGTATGCTATAATAGGACCACATTTTTTGTATAAAATGACGGAAGTAAAAATATGTTTATGGTCTATTAAAAAATCCCATGAGGCTCTTTGAAATGAAAGTAAGTAGATATTAAGGCATAGTAATTACAAAATATTCAAACAGCTCTTGTTTACAACATATGTACATATATATATATGGCACAAGAAGACACAAAAAAACTTTGTGTTTTTTTTTTCTTGGTAAACCATGTCCTAAAAGTTTCGTGTGACTACATTAACAATGATAATAGACTAGTTATGGTGTATGTGAGAAAATTAGTAAGTAAGATTATGTGTGAAGGATACAGAGGAAAAACATACGATATCCTTATATATATATATGTATAGTGTGTGTAAAGAAACATTTAACATTGGCAAATGTGATATAAATATAATCCTCGATTGGTGTAGAGGTCATTCAAACATTGTAGGAAATGAATTTGCTGATTACCTAGGAAAAAAAAAGGTATCGAAAGTGAGGGTCGTTTGAGTGTTGGAGCACCTCTTAGCTACATAAAGAAGGTGATACATGAATTATTTTTTATGAGGTGTGTAGTAGATACAAAGATGATCAACTAATGAAGCACACACATCACATTAAAACAACCAAAATCCAAGACTACTCAAACTGTCGCGCCAAAACATGAGTCTTCTTGTTCAAGCTTACGGACCATTTTTGGCTCATCTAGTAACGGAAAAATATAGACGGAATCGCAATATCTGTATGGAAGAGCCACAAAGCGCAGACCACTTAATTAACAGATGCCATCACTCTCTTATGAGAGACATCAATTCATGCAAGAAGAGGATGACGACCAATGTATCCTTAAACTGATGAAATGCTCAAAAATGGAAAAAATAATTAATGATAACTTTAATATTGTTTAATACTTTAGATCAACTCCTGCTAGTAACACATATACCCCTCTGTGTGGTCGTGTTCATTACTTTATATATAGATTATATATTGATATATAATTATAATTCTATTGTATATATATATTCTTATATTATATATAATATATTTGATGTTAAAATGTTAATCAGCAATAATATTCTAAAATTTAAACGATAATATATATATATATAGATTATCTATATAATATCTATATATAGATATATATATATATATATATATATATATATATATCCACCGATGAAATTAGCAAAATTTAAATTTGTGTAACTTAGTCATTTAGATAGATAGCAGGCCGGTAGTTATACCAGTAGAAAGCTATGGGTTAAGCTATACAGCCGTTGATTCGAAGCAATATGAGGGACGTATACAGCAGCTGGAGGAGATTGTTTCAGCGAGGAGGAGTGGAGAGTCGCCGGTGGTGGTAATCTTGGTTAGCATGAAGGGCATGATATCCAACTGAGCTGTCAAAGTTGATTTCTATGCCTCTAAGAAGCGTGCAAAGACTGAGGAAATCCCTGGAGGACTGCACGTAAATGATTAGTAAGGAGCTTGGCCAGAATTGTCTACAGGAAAGGTCAGGGACATGGACTTTGTGAACAAGGTCCAGGAGATCATCGATGACGACCCCACCCGTTCTTTATTGTCAATTGCTGAGGAGCTGGAGGTTGGGGAAACAACAATTCAAATTGTGTCAAAGAAGATGTGCGTTGCAGATCGTATAAGATGCAAATGGGTCAGATCTGAACCCGTACAACCAAGAACAAGGAAGAAGATGTGCCTCCCATCAGCCCAGACCTTAATCCAATGGACTATTTTGTCTGCGGCTATCTTGAAGGACGGACTAATAGACGTGCTCACAACCAGAAGGCCTCCCTTATCACCTCCATCAAGAAGAAGATGGTGTCCATGAACAGGGAGATGTTGAAGAGGGCCTGCCCCGCTTTCAGGGACGCATACAGAAAGTTATTGACGGTGAGGGATATTATTTTGAATAATCCTATAGAAGACATCTTCACCTTTCAAATGCACTTTATTTTGAAATAAATATCTTATTAATAACATAGTTATTCAATTTTTTGTGAGAATGAGTTTTCACGCCAATTTCATCGGGGGACCCTGGATATATATATATATAAACTTTTTAAATACATTTTTCAACTCTTTTACGAATTGCACAAAATGAAGTTAATCTCCATGTCCTCCTTAAGCAAAAAAAAATGGTCACGTCCATGCATTGAATAATCCTCTTAAGTATTTAGGACACCATTTAAATATACATACATTTATTTAAAGAGTGAGTCTTATAATAATACATCTCCTTTCAAATACGACTTTTAATAATTTATTATCTAAAAATACACATGGTACATGCAGTATTCCCTTTCATGTAAGCAGTAGTAGTAGTACAAACATCAATTTTCTACGAATAATGAATATTAATACAAATCAATTTTTCACTTTGCCTAACCTTTTTTGTGCTGATGTCATTGTACTACTACCTCTTGGATATCAACTTTTCTTCATGTATCCTGTAAATACCAATGGTATTTGAGCTCATTTGGTTGTACGTGAGGAAATTATTTGAGGGATGAATGCTGAAAGGAATACTATCATAATAATAAAAGGAACAGAATTCTAAGAGGAGAAAGTATACTTGAAGCTACAAGTCTTCATTTTGAACACACAAATGAAGAAAAAAGTATTGGAATCACGTAGGTGAATAAAAAGACGGAAGAAGGAAAAGTTTCTTTTGCTTTGACTAGAAGAGGATCAAAATATATAAAAACAGTCACAAATTAGCTTTCAGGTTGTTGCTCTACAAAGTAATGGAAGCTTTACTTTAATAGAAGTGGACTCACTTGATGAGTAGGTAGTATTATAGGTTAAAAAAAAATAATGAATCCACTCTTCATTTTCTTTTATCTTGATTAAGTTTTTTATGCTTGACGAATATTTAAGATGGAAATAAATGCATATATAATAGTGTTATATTATTTGGACATAAAGTAAAATGGTATAAATTCCGACATAAAGAAAATATTGAACATAAACAAATATTTCTATCTTTATGATCAGCTTATGATGACGTAGATCAAATTACATTGTTATATTGGCCACATAATGAACAGCTGAACGACGATGTTTCTCTGTTATTGAAGCGAATAAACTCTCTATGTTTTATATATCAATCGTTACACTAGACCAGACATGGGCAACCTAAGGCCCGCGAGCTGTATACGGCCCGTTAGACAATTTATCCGCCCCGCCGAGATTGTCCAGTAAATAAAATAATATTGCTTCAAAAATCATTCATTACGTCTTGTACATACAATACCGCGTTTCACCAATAGATGGCGCACTGACATTGCGGCCACTTACTCTTATTTCTCTCTTGAATTTTCTCATGCCATTTGAGCCCTCCTGTAAAAAATGAGAGGATCAAAGAAAAGGAAAGTGGACAGTCAATGTACTGCTGTGGCCCCTTTTTCAAACTTTATAACCGGCCCGCAATTCAAAAAGTTTGCCCATCCTGCACTAGACTATGTCTAGGCATGTGGCTCACACATTAAAGATATAAAACTTGAACGTCCTGACATCAGGGTTCCACATGTAAGCCCTTTTGTGGAAAAACATTTATTTATGATTTACAGTAATTATTTCATGTTTTGTTACAAATGCAGTTAAAATCAAGACACGTTACAATTGACTAAAAGTTATTGTACAATTATATTGACTTGGGAATGATCTATCGAAAAGAACTTGTTCAAATACTTAATACTTTGTGGAGTACCCGACTACGGATACTGAAGAAAACAAAGGGTATATAACTTGATCTTAGCGACTTTGGTACGCGTGTCTTTTACTTTGGCCCTTTCATCTCCCTCTATTGTGATATGTACTACTCGTATAAAATGTATGTGCATGACGAATAATTTGTTCCAATAAAGTTAAATAATCATTTTGATGATCAAACACCTTAAAAAACTTGCTCATAATTACTTTATTAAGTTGCCCGTTTTTCAACTAAAATACACCGATCTGTCTATTGAAAGATGGCATTTATCATATTTGCAAGATTTAAAAGAATAATGAGTCACTTAAACAGGCCGTTAATTAGAAAATAATAATATAGGTAGGCCTTTTTAAATGATTCGTTCATCGTTTTCTAGTTTCACATCATTAAAAAAACGGTTTGATTTTTTTTTGCCTAATTGTTCGATAGAATTGCAGTATCCGATAGGATATAAATAGCACACTAGCATTATAATCAGTCACTCGAACCTAGTATCTTATCAATGAGAAGATAGACCAAAAAGGACCATCCCCTCTCGGGATATTCGAACCACCACCCCCAACATTGATCACTCATTCTTTGAAAACTTTTCTTAATTTCTAACAAGATATATAATTTTATAATTTGAAGTCAACTTTATTGAAGTCAACATAAGGAAACAAACTAAAATCATCATAGAATTATGTTTATTTTGGCAAACATGAATGAAATATCACTGAGCCGAAGAGAAAAAAAATGTTTTTGGTTAACAAGATTTAAATACTATTCATAGTTCATCGCTTCCCTGACTCTTTTAAGTCATATTTTCTCCTATATTTCCCCATATTATGCTTATATGAAAATATATATATAAGTAAAACCACCGGAAGTTTCCTCAGACCATAGACTGAATGAACTATCTCCCTGAATGCCCCCGTAATTAAAAAGAAAATAAACGTATGCATTTAACATATTGGCAAGGATTTCAAGCATAAATGAAGTTAAAAGATCGTTTATACAAATAACAAAGAAAAATTTTTTTTTGGCGACTACATATACGTGAAGAAACTCATAAAACGTTTGAATATAACTATAAATATATATAGAAAAAGATATATAAATATATATGTAAGTCACTATTATGGACCTTTGTTGTTATTCACATTATATAAAAGAATCTCTGTGATTTTATGGAGCAAAAAGAATGAATAAATTGTTTATATTATTGTATACTTGGTTATTTTAAAATAAAAGACAAGGGGGCTTAGAATATAGTGGATCCCGGATTGAGGAGTGCCAACGACGAATGGGCTCGTGACATAATTAAGTGTAATCGAGTATATTTCTTGCCATTGGGCATATTAGTTACATTTGTAACTAGTCTAAAATATATAAATAAAGAAAGAAACAATAAAATTATAAAATTATATAAAAATAAGAATAAATAAAAACAAAATGCCCATGCAGAATGGATTATATGGGGACGCTGCGTCCAATAGCCCTAGCTACGGTCCTGGCTGTGTGAAGGGTAGTGGCCGCCGACCTCAAGGCCTTAGACAAGTTCCACACAGATATTGCGTGACATGCAAAAGTAGCTGTCTCCCTCCCAAGTGGGTACGCCAGTGAAGTTGTGGACCTCATGGGCCTCCTCGGGATGGGGAAGACGAAATCACCAATCGGGTTCCTGGCACCGCCGCCCCCGTCGCTGGAGTAAAAACATTTCCAAGTCTCCATGGCCACCGCCTTGGTGGCCACCTCGTTGAGGGAGGGAAGGCCTGCTCTCTCAAGGAGGTCCCCGATGTGGATGTGATCCCGCCTCTTACATCCAACGATTTACTGACAAGATCTTAACTTTACATGAAAAACTATAAAAATATTTTGGGGGTTAGATGTTTATTTATAAGCTACAAATCCATACAGTGTAAAAAAATAACAATACACTAGAAAGTAAGAGATAAAAAAACACAATCTTAAGACAGTTACGTTAAAAACAAAACATAAATGAACATTATAATTCAAAATGTCTGTCTAAAGATAAAATCTGAATGTAAAATTGCTAATTAAAAATTATTTTTTATCCAAAATAAAACGTTGATGTCGTCTTATTGTCGACTTGATGAATTTGAGGTATTCGATATAATTTGAAGGAATAAACAATAAAAAGAATTTAAAAGACATATCAAGTTCTAAACAAATGTGCACTAGAAGCACTCAGAGAATGCAAACCTCCGCCGATCCCCACCAAATGAATCACTTGGTCTTTTTGTCATTTCCAACCCTCACGCACAGTCCCTTTAATTACACTCTAGAGGTACATGGAAAGAAAAGAAACTGACGTCATCAAAGAGGAGAGCACAGCGACATCTATTGGCAGAGTAGGCTAATTTGAAATATTATTAGTATTTAGCTCATTTTGTATCTTAAAGAAGCACTCAGAGATACCAAATTTAATCACTTGTTTCTTTTGGCATTTCCAACAGCTCCACAAAGTTTCATCCGAATTTGTTCCACACTTTTTGAGTTATCCTGCTGACAACCAACAACCAAACAAACGCCAGTGAAAACAATACCTCCTTCGGCGGAGGTAATGAATGATTTTTAGGTAAGGTTATTATTCAGGGCAGTAAATGGAAGCTGAAATGTTCTTGTATGTATTTTCACAATTGCCCTGAATATTTTTACTCTATTTCCTGTATATAATTTTAATGTATTTTGTTTTGACACTCTACGATTTTTTTGCAGATTATCGAATATTTTTGTATCGGGAAAAAGTATGGTAGGAGATAATATTTATCTTGACATTTGAAAAGTAAAGACAAAAAAGAAATACATATAATTATTTTACTTTTGGATTAATATATGACTATTTGTATGTTAGTTAGTTAGAAATTTATTACTGTTTACAATAGACAAACATATACAAATATACATAAACTAAAGTCTATTTGTATGCACTTGATGCAATTTGATGTTGCATTGAGGTTTTTCGAGAGCAATTTTAAAATGATGTCTTTAAAAATTGTTTTGCCTATCTTAAATCCCAACTATTTATAGCGGAGAGACTATCTGAAAGAATTAGTATTTTTCTGCCATTTGTGTATGTAGCTGGCATATGTGTAGCAGGTAGGGTCAACATCCGCCTTGTATTCTGTATTCCTTTCATCAAGTTTTAGGAACCGTTCTTCTACATCCTTGCCTTGCTTTGTTGGTGTCCATCCTGCACCTCTCTATCAATTTATTTTAGAACCATCTGTATGTCCAACGAAATAATTGTCAGTTATATCCCATTTATTGACGATTTTGTATTCCAGACTGTTGGACCAAAACTCAGTGCTAAGTCCAGGAGTAGGGATGCTATATTTGGCTATTAGTCATCCGAAAAATATAGATGTCCTCTGAATTGTATGACTGAGCCACTTTAGAGAGTTGTCTATTTTTCCTAACCTAGCCTCTGCACGGTTTGAAGCTGATGTTGCAGAAATTCATATGAGTACAACCTTGGTGCAAAAACAATGGCTCTGGCTCTGGGGCGCGGGAAAAAACGAATGAAACTGCAATGGACTCTGAGAACAAAATGTGCGTATGTCTTTTTTTTTTTGGGGGGGGGGGGAGGGGGGCGCAAAAATTCTTATGTACCAAGGGGGGGTCCAGCAGAAAAAGTTTGGGAACCACTGCACTAACGTATGACGATCAGCGTCTTTAATACATAAAGTTGGGTCATCAGCATATTCAATTGTAATTATGGCTTTTTAAGCATTCTAAAGCTTCCTGAAAAGCGAGGCTCCAGTATCAAACTTGTTCCTCAGCATTGAGAGTCGAACATACTACCACTAAGCTGCTAGCGACTGTAATATGCCTTAAATTTGGTTTTTACTAATAACCCTTTCTATCGTGCCCATGGAGGAATCGAGATATATATGGCAAATGACGTCACGAATAATTAATGATTTATTTTCAGGGCTTAATGTAGTTGATAAGTCTTAATTCCTGATAAAATTCCTCCCCATGGGCAGCCCCTTGTCGGAATCGTTGAAAAACATTTTCCACCAAACTGGGTGATAACTAACCCATACTTGTTCATGGCATCGATTATGTAACTCAAGTTAAATCTGTCAAAGGGGCCCTGTACATCAAGGAAGATAACTAAGACTCCTCCTATCTATGGAAACTACTTGCACAGCAGTCCACTAATCTACTGATTGCTATGTGTGTAGATTACCCCTTGATAAACGCAAGCTGGTCTGGTAAAAATAGAACTTTCTAGAATTTTCTAAAAACGATACCCTCGATAATTTTCAAGGCTACGTTTATTCATTTATCGGGCAAAAGGACTTGGCATCAGAGTAGTCATCTTTTCCCTGCTTAGGAATAAAGACGACTTTCGTCTTTCATCAAATCCATGGGGGTATAACCAGAGCTGTAAAGAGCATTCTATTGACTTTTAACCCACTCTAGCATACAATCGGGCAAATTTTAATACAATTAAGACTTATCATGGGCTCGATAGAAAGGGTTATTAGTAAAAATCAAATTTAAGGCATACTACAGTCGCTAGGAGCTCAGTGGAAGTATGCACGACTCTCAATAATGAGGAACAAGTTGATACTCAAGAGAGGAAGATAATATTATTCAACCACTATGACAAGATTGTCCAAAAAGAAATGAGAAATTAAAGTTATAAATAGTCATTTTCCATACAAATGATTGTTTCGAAACGTAAATTTCTCTTTTATTTTATTATGTTTATAGACAACAAAAACTAATTGTAATCCTTGTGATCATACTTAAATTTTGCACCAAACTATTTTAAAATTTCAGTTATATTAAGGAAATGAGATGCGATTGAATGGCAAAAAATTACAACATAAGTCTACTATATAACTTTTGAGTCCGTTGAGGAGACACTTCCCGCTATTTCTTTTCCTTCAAACCTTCATAAAGGTGATCTCTATGCACTAAGGTAAAATCCTAGGGAAAACCCGATTTCTTAATTCCGAAAAAAGTGAACTAAGGATCACTCTTTTATATTTATTTATAAAATAATATGCAAGGCCTCTTCCATTTTATAAAGAGCATGCAAAAGATGAATTGAAGGGAAAAAATATTCCATACAAGTTTTTTTCTTTTACGCACACCAAAGCTTATAAAGAATATAATAGCAATAATAATAATAATATATACAATAAGCCCTACTAAATGAAGACTCATTATGATAAATTACACGTCTTACAAAATGATTTAAATAACAATACAATATAATTTTTGAATGAAAAATAAAATCATCTTCCCCCCTTCTTACTAAAGAAACTAACTCTCCATTCATCAGCGCTGCTGCCCATTGATGTTCGTTGAAAAGGATTTTTCATACATAGATACATAGTATATTGTCTGTATTTTGAACGATTGTCTTTATAAACTATATGATAGATGAAGCTTGTTTGAAATGCATTACATTATTTCTGAAGAAGAAGAAGATAATGATGTGAACAAACTTTTGAAAAGGCTTTTTTCTGTATGAGTGAAATTGTAACAAAATATGTTTCGTTTAACAATTTAACATTTACTTTATTTCTTTGATTGCGGGGATATCAAAATATATACAAAAATAAATATTATAGGTTATAATATATTATCTAATCATAAGACGACATAACCAATTCTGCTCAATAGGTATATATACTAATCACAATCAGTATACCTCAGCTTCATATTTTATTTGACACCAAATGAAATTTTGAAATGCCGTGGCGTAAGAATCGAATGTTCCATGACAGATCTTTTGATACAGCTTTCATATCATGATTACTGTTAGCTAAACTAATTTGACGTTACAAACGCTACGCCTTGGATTATTAGACTCCAAGAATGGTCATAAAGGACTCCTTTGGTGATTTGTAACAAAGGAATGGTTGACTATAATGTAGTTTTCTACAGATATATACAGGGGTGTGCAGGCGAATCTAGACTTTTTTTAGCACGGAAACAAGATACTCATATCCAAGAACAAGACCTTTTAATTGACTTTTTTCATATCACACAAATTTAAATGACTTTTCTCTTAATGTTCATTCAATCCAACTTCCTCCTTTCACAATAACAGCCTCCACACGGTGCCTGAACCTCCCAACGGCATGAGCCACCTGTTCTCTGGACATGTTGGCCACTGCCTGGATGATGGCAGCTTTCAAGGAGTCCACAGTGTTGTGAGCACGCTTGTTAGTGGCCCTCTCAAGGACGCCCCACAAGTAGTAGTCGCAAGGGTTGAGGTCAGGGCTGCTGGGGGGGCCAGAACTCCTTGATCAGAACATGATTAGATTATCTAAGCACCAGTTTTGCACCAAATTGGACGTGTTGGCGGGAGCTCCATCTTGTTGGTAGAGATAAGTTCTCCTTGAAGGACTTGGCAATGCTGTAAACAGTAGCTTTGGGAATTTGAAGAAGTCGATGATCTCCTTGGGTGCACGGCTGCAAAGAGCGCCACAATAATGGCCGTCCTGAGCTCAAGTTCTGAGGACATTTTCAATCTTTTTGTTATTAAACAAAGCTCATAGGATATACTAACCAGTTCATATATTTTAAGCTTCTACCCTAACTGGTACTCAAAGTTAGTCTAGATTCGCCTGCACACCCCTGTATCTGTATATATATATATAAACTGCAAACACATACATCAGATCCGAGGAACTTAGAGCCATAACGATCTCAGGGGTGACATGATATGGTGCCCTTTCCCTATGACTATTGAAGCCTTTGAACAACTCCTGAAGCGTCGCCGCAAAATAAATCAAGAACTTCCATCAAAGTCAATACATCTTCTTTAAAAAAATGATAAAGTTTACTTTGTGTCTTGAAGAGGTCATACCTTACCTACTAAGCTTCGGATCATATATGGAAAGGAAAGGAAGGCTTCCCTCATCTTTAACATGTGGACGGATAACCCTTATTCCAAAAAAAGGAAATGGAACTAAAATTAGTCATTGGAGATCATTAACGATTTTAAATGAATCTTATAGAATTTTAGCTGGCGTTTTATCTAGACAAATAGAACCAATTTTAAACAAAAAGGTGGGACCAGAACAAAAAGGTTTTCTTAAGGGAAGAAACATTGCGGACATTTCTCGAAATATTCAAGGATGCATTGAATCCGTGAGAGAGAGGAAAACTTTTGGGGCATTGATTGCAGTCGATTTAAAAAAAACATTTGACACGATTTCTCATACATTCATTTTAAAAGCTATTAAAAAAATTACCTCGTCGTTTTTTTAACCCTATACGATCACTTCTCTTTAATGGTACGTCTGTTGTATCCATAAATGGAATACATAGTGAGTCCATCAGATTAGGGAGAAGTTGCAGACAAGGCTGCCCTGTTTCACCTCTTTGTTTGTTACTGGAATGGATGTCATGTCTAGTATTTTACAACGAAAATATAATGGTTTTGGGATAAGACTTGGGACAAAAAAACATATATTGGATCTATACGCGGACGATTTGACCCTTTTGTAGAAGCCCACTCAGAAGCTCAGTTGACTAAGCGAATTGATATACTCTTCTCCTTTTGAAAAAATTTGCTGTTAGGTCTGGGTTATATGTTAATGAAGAAAAAACTTCAATTGTTCCCTTAGGCCTATGGAAACCATCTAGTTCTGCTATTGTCGGAGGGTGTAAAATGAAAGACAGAGCTAATATATTGGGGATAGAATGGACCTCACACGGACCCGGCCTTCCAATTGGTTGAATTTAAACCATATGGCAAGGAAATACTGTTTCGAATGGAGGTCTCGCAATATTCTCGAGAGAATCAATATGTATAATAATATGCTTGTCTCTCGGGTAATTTATGTGGCTACTGCAGTTCCTTCTGTAGCAGAAAAGGCCATAGCAGAAGAGGATGTCTGGTTAGGGATTTTGTTCCATGGTAGATATATCTCCGCAGTTAAAAGGCCTCGAAAGCAGTTAGGAGGAGGGGTTTCACTCCTGGGAATATTCTTCCAAAGATTTATAGTAAAATTCTTGTGGATCTCAACCAGAATCCTTTTTTGGAGTGGAGGAACTATATAACCCATTCTTCAATATATATTTTGCTCATGCTTGGATCGTTACTTTCCAACCCGACCATAAAGGAGAAATCCTATGAATGGTCTGCAGTTCAAAGAGTTTTGTGGTCAGGGAATCCCATTTACGACAACAATAGTACAATTGATATTATAGTCCGAAACCGCCATAAGAGTCATTTTTTTGTTAATCTCCCTTGTCCGGAAGAACTTGAGTTTCTTGCTCTTTCTGAAAATTGCATTACTGTGCACGACCTAAAGCCAAAGTCCGTCTTCGATAGTGGGAGGTTCTTTTTTCCTCTGAGAAGAACAGCTAAAAGTCACTTACCACTCTTGCCATGGTATTTGAAGTTCAAAGATAGGGACATAAACAATGAGGTTGCAAATAACCTCTGTGAAAAGTTTTTGCGACTCCTAAACCTTTCTTCTATTTGGAAGAATCGAATAATGCGTTCGACTTCTGGACATTTTTATGATAAGACTTTTACTGTTCAATTTCAGATCTCCAATGACCTAATCTTTTACAACCACCATTGTAAAGATTGCGGTGAGCTCTACCCCGAAACTCTACACACCTTCTTCGACTGTCCGGTTCTAAGTATTGTAAGGAATTTCTTACAATTAAACATAAAAGCCGCTTCTCCGACCGATCTAAGGGCAACAATGTTGTTCGGAGTCGATACCGTCCAAAATATCGAAGCTGACGAAGTCAAATCCATGAATATTACTCTTCGAGGTATAAAAGCGTACATCGCCAGAGCATTAACGGATGGGACTCAATTAGAAACGTCAAGCATCCGAGCAATAATGATAGCTACATCAGCAAGATATTCGACATTCTCAGTCAAGATTCCGAAGATATGTGGACAGGAATGGGACTTCGCGGGAAATCTTATGAAATTTTTCCCTTCCAGTTCCGTGCGACATTTGAAAACATTGAACTTTATAATACAACAGTATGATAAATTCACCCCAAGAAACTCTTAAACCTCTTTTTACAAAATATGTTTTTATTATGTTAAATAATTGTTTTATTTTATAGTCCACCCTGATATGAGGGGCTTGTTTTTTTAATAGGGTCTGCTTTTTAACCATTCAATATCTTTGTTTTTTTTTAAGTAAGAGAGTAAAGAAATATTTGGAGACTTATTAGAAAGACTGGTTTGTATGTGTGTGTGTATATGTGTGCATATATACATTTATTTAGTTTTTTAAACATTAGTTTGCGGAACCGTTTCCTTGAGTTAATTTTCCCTAGTAAAATTGTATTCAAAGAAAAGTTGTTTATCCCACCCTTTGTCGCAAATTATATTATAGTGTATCATGTTCTTGTTATAATTGAGTTGATAGGTCTTTAAGGGCCATTTAATTTTTAACTACAATGTTAATTTATGTTTTTCATAATACAATTTGTCCTTTGAACGTTTATAAATATTATATATATCTTGTATATAATTTATGAAAAAATAAAGACCTTGCTTTTGAGAAAGAAAAAAAGTTAGGGAAATTTTAATATTGCTTATGATTATTATTTATTTTATGTGGTTCATTCGGTACAAGTTATTTATTTTATTTTTGAAATATAATTAATGGACCGCTTTTTTCTCCGCAATTATGAAATATCTAATGACCTTAGTTGATTACCATATTCAAGATTTATTTAATAAGCAATCTATTTCCTAATAATCTTCACAGAATAATTATTGAAGATGTGATTATATAGCTAAACTTGTAGTAGTGAATATCATTTAGATTTTTTTATATGATGTAGTATTTTTTTCCTATCAGTGCATAGACACAAATAAATAAAATCCCTTTCAAAATTGTTAACAACGAATTGTAAGGACATTTGAGAGATTAATAGCATAATGACTGACAATATAAAACTATAGTAATATTACCATTTAGTTAAACACTCTAGTATTCAGAGCAAATAAGGAAATTGATCAAAGTCATATGATTATTTCTTAAAGTAATTAACTTTTTACTTCTTTTTACAATGCTGTACAGGCATATTTGTAATTTCTTTGACTTAAACTCATTAAAATTGTAGATGTATGGAAGGGACAGACCACCAGATTCCAGACTAGACGTAGGACGGTGTCATTAAACGGGTAACATTCAAATTGGGAATCCCCCGAAATAGTTAGGGAAATAGATGTACATATTCCATTATCTCAGTTGTCTTAACTTGAGTCATTTAAAAGAAAGAAGTTCTTCACTTTAATCAAAGACAAAACCTCCAGATTGAATACGAACAAGCTATTGCCTTTCAGATGCTAACCTCATAGTTTGTGATCAAATGTGATGAAATCAAAATAAATCCTGGCAAAAAGTTTTTTCTTTTTAATAAAAGCGACCATTATTCTTGTTTGCAATTTTGTTAACTTTTGATTAAATGGATGATGGGAATCATAGATTTGTTTTAACCTCAAGCCTATGCGACCTACATATGACCTTCAGCATAGGCTAAGCATGTCTTCGCCTCAAAGCAATTTAATTACCTGTGGCATGCATCAAATACTTTATATAAGAATATTATTAAAAGGAACCACATTCAAAGAGCAATAAAACAACATTATATAATAAATGAGAACAAAGCATTCACTTCTGCTATTAATTTATTATTGAAGAAAAATCCACATTTAAATTGGGACTCTTGATTTTTATCGCAAACACACAAAAAGAGTTTCTTTCTCTTATAATATTATATAAATATTGATAATTTTAAGTCTTAGAGACCCAAGAAAGAAGGATAAATAATGAATGTAATGGAAAATGTCTTTATATCTCCATAATAATGAGTTATATTAATCGTCAAAGGAGTTATTCAATAAAACTTAATGGATTGAATAATCATTCGATTAGAAATAATTTATTCACTCATAAATATGTATAAAAATAATGACAAAAAGAAAAGGACATAAAGAACTCATTTTGGTGATTTGTAACAAAGAAATGGTTGACTATAATGTTGCTTTTCTAAACATATATATAATATATAATATATATATATATATATATATATATATATATATATATATATATATATATATATATATATATATATATATATTATAGCACTAGGCTATAATTAGTCTATCGAACCCTCTGGCATTCCCCTCTCGGGATTCAAACCTGCGTCCTAAACATTAAGAGTTGAACATGCCTTAACGCACTCCCTTTTTGGCCCATTTGCTTCGATAGAATTGTATCTGATTGGTTATAAATAAGCATTATAGCGCTTTAATTAATCCATCAAACCATCTGACCTTCCCCTCTCGGGATTCGAACCTGCACCCCAATATTGAGAGTTGCAATGCCATAACGCACTCCCTTTTTTCCTATTGCTTCGATATAATTGTACCCGATTATAAATAATAAGCATTATAGTACTATAAATAGTCTATCGACCCCTCTGACCTTCCCCTCTCGGGAATCGAACTTGCACCAACAATATTGAGAGTTGAACACACGCTTATACGTATGTATAGTAACTTAAAACTATTTCAAACCTTAGATATACATTCATTTAACTAAATGTCAATCAATATCTGGCATTACATATGAAAAATAGTTAAGTTGTTTTTTACAGAAAAAACACTATGACAGAAGATATAAATATAATCAAACTAGAATGTTTATAGTTTTGCCGACGTTCAGTATGAGCAATGTTATTGAGCTTAATCGCATATTTTAGATATAATTGAGGTTTTTTATTGATGAAAGCGGTCTACCATGTAGAGTTATATTGTTTTATTAAAGCATTAAATTTATTGAATTCAGCGAACGAGATTAAATTATCAGTCACTTTTTATAAAGTAAGTATCATATATATATATCTATATATATTATCACTTCTTGACGTTTGCGAACAATTATCGCTCATTGTTCGTTTGTTGTTCACCAAAAGTTATCGGTGTCGTTCATCGGTATTTTTAAATTCAATCGTTCGTCGTTCATCGTCTTTTATTATACGTCATTCTAAAAAAATGACGATTTTTTTATAGCATTTTTGAAAATTAAAAATCTTGGTCTTTTTCTTTGGCGCCAAAAACGTACGATAAAGAATTTACTTGTCGTTCATCGTCGTGAACGACAACGAATGAACGATAAAATCAACAATATATTATATGGCCTAAGATATATATCATATATATATATACTCTTAATATATCTTAGAGCCATAATGATCTAAGATGTAGCAAGATATTGAGCCCTTTTCCTATGATTATCGAAGCCTTGAAAATTAACGGAGCGTCGCCACGAATAAATCTAGGACTTCCCATCAAAGTCAACGCATCCTCTAAAAAAATGTAAAACTATTTATATTTTACTATTGTTTATCATTGGTTTATGTTAGTTCATTCAGTAAAAGTTATTTATTGTTTTTTGAATTGTAAAATTGTTAAAATTTTTTTTTTTTTATTTTTGTGAGTTATATTTAGACTACAATTGTATTGATTATTTAAAGAGACAATAAACTTCTCGTAAATAAAGATTGAGAGAAGAAAAAATAGCCTCAATAGATAGTAAGGGGTAAAAGTATATGTTATATATATATAGTTTTTTGGTATACTTTAGTGAACGCCATTATTGCCTATGTATCATTGTATCAAGGTAATAATTGCTAGTTTTATTCTTAATTTATCATTGGATGAAATAAAGAATGAAGAAAAATATTGCAGTTGCTAAAGGTAATATATATCATTTATACATTACTTTGTACGTAGTTTATTATGTGCGTAGAGAGTGTATGTGGATATGGACTTGAAAGGTAGGATATGAAGAAAGAAAGAAAAACTATCTTTACCATAAAAAAGAACCAAGACACATATATATATATATATATATATTATATATACTATTTTGTTAATACCATAATAATGATTTCTACAAAAAAGTCAATTCTAGAGTCATTAATAACGATTTTCCCTCCCCAAAAAAACGAGAAGGTTTTTTCATTCTCTCTCCTTTTTCGCTTCGCTTATGGGTCTGTCTAAATGTATATATATATATAGGTCAGTCAGTTTTTGAGTTATGATATATAACGCCTTATAAAATTTACACACTAATATTTAAAGCGCACAAATGACTCTAAGGTCCTTGCTTTTAATGGTCATTCGAAAAAATAAAATTATTGGGTCTACAATATAAAAAAGTTAAATGTATACTATGCTTGTAGCTTGCCGTGGATTTTTAAATATATGTTTGAGTCAGATGAAATAAGTCCTTAATTAGAGAGATAATGAAGGAGAAAAAGTATATATGCTCTGAACAACCCATGTCTTTATACATTGTTTATTGCTTTTCCCGAATAAAAATATGAATGAGAATATATATAATAGTGTGTGTTTGTGTGTGTAAAATTTATATATATATATCGATATATATATATGTAAATATATTTTAAGGAGAAGCTTCTGTATGTTTGTAAAATTAAGATTTTAAAAAAATCAAAGAAAATAGACTTAATACTATCAGAGATATCGGCAGGAGATTGACGAAAGGTTCTGGGGATTTAAAGGAGTCATTCTGTTTATGTAAAAAGCACAAATTTCTTATAAAA
>CP045903.1:9233651-9276300 GCA_013387185.1 Caligus rogercresseyi
GTTCAAGGAGGAAAATAAAAGATTACTTACCGATGTAATCCTCTTATATATTGATTATATGTGCCTTAAATCTATGTTTTATACTCTATGGTACACACTTTTACATATCCTTTAATAACACAAAATTGCAGAAGTGTTTCTAGGTACAAATAAGAATAATGAATTTGTTGTAAGCATGAATAAGGACGTAGGGAGCATAAAGCAGAAACATATGGTACAAAACCGATGTTACTTATATAATAAAGTGCCTTCTTAAATTACTTTGTAAAAAGACAAAAGAGACTTCTTAGTTTCTCTTACATAAAAAGAGTTCTAATCCGAGAGAAAATAACATCATCTAGAGTAAATAAAGACAAAAAAAATTAATGTATCAAGCTTATATATATAATATTTAAATACTTACTTGATGAACTAAATACTTAAATTTTATTAAGACCTAATTATTGTTGGTCGTTAGAAAAAGTTACAATTATTCATTCAAACATTATAAGCATATAAAAGGCTTGGGATGACTTGAAGATCATCAAACTAATTTGATCTGCTCAACAAACAAGATGACTTGGAAGACCATTGTTTTCTCGGTAAGGAAAAATGTTGGGGGGATTATGGGTATCAAAATAAAGTAATTTGTCTTTCAGCTCCTATTTGTTTTTGTAACCACAAATGGAGACAGAATCAATGACGTCCTCGTAATGAAGTATCTGACGTCACTCCTGAGAGAATCTTGCGAAATCGGAGAGCCTCTGAGGGGAAGTGACTGACTTTTCACGAGGGATCATGATGATGAAGATAAGCTTCCAGGGATTGGCCAGCCTGACGGTAAGCGATGCGTCAAAAAGGTTGTCAATGTCTTTGAGACCAAATTTGACCGAGGGAATGGACTGCCATCATAGACTAAAGGAGAAGTGCCATCTGACCTACATCACAGACTACCACTCTGCTCCTGAAGAGAAGTGGTGAGACCACCTTCAGAAAGGACTGTCACATCACCTTCAACACCCATTGTAAGTAACTTAGGAGAAATAGTTTCATGAAAATAACTAAGACCCTCTCTTTGTACTTAGCCCCACATTGAAAAAGTAAAGAAGTGCCGATTCCATATGTTAAGAAATGTGGAGACGATATTGTTGGTCCTGAGATCTGTAAACTTGTTCATGAGACCTTCTGCGAAACTTCATACAAGGAGTATAACATTGAACAGGACGAGCCTGACTGCGAAATCATTGAGGAGGAACGATGTGAGAAGATCCCCATCGATCTCATTCACCTTCCCCACAAGCCAGGACAGAAACCCTTTGCCGAAAAGGAAAGATGCGAGAAATGGCCTGTGAAGAAGTGCGATATCATCACGAAGGACGTCAAGAAGATCCACCCTAACACAGAATGCAAGAAAGTAGCCCGAAAGGTTTGTGCCCCAAGAACTGTCAAATTTTCCCCGGTGAGGAAATTTGCAACGACGAGAAACGAACTGTGATCCAAAACATTCCCAGGAGGATTGCGATCTCCAGCCACAGAGGCACTGCAAAAAACGAGTCCTCTCTCGTTCCCAGACTCGTCCCCAAGAAGAACTGCATCAAGGTTCCAAAGGAAATCTGCGTCAATACCCGGAGAGAACCGAGAAGATCTCAAAGCCAGTCATAAAGAACTGGTGCTATGATCCTAAAGAGCTTAAGGCGAGAGCTGAAGAATAATAATCCTAAAGAATCATTATAAGACCTGTGTTAGCGGTCACCTATTTATAGCAATAAGTGTTAACTAAAATTTCACCACAGAAGAAAAAATGCATAGCCTCCACCTGTCTCTAAGAGTTGTGTAACCTTTTATTACAGATTTGACTGTATTTGTTTGACTAGGAATGTATAAGTTTTTGTTATTTTTTAATATTATGATTTTTTTGTTTTATAAATGTATGAGTTTACTTCCTGAAATTATGAATAAAATAAATAAATGTATATAAATCAAAACTATATCTATGGAGCTCAAGTTAGTAATCAAAGGTATGCTTTGATAAACTTATGCTCCTTTAATTTATTATAAAGCATTTCAAGACAAAAACTCTTTTTTATCACTTAAGAATGTTTAATCTTTATAAAAGGCATATTTGTCATGGCTTAGATGGCGAGAATTGAAGATTTTATTTGTTATTTATATTGAGTAGGAGTAAGTTATATATTTGTTTTTTTATATTATGACAATTTTAAGGGTAACTTAAGCCAAATATTAATAAACAATATATAAGCTCTATTACCTTTTAATGTTCCTTTTGATACTAATTCTTTTTTGGACGAACGCAAAAGGATTTTTCCAGATGAACTACATTTTCAACATTAAGTGTGATATTTTTGCATTCAAATAATATATAATGCCATCATTGAATATGTTTATTGCATTTCGAATGAATTCATGAGTAAAATTTAATTCAACACTCTCGTGTGACTTTTTTCACGGCCATTGAAAAGGGTTATCACAAAAAGGCTGTATTTATGTTATATTGTTATGGTGATAAAACATATACTATTATATTCACTAGGAAAACTGTTATTCAATGTTCAGCCAACGACAAAGGTTTTCTCCTAAAACGGCCATCGTGCTGTACGTCATTGTTACCATGCCTGAAGTGATAGAATAAGATTCTTATTAGAGTTTTTTTCCATCACATCTCGCTAGATCCATCACAATTTGATAATCGCTTAAAAAGGGGTTTAAAAAGATTTCTTAAGTCGTCACTCGTGACAAATTATGAGAGATGTGCGTACACGCCCGAAACAAAAGATGCATCATCTGTATGTATACTTGAAAACGAGAGCAATTCAATAAAAGTTGGTTGAAAAATGAATTGGCGTTCCACTTTATGACGTTGGTTCTGTTTAAAGTTCATTTGTACCTTGATGAACTCAGTCAATAATGGTATATTAATACAGTGTTAGAAATGGTGTTCTAAATAATCATTAGGTCGATATCATTTACATAAATTTTATACTATTAAGTAGTATTACACTGTCTTCAATATAAAAGGTATGCTAGTCGAATTTAATAATAAGTCAACTTTCGTTAATTTTTTAAACAACATAAATAACTTTTTTTGTGGTTATTTTATCTGAACTTCTGTTGATTCATTTTAATATAGTATAAGGCGAATTGTCTAATCAAATCTTAAATAACACCAAACACACATATGTAAAGTGTTTTTTTTTTGCTTATATGGTTCGATAGAATTGCATCCGACTAGAGATAAAATAAGCATTATATCATATAAATTAGTCTACTCAACCTAGGATCTTATCAAAGAGGTAGACCAAAAATGACCATCCCCTCTCCGGATTCGAACCTGCGCCCCCAAAATTGAGAGATGAACACGCCATAACGTGCACGGCTATCACACTCCCATACTTTTATCAAAAAGACATGTCAATTCATAAAAACAACTGTTCCAAAATAGTTTCATATCGATACAGACTATTTACGGGCCGGTCATATATATACGAGGGTCGGTCAATAGTCCTTGATTTTTTGAATTTGCCGCCTTATTATTAGATTGACAACACTTCCCCCTGTCAACAAGCATTATTAGCTGACTCCAGTTAAAGTTTGAACTCGCTGGGTCTTGAAGTTTGTGTTTGAAAGTCTTAAAGACAAAAAAACTTTTGAATTGTTGAAAAAATAGAGAAAAGTGAATTTTGTGTTTCTTTTGCGAAGTACTTTATGAATTGCTCCCTCATCCGCCATATTCTCCCCGGTATTTAGCCCCGTAGTGACTATTTCTTGTTTCCGACCTTAGATAATTGCTTGGCTAAAAGACATTATATTCTAACGATGAAATCAACTAAGTAATAAATAAATATTTTGAGGACCTCGAGAAATCTTCTTTTTTGGAAGGGATTAAAAAATGATTATATATCCCCAATTATTATTTGATTTTGCCTTCGTTCAAACAATGACCAGATGGGATGGATAACACTTTAAGACGTTGAAGGTTTACTTAAGGATTTCAGGGTTTGCATTGGACTTACAGTAAAGATTGTCTACATAACAAAGGGATTTTGTAGATGAGAGTTAACTGAAAAGTCAATATTTTTTCATTCATTGGATCTTTTCGATCAAAACGTCTAAACATAGTAAAAAAAATATAGAAGAACACGGATCTCTATGCCTAACGTCTCTTCTATTATTTAAGCTGGCGGTTTTGGTGCCATACATAATCATTGTTCTTTATTTGACAAAGGTTGCGCGTACCATTCTAATTCTAGTTAAAAGGAACTGTTTCATTTCCATAAAAATGTCCTTAAATATATATTCTTATCACAAAAAATAATGCAACGAAAAACCAATGTTATACAATGGAAAATATGAATAGAAAAACTGACCTGTAAATAATAATTAATATAATTGTTAGATGAGCAATGGTAAAGCTTAATTCTTTGTGGAAACAAATATAACTTTATGTAATATATAAAAAGTTTTCTAGTCAATACCAAAAAAAGTATGTTTTACAACTTTTAAGATTGTTTGTACTATACGTCATGTTAAGCCTGATAAAAGAAATAAATTATGTAGTTGAAGTTCCTCCTTATTAGGGCCAGTTCTGAATTCAATGAAAGGCTTAATTGTTCTCATTTACATAATTTCAAGTATTAACTTTTATATCATTTTTATATGTATACTCAAATTGTATAAAAGTCTGAAGGATGACTAGATGATCATCATACAAATTGATCTGCTCAACAAACAAGATGACTTGGAAGGCCATTGTTTTCTCGGTAAGGAAAAATGTTGGAGGATTATGGGTATCAAAATATAAGTATTCTGTCCTTTCAGCTCTATTTGTTTTGTATCCCAAAATGGAGACTTAATCAATGACGTCCTCGATAATGAAGTATCTGACGTCACTCCTGAGAGAATCTTGCGAAATCGGAGAGCCTCTGAGGGGGAAGTGACAGACTTTTCACGAGGGATCATGATCGATGAAGATAAGCTTCCGGGGATAGTCCAGCCTGACGGTAAGCGATGCGTCAAAAAGGTTGTCAATGTCTTTGAGACCAAATTTGACCGAGGAATGGACTGCCATCATAGACTAAAGGAGAAGTGCCATCTGACCTACATCACAGACTACCACTCTGCTCCTGAAGAGAAGTGTGAGACCACCTTCAGAAAGGACTGTCACATCACTTCAAACCCATTGTAAGTAACTTAGGAGAAAATAGTTTCATGAAAATAACTAAGACCCTCTCTTTGTACTTAGCCCCCACATGAAAAAGTAAAAGAAGTGCCGAATTCCATATGTTAAGAAATGTGGAGACGATATTGTTGGTCCTGAGATCTGTAAACTTGTTCATGAGACTTCTGCGAAACTTCATACAAGGAGTAAACATTGAACAGGACGAGCCTGACTGCGAAATCATTGAGGAGGAACGGTGTGAGAAGATCCCCATCGATCTCATTCACCTTCCCACAAGCCAGGACAGAAACCTTTGCCGAGAAGGAAAGATGCGAGAAATGGCCTGTGAAAAAGTGCAATATCATCACGAAGGACGTCAAGAAGATCCACCCAACACAGAATGCAAGAAAGTAGCCCGAAAGGTTTGTGCCCCAAGCAACTGTCAAATTTTCCCGGTGAGGAAATTTGCAACGACGAGAAACGAACTGTGATCCAAAACATTCCCCAGGAGGATTGCGATCTCCAGCCACAGAGGCATTGCAAAAATGAGTCCTCTCTCGTACCAGACTCGTCCCCAAGAAGAACTGCATCAAGGTTCCAAAGGAAATCTGCGTCAATACCCGAAAGAACCGAAGAAGATCTCAAAGGCAGTCGTAAAGAACTGGTGCTATGATCCTAAAGAGCTTAAGGCGAGAGCTGAAGAATAATAATTTGTTTTTCATGTCAATGTATTATATGTGTTTTAAACTATAATGCTTGTTAGCTTCATTTAAACGTATTAGCTTTTTTGGGTATTTATACACATTTTATAAAAATATAATAATAATAAAATAATTTATTATATGTATGCTGATATTTTATAACTTAACGATATAAAATATTACAAAAAAATTTTATTGCCTTTTTGCTTTGTATTTCCCATTATTTTTATATATTCGTTTTACTAAAATCTAACACCAATAGTTTTCTATATTTTTTTATTCTCACGGTTCAGTTACGTTGTACATAATATCTTACGTCCTTGCATCATTTATGCTGTTCATAGGGATGGCAGAAACTAGCTTGGCAAAATGTGAATAATTTTTTCAATTTTCATTTGTCCATTTCCCAACTTTTTACGAGAGTTATCACAAAAAGGCTTGTATTGATGCATACTGTTATACTCCGCGAAGGAGGTATTGTTTTCACTGGCGTTGGTTGTTTTTAGCAGGATAAACTCACAAAGTACGGAACAGATTCCGAATGAAACTTTGTGGAGTTGTTGTAAATGCCAAAAGAAACAAGTGATTACAATTTGGCATCTTGAGTTTAGAATTAAGATGCAAAATGACCTAAATACTAATAAATATTTCAAGTTAGCCTACTCTGCCAATAGATGTCGCTGTGCTGTGAAATCGGGTGCCGGGAGCGTCTTCCTATCGGAAATTTCCGTCGAGGGGAACCCTCCCCCGTCCCTCTACACCGCCCCAGTCGTGAAAAATCCGCCTCGGAAGGTCATAAGGACCCCGTGACGGCGGAGGTTTGCACTCTCTGAGTGTATATATGCCTGTAGTTCATTATTGGTTCTAATAGTAATAGTGCAGAGTCTAGTTCTTTTTGTTTTGTATAAAGCATCTTCTGTTCCATCCTTAGCTTAGTCTGCCAAGACAGAAGTGGATGCATGGTTTTAATATTCCTTCTTTCAAATGGTATTGACAATGGATTGTGAGGGCTAGAATATACATAATTACAAAATAAATGTATTTCTTCAAGTAAAAAATGTAGATTACATTATACATCTTAGGGATAAAACTATATTCAGTGACATATGTACATACATCCCCTAACTCTTCACCCATGCAAACAATCTTATCGCATGCTAAGTCAATTTACTTTCACTCTTTGGTAGATATTATTTACAGAAATAGGAATACCAGATATTTGCTTAATAGAATATTTACGTTTCATGACTTGAAGATTAATCCTTTTTCGGTTACGAAGGCTTAAGTTCCACTTCTTATATCACTCAAACCCCTTTGGTCTGCTACACTTATTATAAACAACTGATTTTTAACTGACATAAATCGATTGAAGAAAAATAAGTTTTTCAACTCTTTTGAGTCTTCCCTTCTCATGGGAAAAATAATGAATTTTTCAATCCCGGGACTTCTTGATGGATCCAAATTCAGGGATCAATTTCAGATTTCAGCTGAACTCATTAAGCTTATTACCCTGGAACCAATTGTGAATTACTATATAATAATAAATGACACGTGTTCTAGACTGCCCTATAGTTTAATGAACGAATTCATTAAACTTAACGGGGTTTTTATTGAGGCTTAAAATATTTTATGATATAAGATACAACAAAATATAATAAAATATTTAGGGGAAGGAATTATGTGTGTAACATCAATAAACATTGTAGTTTAAAATTATTCCTCGCCTGAGTTGCCTTTCAAAACATAAAATGTAACAACAAAATATCATCAATAATACCAAAGCATCAAAACAAAACATATTTAAAACTCAAACACACATAAAAATTAAAACATAATAAATTATTCAAATAATTAAATTCTTTTAAAAGTTTCATAAGATTTAATTATATTTTAACATTTACTTAGCCGAAACTTTGGGGGTAGAAATTAAATATATCCGCTTATATTGCCATCCAGCACCAGAAGTGTTAGGAATCTTCAAAGAGAAGGACGAATAACGAGCAGTAGAAGATATTAGAACGGCTCTTATTTCCTCCGGGTCCACAGGATCATTTTTGCAGAGTTTGCTCGCAATGAGTGATTTAGCACCCAATGAAGCACACTCCAGTGCCTTCAAATTATCGGACGGGGCTTGGCCTTCCATTACTCCAAACAGTACACATGCTTTTACATTCACCTCTGTTTTATTATGTCCGTTAACATTTAGAGCTATCAACTTCTTCAAAATATGAACATGGAGGCAGTCTATAAAGGCGTGTATAGTTGAATTATATATCCTTCTGCAGTTTTTGCACGGTGAACTGAAGAATAGCAGGTTGCGGAGATCTGAAGTTGCGCAATGAATTTTATCATCGTGGATGCTAACCAAGGATTGCTGTACTTTTTATGCCATTCATCAGGAAGGTCTAAAAGAGTAAAATAAGACCTGTACAATTTATTAACTTCGTCGTCATGTTGGCGGTTAAAAACATTTTCAGGTGCCAAGGAGAGGATGCATATGAGTTCTTGCAGTTCTCCCTAGAGGAAAACAATATTTACCATGTGAAAAGTCAGGGGAGTGTCGTTTTTTTACCAGTCAATTTATTATGTTAGTCTAAAAACAAGAGAAATACATAAAATCCAGAGCAAATGTGTAATAAAAACATAAATAAACATTGTAGCTTAAATTTTTTGCTCTGGAGTAGAATATATCAAATAAAGGTCATATAAATGTAGAATACAATAATATCACTTAAAAATACAATCAATTAAACAACTATATAATAATTAAAATTCCATACATTAATGTGAAAAATAAAACACAGAACAATGCAAAAGGATAAAAAAATATTATAGTTTAATCTTTCTTTAAAACATCAAAATTCTTTGATAACTTTTAAATATACTGTGGAGCACGATGGGAAAATACTTCACTTCCTTTGAGGCCAGAGTCCACGAATCGTCATGAAGACTAAGAATTTTCAGGTCCAACGCGGTGTATCGTGCCGCTGCCGCGATGAGTATCGTCCTTAGTTCTGCCGGTAGTATAGGAGTATATAGGGTTAGCCTTTCCGCTATAAGTGCTTTTGAGTTGAGAAGGGCACTATTTAAAGCCTTTGTTCGCGGTGAAGATGCATTTGCTTCTAGGCCAAAGAGGATGCTTGCTTTCGTGTACTTGGACGTCTGAGGATCGCTTAAGCAAGAGTAAAGAGATGTACATAAGGGAAGAAGAGGATTAGAGTTTGAGGAGCAGGGGGAGGAAACACAGATAATCTAATTGGGAGTTGGGTTAAGAGCAGGAGCAAAGAGCTACTACTACAGATACAAGCCAGTCAGTAGAGGTTAATGATACTCTGAGTTCTTCTAACATTATCTCTTCCACAGCTTTAATGACTGGGACCACTTTAAGGCAATGATAGAAGAAGTGGAAAGACGTTTCCTCGACCTCCCCACACCAATGGTATCCCGTTTCTTTGGATCCACATGGGACTTGCTCATAAATAGAGAAGACGTGGCTAAGCGGTAACGGACCCATTTTTGATGGGATTCCGTAAAGGGGTTTTTCATAATAATTTCGGACACAGCGGGGGAAATCCGCCTCATTATGTAGTAGCCTCAATCGTCTCTCGATGCCAGGGAAGGGACGTCCAGAGCAAGCAATAGACCTTCGAATAGAACGATTGTCTAATGCCGTAAGGGCTATGTAGAAGGGGATAGGTGGCCCAAGAGGTATATTTCCTGCAGAGGTAAGCGAACGAAGTTTTTGTAATCGTAAACTTAGTATAAATTTTTTATCTGTATTTTCTTTGAAAGAATTCTCCAACGGACGTGAGGTTACCCTCTTTGAAGAACTCCGAGGAACTTCTCAAAGCCCCATTGAAGTTCAGAGGCTCGTTTGCTTTAAGCAGAGGAAGGACCCTGTGCAGGCTTGAGCCCCAGGATTTGGCCATTCTCTTCCAGTGAGATCCGCAAGACTTTAAAGATCTTAGAAGTTCCAGTGGGCCCATGTAAATTATTTCTAGGTAATGATGTCCTGTAGTTTTGAAAAACTTATTTTTTATTCTAATTGCCCAATAGTCTTCGCAGCTCAATAATCTCCACAACCAGGAGAAGTTCAGAGATTTCCACATGGACTCAATTTCAAGCGATCCCAAGCCCCATTGAGAGATGCAAGAGTTCATTTGATTTTAGAAATATACGGCTTAGATATATATTGCCACTTCTCATTATAAGAAAATTCTGACAACTTAAGATGCCAAGGTTTGGGAATACCATGGAACTTTGCGGATCTTGACAAAGGGAATTTAAATCTTCCATCTCGGAAAATTGTTTGAGTCCTTAAATCATGGAGAGTTAAAATTCCATGAGTTAATGCAAATTCTTCAATTCTGCGGGGCTACTCAAGTTCGAAAGAAAATTGACTTTTATAATTATTTCTTATAATATCACAGTAGAGTCATTCTCAAAAGAAAGTTATTTTTCAAATAATCCGTTGCTCTACCCCCAGACTGGGGATAATTAGATGTCGTTCATTAGTAAGGTTGTTTCCATCAAAGCATATTATATATTTTATTAAAACTTATTGTTCTCGCCATTCTATTGACGGGTTTATCGAAATATAAATAAGAATTTTATATAAACTTTGGGTAAAATAACAGAGATCTGAGGATACTCCCCAAGGAGTTTTTTTGGCCTTTTCACTGCAGGAATATAATTCTTGTGAATAAGTTCCTCATCCATTTTCCTTCCTCCTCGATTGCCGCTCAGCAATGGAAGGGATAGAGGTTGCTTGTAGAGAAAGCCGGAACAATTTTTGTATTGTAAAAGTCTATTCTTTTCTGAAGATTCAGACTCCGCAACTTCCCCGTTCTCTGGAGAATTTGCGAAAAAATGTCCGTCCAATTATTTCCATCAAAACCTTTCGACACCATTCTATCCCAGATTTATATTCTGCTCTTCACTTTGCATTCGTTAATTTTAAAATCCAGGGGTGGGGTCCATAATCTACTGGTAAAATGGCTGTTTTGGTCATGTTGAGAGAAAGACCAGATATCTTCTCATATTTAGCAAAAAAAAGTCGAGGATCACTCTCACACGCTTTAAAATCTGATTTTATAGTTACCCTTTATCGTCAGGGTAACGTCATCTGCGTATAAGTCGACCAAATGGCGACTCCCCTCAAAGTCGATTCCAAAACCATGGAACTTACCTTGCAGTCTTCTGCGAATTCTTCTATAGCGAGAATGAATAAGAGTGGAGCAGAAGGGCAACCCTGTCTGCAACTCTTGCCAAGGTTTATAGGCTTACTTTGTTTTTCACCAATGGATATAGTGGAAGTGCCATTGAAAAAGCACGCACGGACAGGGTTTAAAAAAAAATGGGTAATTTTTTGTAACTGCCTAAGAATATGCCGAGACGAATGGTATCAAAGGCTTTAGAAAAAATCAATTGCAATGATTGCACCGAATTTTTGCCTTTTCTCAACTGAATCAATGGCTGCCTGAATGTTGCGTGAGACGTCATAAATTTTCTATGTTTTAAAAAGCCGTTTTGATGAATTCCAATATTTTTCTCTAGGATGCTTCCCATTTCCTGAGCTAAAACTCCGGATAATTCTGTGCGATTCATTGAGGACCGTTATTGGTCTCCAATGACTAAAATCTGAGCCATCACCCTTCTTAGGGATAAGAGTGATTCGTCCCTTGTTAGCGATTTACAGATTTTACCCATCTTCTCCATGGCTTGGCCACTTTTAATAGGTAAGGAGACACTTGATCCCGAAAAAGAGAATACACTTTACCGACAATGCCGTCCGGACCACACGCTTTATTATCTTATACTTTTTCTTCAGGTACAGAAAATTAAGAATTTTCGTTAAGGTTGTGTTAAATGTTATTGGGATTTGTTACAAATAAAAAAATGTTTGCCTTTTATTTGCAAGTTCCTTTAATAATTAGATAACAATATTTGAATGCCATTTTCCAATCACGGTACTCTCCAATTGTTAAGATTATTTCAGGAGCTTATAGAGAATTACATTCAAATAAAAAGGCAAACATGTGCATTTTTCTTCGTGACATATCACAATAATATTTAATGCAACCGAAAGGAAAATAACTAATGTTCGACTTTTTGGATAGCTTAAGAAATCCTCCCCCAGAAGATATTATTTCATAGAGAGAGGAAGGTCAGTCATCAAGGAGAGATTTAGCTCTCATTTCTCGTTCATTCAAAATAATATTATCAATGCCTTTTATCGTCAAGGGAAACATTCAAATCATAAAATAATAATTTTAAATATTCGCTCTGTCCATAAGCATCGACGAGGTGCATTACCAAGTTAGATCTTTGAGAGAAAAAGTTTGTTGAAGAATTAAAAAGTAGTCTAAAAAAACTTATGTTCCTATTACTTGCATGAAATATTTTCAACATTTGCATAGGTAATTAGATCTTCAGTTTCGAACTTTCTGCGGGGAAAAGAAAATAGAAAATATAGCTATACAGAACTCTAGAAACATTTGTATAAATAGTTCCCTGTTCGATGGGCAATAAATGCCTACTTATATCTACAAGAATATCAATATATTTAGGAATCGGGATTACATAAGATAATTGATATGCAGAATCACAAGTTATTCCACTATAAAGTAGTTGCTTCTTCGATAATCACGGAAAAAAATCTATTACTGTAGAAGAAAAATGTCTATGAAAAAACCATGCTATCTTCTGGGGATCTTCAATCGCTTTATTGTTTTGTATAGTAACAAAAATATTTAAAAGAACCTTCGTCGATATATTTGATAAGCCTCAACAGAAGTGTAAATGACTTTTCATCTCTATACCACTTTTTCATAGATTTGTGATGGGGCAATTTAACAAATGCTGAACCTCATTGCGTGTCGCCAAAGAATAATCTAGAAGGCATCTCCTGTTTATAAAAGTGACTCTGCATTAAATATCATTATGCAAAAAACCTTTCTTTTCATTAACCTTTTCTCCCAAGCAGCTCTGGAAGAGGGCTTTTGGTGAAGATAATATTCACCACTTCGGGAAAGATTCCAGTTTTTGGGATGGCCGTTTTTATTTTCCTTCTCAATAAATCTGATACTAATTTTGTATTGGCAGTGGCATGCCAAAATGAATTTTATACTTTAAAAACTAATTACAAATTGTACAAATTAAGTATATTAGAGCACTTAATCTCCCTACCATTGGCGTTTTAGACCTTTAAGCTCTTTGAAAAAAGATTGTTGATGATAGGAAATTTATAGCTCAGCTTAAGGATTCTGGAAGGTGTGTTAATTATTTCGACCTTGTAAAAGACTGTGGTAAAGTGTACAACAATACAGTGCATCATGCTTTACCGGTTGTCAGACAGTCTCTATTCTGAAAACTCTTATTAAAGACAATGTTCGTAGCTTTGGTAATGACCCTTAATATATAATTAAAGTCCTTATTTCATTTGGTCTATCGGAAGAAAAAGAATATCATCGTTGGAATCTAGAGGAATATATTTTTAATTTACAATTATGAATTCAAAAGCTCCGACAGCCAAAAGACTTTCGTCACATAGACACATAAAACCGCTCGAAATCAGATCGATTTGACTCGCCTTGGTAGCTAGATACACAGCCTTTGATTTAAAGATTTCGCAGGAGGATGGTGTTACTATTTTCCCTGTCAACAACGGAATAAAGTATTAGGTTGTTCCATAAATAATGAGGTAGGTAGCTATCTCGAAAAGTTAACACGCTATCTCAAAAATTTCAATTTCTAATTGCATATTTTTGCATGGGAACAGACTCTATGGCGCCACTCAGGTTAGTATATAGGTGAGTAATCGCGTCATTTATATCATTCATTCTACTCGCCGCTGAAAATGGAGACACCCGACTTTCGCTCCTACTTCTTGATCCGGATCAAGCTCGCCAGGACAGTCAACAAGATCCACGGGGACCACTCCCTACCTTCCCTGACTCCTACCCTGGCCTTTCCACCCTCCAAAGATGGCACACTGAGTTCGATAAGGGTGCTTTTGCCCTGGAGAAGAAGACCCGCCCTGGACGTCCCCGGGAGATAAGGACAGAGGAGAGTGTGGCCGTGTAAAGCGCCTGGTCGAGGATAACCCCCGGATGACCACTCGAAAGTTGCTGCAGAGGGGTCCCTACCATCTACAACCGTTTTCAGGCTTCAGGTCAGGACCTGCAGAAGCTGTTCCAGGACCACAGAGAGGACTTTCTAGGGTCTCATCTGTTAGTCCAGGACGAGTCTGGTTCTATTGGGATTCGGCGGAGCGGAGGCAAGTCTGGGCGGATCCCACGGGGGCCCGGTTCTCGACCCCCGTGTGAAACAGACAGCTAGGAAGACGATGATTCTGATGGGGTTCACCTGCAAGCCGAGGCGGGTATCCATCACTGCACTACCTGCCGGGACCACAGCCGACCGGAACACCATTATAGAGTACCTGAGGACGACTGGGAAGCGCTTTCTCTGCCTGAAAGAGGACAAGATCCGGCTGAAAGATGGTCTCCTCATGTGGGACAATGCACGTCCCCACACTGCCACCGATACCAAGGAGTTCCTGACCCGGAGGGACGTGGAACCGGTGAAACAGTCACCCCACTCACCCGATCTGATTCTGTGTGACAGGTTCCTGTTCAGGAAGTTGAAGCACCTGCTCCGGAAGGACGAGTTTGGGGGCAAAGAGTGTGCACTCGCCGTTCAGCGGGCAATGATGAGGGTCAGTGAAGTTGAGCTCTACGACCAACTCAGGAAGGTCCGGGGACACTGCCACGACGTCATTGCAGTCGGAGGGGATTATGTGTACTGATTGAGAAGTTTTTTTGTTGATCTGATGAAGATTTTGAGTTATAATTGGTCGACCTCATTATTTACGGAACAACCTAATATCTTCCACCAACAGTGCAGCAAGAGAGGTTTCTGTTGCAAAAATTTGTCATAAACTTTAATAGAAACTTTCACTTCATTATTCATTCAATTATACAGGTTTTGGTCGTTTGATGTTATATTTTATTCATGATAAATATTATTTTATTTCTGTCATAATGTACAACCTATTTTTGTATCCTCTTTTGTTGAATAAAATTTAGTTTTATTGGTCATTCTATTTATGATTTTTAGCCAGCAATAATTTTAAAGAACATTTTTTATTTATGTATGTATGTACGCCATTACATATCTAAAAAAATAATTTTCATCCAATACTTAGTTTATGCACAAAAAAATACAGAAAATATATATATGATAATTAATATAATTATTAGATGAAACATACCAAAACATATTTCTTCGTGAATATAATTTATTTCTGTATGTATGTAATTAATAAAAATTATTTACTTGTTTATAGAGAAAAAATAGGTAATATATATTTTATAAAAGTAATTTAACGAACAAGTATCTATTCATTTATATAAAAACTTAAAAGTATTTACATGTTTTAAAAATAGTTTATTACTGAACATAATATTCAACCTGATAGAAGAGTATATTACTTGTTGAAGTTCCTCTTTATATTAGGGCCATGTTCTGAATTCAATGAAAGGCTTAATTGTTCTCATTGTAGATTATTTAAGTAATTAGCTTTTATATCATTTTATATGTATACTCTAATTGTATAAAAGTCTAAGGGACGACTAGATGATCATCATACAAATTTGATCTTCTCAACACACAAGATGACTTGGAAGGCCATTGTTTTCTCGGTAAGGAAAAATGTTGGAGGATTATGGGTATCAAATATAAGTATTCTGTCCTTTCAGCTCCTATTTGTTTTGTATCCACAAATGGAGACATAATCAATGACGTCCTCGATAATGAAGTATCTGACGTCACTCCTGAGAGAATCTTGCGAAATCGGAGAGCCTCTGAGGGGGAAGTGACAGACTTCTCACGAGGGATATGATCGATGAAGATAAGCTTCCGGGGATAGTCCAGCCTGACGGTAAGCGATGCGTCAAAAAGGTTGTCAATGTCTTTGAGACCAAATTTGACCGAGGAATGGACTGCCATCATAGACTAAAGGAGAAGTGCCATCTGACCTACATCACAGACTACCACTCTGCTCCTGAAGAGAAGTGTGAGACCACCTTCAGAAAGGACTGTCACATCACCTTCAAACCCATTGTAAGTAACTTAGGAGAAATAGTTTCATGAAAATAACTAAGACCCTCTCTTTGTACTTAGCCCCACATTGAAAAAGTAAAGAAGTGCCGAATTCCATATGTTAAGAAATGTGGAGACGATATTGTTGGTCCTGAGATCTGTAAACTTGTTCATGAGACCTTCTGCGAAACTTCATACAAGGAGTATAACATTGAACAGGACGAGCCTGACTGCGAAATCATCGAGGAGGAACGATGTGAGAAGATCCCCATCGATCTCATTCACCTTCCCCACAAGCCAGGACAGAAACCCTTTGCCGAGAAGGAAAGATGCGAGAAATGGCCTGTGAAGAAGTGCGATATCATCACGAAGGACGTCAAGAAGATCCACCCCAACACAGAATGCAAGAAAGTCGCCCGAAAGGTTTGTGCCCCAAGCAACTGTCAAATTTTCCCCGGCGAGGAAATTTGCAACGACGAGAAACGAACTGTGATCCAAAACATTCCCCAGGAGGATTGCGATCTCCAGCCACAGAGGCACTGCAAAAATGAGTCCTCTCTCGTACCCAGACTCGTCCCCAAGAAGAACTGCATCAAGGTTCCAAAGGAAATCTGCGTCAATACCCGAAAGAACCCGAAGAAGATCTCAAAGGCAGTCGTAAAGAACTGGTGCTATGATCCTAAAGAGCTTAAGGCGAGAGCTGAAGAATAACACTATGTAACAAAATTAAGGTCTTTGTTTGCCCCTGGGCAAAAATTTCTAAATTGAGTCCCATTTTTACGTAGATTCCAAAAATGCCACTCAAAATATCGTCCGAAAAAAGGTTTGGACTTTATGGCCTTTTTTGAAAATCAAGATTTTCATCATTTCTAATGGTTCAGGCCCAGTTATCTTCGTGTAAAGTAAGAATAACCACAAATGTCAGTGATATTTATTTTTCTACTATATCTCTGCATTTCAAATCAGTTTTTATAATTTATATATCTTTCGTACAATTCGAAATAATCGGCTTTATATTTCAAAAAGTTGACCATTTTAGTGTTCTATTTAAGCGGCTATATTTTTTTGTTTCGCGTCTATTGACTATAATCAATATGTAATATATTTTTGGTATATGTCCATACATTTCAGAACAGTTTTTATAATTTCGATATCTGGCATGAAAGTAAAGAAAAGATCAATTTAGTAGGACGAAGCAAACAAAGACCTTAATTTTGTTACGTAGTGTAGTTCGTCCTACTAAATTGATCTTTTCTTTACTTTCATGCCAGATATCGATATTATAAAAAACTGTTCTGAAATGTATGGACATATACCAAAAATATATTACATATTGATTATAGTCAATAGACGCGAAACAAAAAAATATAGCCGCTTGAATAGAACACTAAAATATGGTCAACTTTTTGAAATATAAAGCCGATTATTTCGAATTGTACGAAAGATATATAAATTATAAAAACTGATTTGAAATGCAGAGATATAGTAAAAAATAAATACTACTGACATTTGGTGTTATTCTTACTTTGCACGAAGATAACTGGGCCTGAACCATTAGAAATGATGAAAATCTTGATTTTCAAAAAAAGGCCATAAAGTCCAAACCTTTTTTCAGACGATATTTGAGTGGCATTTTTGGAATCTACGTAAAAAATGGGACTCAATTTAGAAATTTCAGCCCAGGGGCAAAATCCTGTTACATAGTGTAATCATCATGTTATACATTTCATATTCGAAAAAATGGTATTTCTATTAATTTCATCTAATTTTTGTATCAAAAATCAAAAATCATATTGAATAAAAACATTAAACATAATTTCATAGCCGTATATTTTTTTCTATTATCTGTTTGACTTATCAATTGCATTCCACGATTTGTTTCACGCTAGTTAGCCATTTTTAAATATTAGTTTTTTTTCTTTTACTGAGATAAATATTTATAATTTTTATGTTTTTATTTATAACAAAATCCATGAACGAATATTGCAAATCAAACGATCTGTTCTCTATTACTCTACTTCCATACTTGTGGAGGCGTCTAGAAAATTTCCCCCGGTGAATTCCTACCCATATAAATAAATATAGGTGAAATTTTAAAATTTAAGTACATATTAGTAACCTAATAAAGGGTTCTTTTAATGAGAGCAATGATATTTGAAGGGGGTTGAAGCCCACAAATGGGAATAGTTGTTCTAAGGTATGACATCTGGGGTACCTTATTATGGGCGTTTAAACCAACTACCTGTTGGCCCTCAGATAATGCTAATCACTTTTGGGTTTTGGGGTTTAAGCCCACCGCTAATGGGCCATCGTGGTCCGCCAATCAAACCAATAACAATAAAGAGGTTTCAAATCTACCTCCAATGTGCCCTCGGTTTCTGTCGATCACAAATATAGCATGATAAAAGAAGACGACCTACAAAGTTTGAACAAAATCGGTCAACATTACGAGGTCGCGCAACGAGGTCAAAGTTTTAAAATTTAGTAAAAATATAGTTTTCCGCAAATTTCTTCAAAATGGTGGACGTTACAGACTTCAATAATAAATATCAATTTAAAGGAAATCTAATTTACTACCAGACGTATGTTTGATGTTTTTAATAAAACAAAGTTTTCAAATACTTCTTTTTTTCTTTGTTTTTACTGAAAACTTTGTTTTATGAAAAAACATCAAATATACGTCTGGTAATAAATTAGATTCCTTTAAATTAATAATTATTATTCAAGTCTTTAACGTCCACCATTTTGAAGAAATTTGCAGAAAACTATATTTTTACTAAATTTTTAAAACTTTGACCTCGTTGTGCGACCTCGTAATGTTGACCGATTTTGTTCAAACTTTGTATGTCGTCTTCTTTTATCACCAAGAAACAGATAATCCACAATGTTGCTAACATTTCAAACATTTGAAAAATAAGAACAGCCCTAATATCCAGGGTAATTATATCTTGAATGGTCGTCTAAGCACTGGGTTATATTAAGACAACTGTTGCCTACCTTTTTAGTATTGTCTTATCAAGATGTTGAGGTCGTATTTGAGTCTCGTTTTTGAAAACTCAATTCTCACTACATACACTCAGTAGTAATTCATGTCGTTTATAAAAAAATATAAGCTATCCAACCAATATAATGAATGACGAAATTGTTTTAAAGATTAATTCAATAATTATCAAGCCTATGAACAAGAATATTAAAATTGTTTGTTCATGAATATCAGAGTAGACCTCATTAAAGTATTTATATTATGGTCATGTTCTAAATTAAAATGTAATGAAATATTTAATTGTTTAGACTTCTTTTTCTTAGATGTAATGAACAATTATCTCTTTATTCATTCACATATTCTAAGCATGTAAAAGCTTAAACAATGACTTGGGGATCATCAAAACAATTTGATCTACTCGTGTTTTTATTTACCTCTCATAAGATCTGCCACTAATTTTTTATTGACGGTGCCACTGCACATCTAAATGCATTTAACACTGTTAAACAACGAAGCACAAGTAATACGTATAAAGTGTATAGGTAAGAGATCTTAATCTTGGCGTTTTAGAATTTTAAGCTTGTTAAAAAGCGATTAATCATGATATGACATTTATAGCTAAGCTCAGGATTCTGGAAGGTGTATTAAATTATTTCGACCTTGCAAAAGGCTGTGGTAAAGTGTACTACCATACAGGTCATCATGCTTTTGCCGGTTGTCAGACAATCTCTATTCGGAAAATTCTTTTAAAAATCAACGTTCTAGGCTTTGATAATGGTCCTCGACAAATAATTAAAGCCCTTATTTTATTTGGCCTATTGGAAGAAAAGGAAGATCATCGTTGGAATCTAAGGCCATATATTTGTTTGAGATGGCAATTCTAAATTCAAAAGCTCTGACCGCCAAAAGACTTTCGTCATATAGACACATAAAACTGCTTGAAATCAGATCAATTTTTCTCTTCGTAGAAGGATGATACATATCCTTTGATTTAAAGACTCTGCAGGAGGATGGTGTCTCTTGTTTTCCCTGCCAACAACGGAATAAAGTATCTTCCACCAAACAGTGCTGCAGCAAGAAGGGTTTCCATTAAAAATCGTCAGAATTTTAAAAGAAACGTTCGAAAGTCACTTCATTATTCATTCATTCATACATTTTTCAAGCAAAAGAAAAATGGATCAGAAAATGGATTATAGTTGCAACAAAATCCCACTATACACTAGACGATCCAAGCTTAGTTTCATCACTCTAAAGTCAGATCTTTTATTACCATCAATGTCAAAACTTTACTCAAAGAGAACAATGTCCGAGATAAATATCGCTGCAAAAATAAATATGACACTAACTATTTTTTATTTAACGTAAATTATTTCCTATTTCGTAATGGAAGTATGATTTAGCTTGAATTTTCAATTCCTGACTTCTATTATATTTTTTCATCTTTTAACCTTTAAATTACACCCAAAATTACAAATTAAATCGACACTCAATCCAAGTATTGATTTTAGATGTTAGGGCAGAAATCTTATCAAGGCTCACTGTAGCTATCAAAGCTCATTTTTGATAGAATTGGTATTTATGAACCCAATAAAGATGATTCTTTAAAGGTAAATGATTGTCTCTAACTTCCAAGCGGCCCACTATTATTGGTAGATATATTTTATTATAAAAATATGCCAATGAACATACTGTCAACCAATGTGTACAAACAATCATCCTCAAGGAAGAAAATAATTGAAATCAATTTGAACTTTTTATGGATTACTGATTTGATAATCTAGAAAATTATATTTCTCACACATTTTTTTCAAAGGACCGGAACTTCAGAAAAGTTTCCTCACAAATAGACTATTTTTTAACAACATGATTAACTAATTATTTGATTAGAGAATAAAATGTCATTATAAAGCTATAGGGCTAAAAATCTACTCTGCAACCACAGAAAGAAGGAATAAAGCCCTATGAACCCTCATTCCAACTCTTTTAAATGGCCCAGACACCGACACTCAAATAAATAACATTATTTTATACTCTTTCAATAGTTATATGGTTTGAATAATACCTTTTCTATTATAGAATATATGTTTAATACAATAAGAAAAAAATTGTGACTCAAAGGATCTATCAAAGCCAATAAAAAACTATGGATTTCGAAAGACTATAAATAATTATGGCGGCAAGAAAAGAAGTTCAGAGGTGATCCGTTATTTAGGTAATTGGATCTGAATTGTAGAAAAAAACCCTCAAACTTGACGAAATAAATGATTTATCTAATTACGGTGTATTCAGAAAATGAAGAGAAGAAATGCTATAGAGAAAGTGTCTCTTTTCACACCAAGTGGAGAAATTTCTTAAGATCCATAGCACATTTGGAAGGAAATCAAACAATACTAATTCAATTTGTATGGCTGCTTCGATTGCAAACCGGAAACATTGTGCGCAAGATCTGTAGAAAATAGTCGACACTTTTGTGAAGATTGGAGAGGTTTTGCAGATGATACAATAAAACTCAACGACAAAAACAAAGACACCATGGATCAACATCTTACTGAAAATGAAATAGTGTATGCCATTGATAAGAACACAAAAACTATAAATCTACCGGATCATCAGTTTTAACTTAGAGTTCTTTTAAAATTACTCGAAAATTTTAGCATAAACTATTTTATTCTTTTACGACGAAGTTCTCGCTGTTGTATATTGTTATTATTTTACATCCACCGGAAGAAGGGTTCTTTTTCCCAAACAAATAAGGATCCGAGACTTTTAAATGATTATTAAAACTATATTTTAATTCTTTTACATACGTTTTGACCAATAAATAAAAAAAACAGTCTGAAATCTATTTTGCATCCTGCTCGATATGGTTTTACTAAAAGATGAGTTAATGGACAATATATATTCAAATCAGAATGTCTCACATATGACAGCGGATTTCTCAAAAGCTTTTGATACTTCATCCCATATCTTCTTTTGTGCCTAAATGGTTCCATAGAGTTGCATCTAATAAATCTGATAAATATGCATTTTAGCATTAAAATATGCATTATAGTATACAACTCTAACTCATAACTCTATTTTTATATTATTGTTTAAGAAAAGTTTTGGTGACTATATAATTAAAATGTTCGAAGCTTCTTTTTCTCAATACAAAAAAATGTTCAGTATGGAACCCAAACTGCAAGTTTAAATAATAGAAAAGACGTTAGACAAGGAGATCCGTGTTCGACTATACTTTTTATATTATGTTTAGACGGTTTAATTGAGAGGATTCAATATTATGAAGAAGAAAAAAAATGGGTTTCCAACTATATATCATCATACAAAATGCCTTTCTAATAATCAGGGTTGTTGGAACTTGGAACAAAACTATACCCTATATGCACAGAAATATGCGGGGGGAAATGACTAAATATGCTAAAAAGGTTAAATAAGCAATAAAAGCATTTATATGTTGAAAAATAATGTACATTCTAAATTAATAAAAATTATGACATGATATCATTGTTCCACTGAGAATGAGCATATCTTTTACATACCTCTCTGTCAGACTGGTTCGCTGGTCAGACAAAAGAGACTTAAGTTTGGAGAAGACCCTTTCGGAGTCCACAGAGGTAATTGGAGCGCGCGAGTAGAGGAACAGCAATTTGGGATCATCTTTGAGCCCCAATGTCTCTCTCTTCAGAATTCTCCAGAATTTAATTTTCGAAGTCCGGATTCTTCTAAAGTACACTGTTCAACTTGCTGGCAAAGGGCTCAACGGTCAGCTGCATCTGCCACATTTCAAGGATTCCAATACTCTCCGTCAGTGGAAGGCGCTCTTGCAGGCTTGAAATGGCGCGTACCAGTTGAGTAAAGTTGCCCTTGATGAATGCCAGTTGACCCGGTAGTTTTGGGTCCTTGAACTATGACGATTGCCAAGCTGTCGTCATTGTGAGATTCTATGAAGTGTCCAATCCCCTTAAAATGATCGCCCGAGCCGTTCAAAAAACAGCCGGGACCTGGACCGGGCTGGGTATCTGGTCGTTTCCTGATATATATATATATATATATATATATATATATATATATATATATCAGGAAATGACCTGGAACCCGACCCGGGTCCCAGCTGTTTTTTGAGCGTCCCGGCCCGGTGGCCCGGCTTTTTATACACCGGGCCGGGACATCAATATTTTTTCAATATTTTGTTTGTCATTAAAAAAATCTAAAAATCATCACTTCAGAAACTTATTGGGATTATTTTCTAAAAAAAACGTCGTCACTTTTTTGAGACTCTTTCTTTAAAAAAAAAACACCGTCACTTTTTTTGGAAATTCTTCACTTGAGAATGTCGAAGGAACGAAAATATATATAATGGCCCGGCCGGTTTTGGCCCGGTCCGGTTTTGGCCCAGCCCGGGTCCCGGCGAAAAAAGGTGTCCCGGTCGTTTCCTGATATATATCTATATACATCCTCAGAATTTGTTCAAAGTATGCGATAAATATGCAAAAAAAAGGCCAAATATGCTTTATATGTGTTAAGAGGTCGTTTATGCCCAGAAAGTTTATTTACCAGATTTCTACAGCCCTGTAATGATAAAACGATGTTCTTTTACTGAAAGTCAATTGCAAACCCTGAAATCCTTTAAACAAACCTTTTAAATGTTCTTAAAATATTCTCCATCTCATTTGGTCATTGGCTAAACGCAGAAAAATCCGAAATAATAAGTTTATATTGTGGCTTAATTGAAAAATGATGACCAGTTTTTGGATATTTATAAATATATATTTTGTAGGATCGTGGTTTGGACATAATGCTACACCTATGAATCTACAAGAACGAAATGAAGAAATTATGAATGCGTGTGGCTTATTTTTTACACTCAAGCTTAAAATATTGGATCTCGATAGTTAAATTCCACATTAATATTTTAAAGGATACATGTCGCAAAAATAAAGGGTTCTTTTGGGTATTTTTTCAAATAATATATATGTTATATAATTTTGAAATATATAGAATTTAGATGGCCACGAAAAAAAGTAAAACCCCCAACAATTATCATTAAAATAGTTTAAGAACGTATTAAATCAATATGACATATTTGAATAATTAATTGTTGCATGAGCCATGATAAAAAACAATTCTTTGTACAAACAATTTATAACATTATGTAACCTATATCAAGTGTTTCCCATAACTCCAGAAAAATAAGTATTTTTAACTAGTATTAAAAATGTGATTTAATTTTTTATTCGGATTTTACGCATTAACATCCTTCTATATTTATACTATTTTGTGTGCTTAAATATTTGAATGGACTGTGGGATATAACAAAAATGTTTGTTATGGAACGTCATGTTCAGCCTCATTAAATGTTTTTTTTTGGTTGAAGTTCCTCCTTTTATTAGGGCCATGTTCTGAATTCAATGAAAGGCTTAAATGTTCACATAGTAGATAATTTCTAGTATATAATTTTTAATCATTTTGTATATATATATTCAAATCGTATAAAAGTCTGAGGGATGACTTGAAGATCATCAAACTAATTTGATCTGCTCAACAAACAAGATGACTTGGAAGACCATTGTTTTCTCGGTAAGGAAAAATGTTGGAAGATTATGGGTATCAAAATATAAGTATTCTGTCCTTTCAGCTCCTATTTGTTTTGTATTCACAAATGGAGACATAATCAATGACGTCCTCGTAAATGAAGTATCTGACGTCACTCCTGAGAATATCTTGCGAAATCGGAGAGCCTCTGAAGGGGAAGTGACAGACTTTTCACGAGGGATCATGATTGATGAAGATAAGCTTCCGGGGATTGTCCAGCCTGACGGTAAGCGATGCGTCAAAAAGGTTGTCAATGTCTTTGAGACCAAATTTGACCGAGGAATGGACTGCCATCATAGACTAAAGGAGAAGTGCCATCTGACCTACATCACAGACTACCACTCTGCTCCTGAAGAGAAGTGTGAGACCACCTTCAGAAAGGACTGTCACATCACCTTCAAACCCATTGTAAGTAACTTAGGAGAAATAGTTTCATGAAAATAACTAAGACCCTCTCTTGTACTTAGCCCCACATTGAAAAAAGTAAAGAAGTGCCGAATTCCATATGTTAAGAAATGTGGAGACGATATTGTTGGTCCTGAGATCTGTAAACTTGTTCATGAGACCTTCTGCGAAACTTCATACAAGGAGTATAACATTGAACAGGACGAGCCTGACTGCGAAATCATTGAGGAGGAACGGTGTGAGAAGATCCCCATCGATCTCATTCACCTTCCCCACAAGCCAGGACAGAAACCCTTTGCCGAGAAGGAAAGATGCGAGAAATGGCCTGTGAAAAAGTGCGATATCATCACGAAAGATGTCAAGAAGATCCACCCAACACAGAATGCAAGAAAGTAGCCCGAAAGGTTTGTGCCCCAAGCAACTGTCAAATTTTCCCCGGCGAGGAAATTTGCAACGACGAGAAACGAACTGTGATCCAAAACATTCCCCAGGAGGATTGCGATCTCCAGCCACAGAGGCACTGCAAAAATGAGTCCTCTCTCGTACCCAGACTCGTCCCAAGAAGAACTGCATCAAGGTTCCAAAGGAAATCTGCGTCAATACCCGAAAGAACCCGAAGAAGATCTCAAAGGCAGTCGTAAAGAACTGGTGCTATGATCCTAAAGAGCTTAAGGCGAGAGCTGAAGAATAGTAATCCTAAAAAATCATTATTAAGACCTGTGTTAGCGGTCACCTATTTATAGCAAAAAATTTCACCACAGAAGAAAAAAGGCATAGTCTCCATCTGACCGTATTTGTTTGACTATGAATGTATAAAGTTTTGTTATATTTTTTCTAATCTTATGATTTTGTTTGTTTTCATATATGTATGAGTTAAACTCTTGATGTTATGTATAAAATAAATTAATGTTTAAATCAAAAATATTTTTTTGGAGTTCATTTTTAGTAATCAAAGGTATGCTTTGATAAACTTAAGCTCCTTTAATGTATTATAAAGCATTTCAAAGATATAACCTTTCATAATTAATAAAATTTAATTCCTATAAAAAGGTCATGGCTTAAATGTAATGAAGCTTCTTATTTTTATTTGTGCTTGCTAAATGATTGTTAATTATATAAAAATATTTACTTGACATTGAATATTTGAAATATTAAAAATATCGCAATTTTTCTGCTTCCAGAGGTTGATGGTTGCACAGTTTACTTGCAATAAGGGCTTTAGCGCTTGATAGAGCAAAGTTCACGGCTTTTAAGTTTCGGATGAGGTTTCGCGATTTGTCACTCCAAACAGTATCATGGCTTTTGTGGTATTTGTTTCCATGTTTTCCACTCCACTACCATTTAGGGAGACCAGTTTTTTAAAGTGTGGCAACATGTTGACAGTCGACAAATGCGTGGACAGTCGGCAAATGCGTGGACAGTCGGCAAATGTTGGACTGTCATTTTAAATAATCTTCCCCAGATAGCACATGGGCTGTCAAAGAAGATTTGATTTAGCCGACACTTGTAGTTGTGCAGTTAATTTCTTTTTGTCATGAATGTGAACTGATGTGAATATTATTTTGCCTTTGTTCAGTTAATTTCAAAAGTTTTTGGTAATATTTACATAAGTCTATGCTTTTTAAAAATGTACTTATTATTGTCCATATTCAGGTGCCAGGGAGTTGGAAGAACTTAATTTTATACAATTCGTTTGAGAAGAAAACTAAATTTTCTATGTTAAAATACTGATGATGGATAACAAATATAAGTAACACAAATTAATTTGATAATTATTTACATAGTTTTATCATACATATGTTTGACTTCCTAATAAATCGGAGGTTTTATTCGACTTATTATTTTTTATATATTCATTTATTCTTGCAAATGTATATACAAAGGAAGCTATATATACTATGATATAAATATACCGTAATAATTCATGGCGTTGTGGTATATTCTCCAATAATAATAATCTACTTACTTGAACTGCACTTTCTGTTATTGAAAATCCTATTTGTTTCATTCTTACTAGTTCTTTATTAAATATGATTCAAATATTCCTTCAAACTCCTTTATAAGCTTATCTGAACAAAATACCAATCCACTAGAATAAGAATCACTTCTGAATGAAATTAAAATGTATGAAAGTCTGTAGATGGTTTTAATTATCAAAAAAAAAGATTTACACTCTGACCTTGTGATTGAATTGTTTTTCGTAAGCAGTAACCAACCAAATGACATAATGAACTGATATTGGCTAAATCCAGAGGTCCAAAATAACTTTATTTGATAATCGTCTTCTTCAATAGTTTATTTTTCAATGTAAATATAGTGTTGCAGTTTCAAATTTTTATAGTTCCATTGGCGAAGGAGTTGGATTTTTGTTTCGAAGTTGAGTAACAATATTTTCTATGCAATCCTACGTTAATCTTGAGCCAAAAATAAAAGCCATATTGGGAAAGTAAATAATTGGATATCTAACGAAACGAAGTCGTAGACAAAAATAATCCTTTTTGAACCTGTTTCCAAGCCTGCTGATTTTTATTTACAATGATCAAGGTTCGATGGTTTTACAGAAATATAACAGAAAAGCTACGTCTGTATCGTACTTTTAAATGTTGGCTTTGCTTAAAGCTGTTCCCAGGGATCTTGAGGGCATTTAGTCATACCCATGAGACCACTTGCTCACAAAACTATATTGCTGTTACGTCAAAGTCGGGCAATTTATATTTTTTCGATTAAAAAAACGAGGAGCCCTACTAGCATGACGATGAATGCCCAAAGTCAAATGTTCTTCTCAACATGCCAGTTGGATCTGAAGCCTATTGTTCTCTCTTCTGTGAAGTATGTTATCACAGATGTGCGGTCTATATACAATACGGAAAAGATACATTATTTATTAAAAACACTAAATAAAATGATAAATATTATAATCAGCATAATAACGTTATGTACAGGGGTTGAAAAAGTTTCATATTGAAAAGTATTTTTTAGACGTTTTCTCGTCGGGGATGTCAGGTTCTGAGGACGGGGCAAGACTATATGAATGATCGCTAGAACAAATAGGAGATCTTTTATCCACAATACAAAAAAGTCAACGATAGTTACCATTTCGTGGTCATATAATTATATACTGTAATTATTTATGGTTTCTTTTTCTCTATATCTGTTTGAATTTATGGTGTTTCTTAGAACATTTGTTTTTGAAGGCTTAAATATGGTTGCAATGACTCCGTCTATGAGTTTTTTATGTTCTGTAGCATGCTTTGTATCAATTATCTGATCATCTTCAAAATGTTTTGAAAATAAGCGGGAATGTATTGAGGATATATCCAATGATCCCTTATCATATTTTTACCCCATTCACTTGTAAATGAGGATCCATGGGAAAATTTAAAAAAAGATATATTCCTCGAGCTCCTGATCGATTTCTACAATACACAACACAACAACAGGCATTTGTGATTTCTAATATTTTTTTATATTTCAGTAAATTGGCTTAAAAGAATGTGGATATACAACTTTCCCACTAAAGTATGAATGTTTTGGACCGGACCTGAATCAGCTGTTGATAGTTAGGTGCTACAGGGAAGGTACTTACGAGACAACTCTACTTCTAAGGCTCTGGTGTTACAAAGTTGTTCAGAATCGGATTCCTTCATTCCCCAAAGTCTCAACAAAATTGATGATCCTAAGATATATATTTTTACATTTGTCCATACACCCCCACTACTAAAAAAATACAACGAAAGAATGATGCCTCCCATGACGTAACGTAAAATGATTTTAAAACACATTGATTTAAAAAAAGTAATGCAATATGGTAATAACTTATATTTATTTCAAAATTCAACAACCTTTATAAAAAAGCTCAATTATCAAATACTTTCAGAGAATGTATATAAACTAACTAACAAAAGAAGATTTTCTTCAGCTCTCGCCTTGGAGTCCCCAGGATCATAGCACCAGTTCTTTACGACTGGCTTTGAGATCTTCTTTGGATTCTTTAGGGTATTGATGCAGATTTCCTTTGGAACCTTGATGCAGTTCTTCTTGGGGACGAGTATGGGCACGAGAGAGGACTCGTTTTTGCAGTGCCTCTGTGGCTGGAGATCGCATCCTCCTGAGGAATGTTTTGGATGTCAGTTCGTTTCTCGTCGTTGCAAATTTCTTCACCGGGGAAAATTTGACAGTTGCTTGGGGCACAAACATTCGGGCTACTTTCTTGCATTCTGTGTTGGGGTTTCATTTCTAGCATCTTTCTTCTCGGCAAAGGGTTTCTGTCCTGACTTGTGGGGAAGGTGAATGAGATCGATGGGGATCTTCTCACATCGTTCTCCTCAATGATTTTGCAGTCAGGTTCGTCCTGTTCAATGTTATACTCCTTGTATGAAGTTTCACAGAAGGTATCATGAACAAGTTTACAGATCTCAGGGCAACAGTTACCGTTTCCACATTTCTTAACATAGGGAATTCGGCACTTCTTTACTTTTTCAATGTGGGGCTAAGTACAAAGAGAGGGTATTAGTTATTTTCATGAAACTATTTCTCCTAAGTTATTCCAATGGGTTTGAAGGTGATGTGGCAGTCCTTCCTGAAGGTTGTCTCACACTTCTCTTCAGGAGCTGAGTAGTAGTCTGTGATGTAGGTCAGATGGCACTTCTCCTTTAGTCTATGATGGCAGTCCATTCTTTTGTGATTCTTCTTCTGGTGGATTGGTATTTTGTTCAGATAAGTTTATAAAAGGAGTTTGAAGGAATATTTGAACCATATTAAAAAGAACTAGTAAGAATGAAACAAATAGGATTTTCAATAACAGAAAGTGCACTTCAAGTAAGTAGATTATTATTGGAGAATATACCACAATGCCATGAATTAGTACAGTATATTATATCATAGTATATATAACTTTGTTTGTATATAAATTTGCAAGAATAGATGAATAAATAAAAAATAATAGGTCGAATAAAACCTCTGATTTATTAGGAAATCAAATATATCCATGAGAAAATTATGTACAAAATTATCAAATTAATTTGTGTTACTTATATTGTTATCCATCATCAGTATTTCAACAGAGAAAATTTAGTTTTCTTCTCTAACGAATTGTATAAAATTAAGTTCTTCCACCTCCCTGGCACCTGAATATGGACAATAATAAGGATATTTTTTATAAAGACATAGAGTTATGTAAATATTACCAAAAACTTTTGAACTTACCAGAACAATGGCAAAATAATATTCACATTAGTTCACATTCATGACAAAAAGAAATTAACTGCACAACTACAAGTGTTGGCTACTAAAATCTTCTTTGACAGTCCATGTGCTAGCTGGGGAAGACTTTCTAAAATGACAGTCCACGCATTTGCCGACTGTCCACGCATTTGCCGACTGTCTACGCATTTGCCGACTGTCCACGCATTTGTCGACTGTCAACATGTTACCACACTTTAAAAAACTGGTCTCCCTAAATGGTAGTGGAATTGAAAACATGGAAACAAATACTACGAAAGCCATGATACTGTTTGGCGTGACATATCACGAAACTTTGTCCGAAAACTTAAAAGCCATGAACTTTGCTCTATCAAGCGCTAAAGCCCTTAATGCAAGTAAACTGTGCAACTATCAACCTCTCGAAGCAGAAAAATTGCGATATATTTTAATATTTTAAATATTCAATGTCAAGTAAATATTTTTAGTATAATTAACTAAAAATTTAGCAAGCACAAATAAAAATAGGAAACTTCATTACATTTAAGACATGACCTTTTTATAGGAATTAAATTTTCTTAAATTATGAAAGGTTATATCTTTGAGATGCTTTATAATACATTAAAGGAGCTTAAGTTTATCAAAGCATACCTTTGATTACTAAAAATGAACTCTATACAAATATTTTGATTAAACATTAATTTATTTTATACATAACATCAAGAGTTAAACTCATACATATATGAAAACAAACAAATCATAAGACTAGAAAAAATATAACATAACTTTATACATTCATAGTCAAACAAATTCGGTCAAATCTGTATATAAAAGCCACACAACCGTTAGAGACAGATGGAGGCTATGCATTTTTTCTTCTGTGATGATATTTTAGTTAACACTTATTGCTATATATAGGTGACCGCTAACACAGGTCTTCATAATGAAACAAAAAAATTAAGATTATTATTCTTCAGCTCTCGCCTTAAGTTCCCTAGGATCATAGCACCAGTTCTTTACGACTGGCTTGGAGATCTTCTTTGGATTTTTTCGGGTATGGACGCAGATTTCCTTTGGAACTTTGATGCAGTTTTTCTTGGGGACGAGTCTGGGTACGAGAGAGGACTCGTTTTTTGCAGTGCCTCTGTGGCTGGAGATCGCAATCCTCCTGGGGAATGTTTTGGATCACAGTTCGTTTCTCGTCGTTGCAAATTTCTTCACCGGGGAAAATTTACAGTTGCTTGGGGCACAAACTTTCGGGCTACTTTCTTGCATTCTGTGTTGGGGTGGATCTTCTTGACGTCTTTCGTGATGATATCGCACTTCTTCACAGGCCATTTCTCGCATCTTTCCTTTTCGGCAAAGGGTTTCTGTCCTGGCTTGTGGGGAAGGTGAATGAGATCGATGGGGATCTTCTCACATCGTTCCTCCTCAATGATTTCGCAGTCAGGCTCGTCCTGTTCAATGTTATACTCCTTGTATGAAGTTTCGCAGAAGGTCTCATGAACAAGTTTACAGATCTCAGGACCAACAATATCGTCTCCACATTTCTTAACATATGGAATTCGGCACTTCTTTACTTTTTCAATGTGGGGCTAAGTACAAAGAGAGGGTCTTAGTTATTTTCATGAAACTATTTCTCCTAAGTTACTTACAATGGGTTTGAAGGTGATGTGACAGTCCTTTCTGAAGGTGGTCTCACACTTCTCTTCAGGAGCAGAGTGGTAGTCTGTGATGTAGGTCAGATGGCACTTCTCCTTTAGTCTATGATGGCAGTCCATTCCTCGGTCAAATTTGGTCTCAAAGACATTGACAACCTTTTTGACGCATCGCTTACCGTCAGGCTGAACAATCCCCGGAAGCTTATTTTCATCAATCATGATCCCTCGTGAGAAGTCTGTCACTTCCCCCTCAGAGGCTCTCCTATTTCGCAACATCATTTGGATTCTCTCAGGAGTAAGTTTAGATGCTTCATCACCGAGGACGTCATTGATAATCTCTCCATTTGTGGATACAAACACAAATAAGAGCTGAAAGAAATATAGATGCCAATATAAGTAGATCCTCTTTCTTAAACCTCAGGTTTCCTTACCGAGAAAACAATGGTCTTCCAAGTCATCTTGCTTGTTGAGTAGATCAAATTTGTTTGATGATCATCAAGTCATCTCTCGGACTTTTATATGTTCAAAATATTAAAATGAGGAAAAATACAATTGTTAATTACTTTTATGAACCAGCAATGTGAGCAATTAGGTCTTTTATTTTTGGTTGAAATTACCTTAGTTAGTTCATCATCAATTAATATAAATACATATTAAGTCAGAATAAGTTATGTTCATATAAGTAGATCATACATGCACATATAAAGTAAATGTTTTTATCTTTATTTTAAAGAATTTTTCTTCAATGTTGTGCCTATAAATATGAATTCCTTGTGTACATGTAAAAGTAATTGATATTGATGTAAATTATATTATTTTCTGTGGTCATGACTCTTAGAGATTTAAGGTACAAGCTCCTAAGGATCTAAGAGTCAAATGGATCATACAGATCTCTTCTCCTCAGTCCGTTGTATCTGTATCTTTAATAACTAATAAATCAATCTTTGTCATGACCAGATATGTAAGAAAACAGTGAATAAACCTAGCCACATGCTACACTTTTTTCTACATGCAATAAAGTCAGAGATATTGAAAAAAAAAACAAGGAAATGTTTTATTTTTATATATTTACTTACTTAACATACACACTAATAATCTTTGCAATGTTATTGAAGAATCTTATCTTTCTACTTTTTATTGTTATCATAATAATAATAGTATTAGTTCATAGCAACAAAACATAAATGTGAAGCCCCATATAATTACCCTACTTTGTCTATATTTAGGATCCTCTGCGTTAAGAATTCTAGTTCCACCATGAAGTTTCCTGAGCTTCAGGAGCTATGCCCTGAACTCAACCTCGGGGAGAATCAGGATCAATTACGGACAGTAAGAAAGCGAACCTGATTGGATGGATCCGGGACTATCCGTTGCACTGTGGAGTTCCAGCACATATAAGTTTGCAGAGGCCTAGGGGCTCCTCATCGAGAAGGAGTTCGAGGAAATCTTTATGGCTAAGCCTATCGACGACTATGTTACCCATCGGATGAGGTTTGTGCGCTCCTTGTTTGGCAATACGACACACCACTCGATTCTTGTTGGCTTCATCACAATTCAGCCAGACAGTCTTTTAATGGGGAAACTCAACCAATGGGAAGTCAAACAGCTCGAGAGAACAATGGAGTTGGCCACTAGTCACTCCAAGGAGATAGTGGGTAGGATTCAGCTCTCTAATCGAAGTATATAGGATCGAAGGCTTGGAGTCGCCCAAAGAAGTTCAAAGATCCATAGCACGTAATCACAAGTGTTAAGCATGTGGATGGAGCAATGGAGGATAAAAAAATCCTAGATGCGGGGTGAAGTTGCAATTAGAGAGGTCAGGTGGGCCTCTTCGCTTTCTATTGCGAGGAACCAAAGCCGAAAACTGAGGCTGTTTTTTCCAGCCTCGTAGGTGGTGAGGGTAACATAATTTTCATCTACTTCGTTGTTGGTGATTGTATAATTAGATTCATTCTCAACCTCGAGTTATATGAAGAAAATCAGATAATAGAGCAGTATTCCCCTAACTTCTGGGTGTCTTAATGTGGAACATCTCGACCCCTTTACATACGCCTTCATGATGAGCCTGTCTGTTTCGGAACCTCATGTGATTTCTCCAAATTAATATAAATACTAGAAGGATAAAGCTACTGCCGAGGAAAAAGAAGGAGAGGCAAAAAGATAATGGACCCTTGAATAAGTATTGAAGCCACGTTATTTATTATAATATAAAGAGTTATTTATGACACCATATAATTGTAATTGTTTTCCAATTAATAACATAAATAAAAATACATGAGTATTAAGGTTTTTTATTATATTTTGTGTCGTACAAAAAACTAGATAAACATTTCACTAATAAAAATTATATATTTTCTTCAATATCAATTGAATGTAATTTCTTATGATAACTCTCCCCTGGTATGAATGGTTTTTACATAGACTGATGCAAGATGTGTAGTTTATACCCATATATTTAGATTTATTGTTCTCAGACTTGTATCCATAAGTTTTTATTGGTTTATGACTTAATATAGTTTTAGTAAATTAAATTGAAGGTTTTATATTTCAAAAAAACTCAATACTCCTCCTTGACACGTATTAAATATATAGTTAAAAGGATAATTCTGTGATGTAAATTAAGGACACACAGATCTGCAGATGAGTAAAGGTCCTTGAATAATATTAAATGATACATAAATAGGGAAAAGGATCAAACAACTTTTCTATTTTGGACTTATATAGCCATAATAAGAAATATTATATGAAACACCCAAAATAAGTAAGTTTATTTCCCTGTTCATTATTTCATTATACAAAATACTACTTACTTTTTACTTTTAAGTTTATGAGTATACTTTTATCTAAAATATGAAATGAGAAAAAAAATACGTTTTCTAGGAATATAAGGTTCTACAGCATCATTTGAACTCCACTGAAGTAAAAAATAAGTCGAGGTTGGGTGCTTCCAATTAAATGGAGCCGTTTTTCTTGCACTATTTCCATTTTGTTTGACCGGAAAGGATTAAAAAACACGGTCAGGGCTATATCAGCGTTTTTCTTGTATGTTTTGTCATGACCTTACAGTATATATCTCAGTTTTCCTTCATTTGAAAGACATCCCATTGTCAATAATAATATTATTTTACTTGTGTAAAAATGTTTTCTTTACTGATTGATATTTTGGCTGAATTGTAACTCACTTTCCAAAACTATGGCTATCTATATAAAAATGGAAATATGATATATATATATATATATATATATACATAATTATCCGATATAAATGACGTTTAAATATTTATTAAATCGTCTACCCTTAAGAGATCTAAGTCCTAAGAACGACCAACGTATGGAGGTAAATTTTTTTTAAGAATCAATATGTTTCAGCGTAAAAATATGATCATATTTTTAGTGTATAATTTTTATTTTTGAATTTTAAAGACAATATGGAAATTACAAGCAACATTATATCCACGAAGCACTTGACAGACGCAAAAGTAATGCTAAGTAGGCTGGATCTATCACTGGTAGTATGTAGAGATCTACCAAAAAAGACAAATTATTGATCTGATGTCCTAGCTTTGAATGACTTTAGTGAAGTCAGCTCCTTTCACGTTCTTTGGAATAGTGAATTAAGCTAAAATAATGCTTTATTAGGGGTTCAAGAGCCATAGAAACAGATTCGAATGAAGAGGATGTATGGCTGATTGTGATTTACGGGGGTCAATTTATGTGCTTTTATTCACGGTAGGGGGAGCCCCCCCCCCCCCCCCACCACCATTTGTTTGAGGCAGATTTTCTTTTAAAAATCCTTGTGTTCTGGAAAATAAATCGTCCTACGTATCCAGACAAAAATAATGTCAAACACACATTTCCTTGAAAAAGTCAGGGAAAATATCTGGATCTGAAGTCTATGAAGGTATATTTGATCCTGAAAACACAAAATAGATGTTTGTAGGATTTACATTTGTTTATCGCTATTTATACTGTTAACGGAAAAAATAAAATAATGTTATGATTGCCTTTTTATAACATTTGTAGTGTTGTTCTTCAGCCATTGTATTAATTTTATATTATAATATCTATTTATGTATTTAACACAATTACTTTGGCATTTGTAGAGAACTGGAATATAAAAACGGATAATTTATAAACAAAAAACACCCTTAACTTTCCCTTTTGTAGGTGTAAAATGTCTAAATCTGAGGTAAAGAACAAAATTTGATCTTAGAAATACTAAAAAATGGTGTGATTCACATTTGGTTATAAATATTTAAACTGTTCAAGAATATATTTATATATATGTATATATAAAAACCCATCTTATTATACAATTTTTGTCTTTGAAGACTGTCTGCTTTTGCACGGTCACTATCGAAGATTTGTTGCACAGTATTGCAACAAACAAGTGAAGCCCTGCTTTTGCTTTGATCCCCAAACTTGTAGCTAAATTAGAGTTTGTTTAACCATCGTATTAATCTTGCATTTTTTGTGACGAAAATGATACTCACCACTAATATAGCAGAAGCTATCTGCTTTGTTTACACATTTGTGAGTCATTTTCAGAGACAATTGCTAGGTCTACACACCAGTAAAAGGAGAAAAAAATTGAACACAAACCTGAAAGTGGTAGTAGCTGTTTATTTCATACAAATTTGATTTGATTTTATAGCCATTTGTGATGTTGCTTTGATCATTGCTAAGCCAATGACACCATATGCAGAACTTGCATCATACCTCACATGTCCCAAATCAGGCCCACCGAGTGACGTGGGCCCGATTTTGTATGTATGTGCCAACTGTGCCCCCCACATAACAACTGTAGGGCCCCCCCAACAGCCTGAGCCTGCTGCCAGGCCTGTCCCAAATACATGGGCAATGGGATTTTATCAGCTTTCATGGCGCTATGTTTACACATTAAATCAAGTATTAAAACGACATGCCATAGATAAGCTTACAGATCAAGACAATTATTAGTAGGGTGTATTTCTACAAAATCTGAGCCAATAAATAGTTTTGAACAACATATATTTGTTCAGTGGCCTTGATGTAGTACCAATCAGCTCGTTTAGGCATTTTAACGCTAATCCCGTATATTAAAAAGTGAAATGAAGACTTGAAGCGATACTTCATAAACAAATCATCGAAAAGATTTACCTTTTTACAGACAAGATAAACAAAGCTTTACTCAATTAAAACTAATAGAATTTATTATTACCTCCGCCGAAGGAGGTATTGTTTTCACTGGCGTTGGTTTGTTGGTTGGTTGGTTTGTTTGTTTGTCAGCAGATAACTCAAAAAGTGCGGAACGGATTCGGATGAAACTTTGTGCAGTTGTTGGAAATGCCAAAAGGAGTAAGTGATTAAATTTTGGCGTCTCTGAGTGCTTCTTTAAGATGCAAAATGAGCTAAATACTACTAAATATTTCAAGTTAGTCTACTCTGCCAATAGATGTCGCTCTCCTCTTTGATGAACTGGAACGCCCCTATAATTCAAGTGTGTAGAGTTAAAGGAGAAGTATGTAGAGTTAAAAGGACAGTGCGTACAGGGTTGGAAATTACAAAAAGACCAAGTGATTCATTTGGTGGGGATCGGCGGAGGTTTGCACTCTCTGAGTGTATACATGCCTCTAGTTTTATATATTTTTTTGGTATGTTCTAATGAATGAATAATATACCTGCCATTATCATTTATTTTGAAGCGCTATATGCTCACAAAAATAATATATAAAATATGGGTTGGCAAATTGAGGACAAAGTCGAGACTCCAGTTCATTACCAATCTCTGTATTAAAAAATGAGTAATGCGTTTTATATATAGACTAGCCCATTGCCGCTCCGCGGCTGGTGCTAGGCCCTCCGGGCGGGTGGGTGGCCTACGGCCACAGCATTATACATGGTAACATATCTTTGGATAATATGTTGAGGCAAGGGTTGAACCTTGCATCAAACAATGAAGTTTTTGAAGCTTATGATGATGGAGACGTCGTATAGAAAGAAGTTTTATGATATATTAGATATGATATGAGTATTTTTCAACAAAAAAAGTAGAGGGAATTTTTTATATTATCCAGTAAATTCGGATTAAGTTCCTCTCCTTATAACTACAAATATATACATATGTATTTTTTTTTCTTTTTTTCCCCTTTTCTTACTTTAAAAACCTCTATCGTCTCATTAAAAAAAGTGGGCACAGATACTTAGCAACGTGCAGCGAGGCAAATATGAAGCAAAAGACTTATGCACTAAAAAGTTTAAGGAAATTATATATACCTTGTACTACATATATTTACTTATAATGAAATAACGCCAACTTAAAAAGCCTCCTATGTGAGCTAAGAGGCAAAGGCTCTTCTCCGTAAGACCTTCTTCATGATTTGGAGGGAAAATCAACATTATAAACTTTGCGCGGGAAACTATTTTCATGATGTTATCGTATTCATGAGTACATGTCAAATATTCATATTCATAGAGCTTCTCCCTTCTCTTTCTTTATACTTCGGAGCGCGTCCACTTGTGTTTCCTGTGAGAAAAGGGGGAAGAGTTTGAAGTATTCAAACTGGTTGATAAGATTGGTGAACCCAACATAGAGATATTGAGATATAGAGAGCTGATTGGATCCTTCAGAAAAATACGTCATTGCGACCGTAAAAAACTTCTAAAAAGATATACAGTAAACCCTCGATATAACGAACTATATGGGGGGAGGGCAGGGTCGTTATATCCGAAAATTCGTTAAAGGAATGCTCTGGAGTGTAAGGTATATCCTGCAGGAGTGACGATGAACTGCTGCTGGACAAATTTGGCAGATTAGTGGAGGAGGTCGAAGTCACAGACACACTGCTGGTCTCAGACTCTGTCCTAGACCTCTTCTCGGCTGGGGAGGGGCCATCCTTGAAGAAGTCAGAGATCTTCGTCTGCGTCTTCTTCTGCTGCACCTCACGCATGAGTTCAAACCGCATGATCCGCAGCAGCTCATAATTCGGGTTCGGTAGCCTTTAAATATAACGAACTTAGGGTCGTTATAACTGAGGCTTATTCGATCATGAACACAAAAGGTTCGGTAGCCTCAGATATAACGAACTTAAGTTCGTTATATCTGAGGCTTGTTCGGCTAGCTCCAGGAGGTTCGTTGTATCCGAACTTCGTTATACAGAGGGTCGTTATATCGAGGGTTTACTGTAGAGAGTTTATTCTCTTCATCATTCATAGATTCTATCTCTAAGATCAGCTTACGATGACGTCGTATAACTTACTTTGTTTATTTTGCACACACAGAAACATTCAAACGCTGTTTCTCTGCTATTGAAGGGAATTAGCTCTCTATATCTTTATATCTCTATGGAACCCAAGGTTTGGGCAATACAAAACAAACATGTAGCAGTGTGACTACTCAATGACGTCACTGGAGACCTATTATTTCTATTTATATATCAATCTTTCTATCTATTTATAAATATATAATATACTATATATATATATATATATATGTATGTATGTGTGTGTTGTATAAATAATTAATTTAAAAAAAAAAAAATTATATAAAATATATATTTGTTCTCCATGACGTCATTGAGTAATTATACTGTTAGGAGTACATATTAGTTTTTGTATTCCCCTGATCTTATTATGCAGACCTTTGGTGAGCTTCATTTTGTATTTCATAATTTAAATACCAATTATGCAGTAAAAAGTCTCCCTAGAGGTTACATTAGATTCATAATTTAGAGCGCTCCCTAGGGAGCAAAAAATAACTAACATTATAGCCAACTCCTATGCTATATATGTAGCATATGTACTTATGAATAATGCTTACCAATAAAACTTTTTTGTTTTTCATCCAATTTTAAAATTTCTTCACATTTGCATTATACTCCCCAATTGGAACAATTTATTCGTTCCCCAGTGAGGTCATTGAGTAGTTATACTGCTAGGATTACATGTTTTTTTGTATTGCCCAGACCTATTATACAGACCTTGGGTGAACCGTGGTTTCAATTTATGACGTCATATGGTGACGGACATTTATTTCACAGACCTCATTTTTTTGCGAGTGCTTCATTTCGTATATTATCAATAAAAATACTCCTGAACATTTCAAGTCTGTAGCTTCTGTAGTTTCGGCGTCTATAGAATTCGGACAGACGAACGGACAAACTCCAATTATAATGTTGATATTTATTAAGTTGTCCTTTTAACAAGATAAAACAAAGAAAATCAATTTTCTTTCACTTACTAACCTTAATTATTTGAACATATAATTTTTGATATAAATCTAGTTGTTATTTCTCTTCATTTCTTTGAGCAAGTTCGAGAAAAATCCCCGTTTGATATCTTTTATCATATATTATCTTAAGAATATCTACCTTAAAGCACTACATAAGTCTCTGTGGTATCGGACTCACTATAATGGAGTCCAGTACAAGTACCTTGATCATAGGGGAATTCATAGTGGGTTTGCAGGATAGAATGAATTATAGTGAATTCTTAATGGATTAAGAAACGCCCTACCCCCTGAAACATATTTAAATAAATGGCACAATATATATATATATAACACTGGTCAACAGCCAAAAAAAAGTCAGGGGTTTATCAGCTGATTTAGACTAATTTTGGTGTTCTGAGTCCGAATATCACATTGATTTTGCTCCATCAGTCAACTTTTTGAGATACAGCCATAGGCCTACCTGACGAGCTATACATACTCTAATATCAGCGGTTTTGAGTTCAATCATATTTTTCTTGAAAAATATATCGAATTACAATTCACAGACACGAATAATATTATAAATAATTTATGAAAAGCATATATATATATATATTAATATGAAGCAGTGAAGTACGTACTCGACAAAATCCAATATGAGCAGCACAAATGGATCATCTGCGTCGACTTAAAGATGGTGAACTTTCTACTTGGTCAGCAGTCCGGGTTTACGAAGTACCCATGCTTTATATGTATGTGGGACAGTCGAGACAGAGTCCAGCGCTATGTAAGAAAGAGTGGCCGGCGCGAGATCAGTTAGTACCTGGGGCGAGAAACATCATACACGAACCTTTTGTTGACCGGGAGAAGATATTGTTCTTTAAACCTTGTAAAGATTGGGACGTATCTATAATTCAATTATTCATGCTTTTGTGGATTGTCCCGCAGTAGGAATTATTAAAAAAATCCTTACGTTAAATGTAAAAGGCTTAAGCGATCCTCAGACGTCCAAGTACACGAAAGCAAGCATCCTCTTTGGCCTAGGAGCAAATGCATCTTCACCGCGAACGAGGGCTTTAAATAGTGCCCTTCTCAATTCAAAAGCACTTATAGCGGAAAGGCTAACCCTATATACTCCGGCAGAACTAAGGACGATACTCATCGCGGCAGCGGCACGATACACCGCGTTGGACCTGAAAATTCCTAGTCTTTATGACGATTCGTGGACTCTGGCCTCAACGGAAGTGAAGTATTTCCCATCGTGCTCCAAAGTACATTTAAAAGTTATTAAAAGAATTTTGAAGTTTTTTTAAAGAAAAGCTAAACTTTAATAGTTTTTTATCCTTTTGCATTGTTCTGTGTTTTATTTTCACATGAATGTATGGAATTTTAAATCATTATATAGTTGTTTAATTGATTGTATTTTTTAAGTGATATTATTGTATTCTACATTTATATGACATTTTATTTGATATGTTCTACTCCAGAGCAAAAACTTTAAGCTACAATGTTATTTATGTTCTTATTACACATTTGCTCTGGATTTTATGTATGTCTCTTGTTTTTTAGATGTACATAATAGATTGACTGGTTAAAAAAATAAAAATAAAAAGAAGATATTGATCCCACCGCTACACTTGAAGCTTGGGTTAATGAAACAGTTCACACGTCTCTCGACAAGGATGGGAGGTGCTTCAACTACCTGTGCCGAGTCTTTCCTCGACTGACCAGTGAAAAGGTGAAGGCCGGCATTTTCAATGGTCCACAGATACGGAAGCTTATAAAGGACACAGAGTTCCAAAACTCCATGAACACGCTAGAGTGCGCCGCGTGGAAATCGTTTGTGCAGGTGGTGAACAACTTCCTGGGGAACACGAAGGCAGCAACCACGCCAGACTCATTAGCACCATGATAGAGGCCTTCCAAAATCTCGGTTGTTTGATGAGTATAAAGATGCACTTCCTGTTCTCACACATGGAGAAGTTTCCTGAAAATCTCGGGGCGATGAGCGACGAGCAGGGAGAAAGGTTCCATCAGGACATGCGCCAAATAGAGGAGAGGTACCAGGGGAGGTGGGACGCAGTCATGATGGCGGACTACTGCTGGTCGCTGAAGCGAGACAACACAGCAGCTGCTCACACACGGGAATCGAAGAAACGCCGATTTATGCCGTGAATTCTGAACTTCTGTGTCATGTAACGCACATTCTTATACTAATTATGATAATTGTGCTTATAAAATTTGATGGACTAAATAAAAACTGAATAAATTTGGATACGTTGATTTTTATTTCTTGAGGAAATGGGAAAAAATCGTCAGGGGTTTCTCAGCTGATGATCCACAGAATTTTTTTTTTTTACAAAAAATCGATTTTTTAAAAAATTCTGTAGCAAAAAAACCTGACCTGATTGAGCAAAACCAAGGTCATTTTCGGACTCAGAGCATCAAAATTAGTCTAATTCAGCAGGAAAACCCTGGACGATTTTCAAAAAATATTTTTGTTGCCCTGTGTAATATTTTATTAACGACATCAATACATTTATTCGATCTAATGAACGTCATCACTCAAAATAAGATATATACGATCAGAGTTACGAGTATATTGGATATGTATAAAATACTTGGAACACATTTGTATCCCTCATGAATCTAGATTATTAC
>CP045903.1:9276400-9303262 GCA_013387185.1 Caligus rogercresseyi
TAAAAACATTTTATTCGTTGACTGCAAAATGTATACAGTGTAACATAAAATACAAAAAATTATATACAGAAACAGAGTAAAAACTATTCAGGGCAGTTGCGAAAAACATAAAGGAACATTGTAGTTCATATTTACTGCCTGAAGAATAAACCTTATATAAAAGGACAAATCATTTATGGATGGTTTAAAAAAGCACGATGTCTTCTTAAAATCCTTTTGAGGGTGCTGATGTAGAGCTTTGATCTTTCAGGCACATATGTTAATTATATCGCCAGCCCACTTCCACGTTGGCGCTCTACATCCGGGATTTTGATTGAGAGAGCAGCGTAGCGAGCTGAAGCACCAATCATGATGGGCCTTAGGTCTTCTTCGACTACATAGGCATTTGTCGTATTTTTAGTGCTAAGAAAAGATTTTATATTTTTTAATGTACATTGAATTGCTTTGTGACTAGGGGGGTATTTTTAAAAATTTATTATTTATTTTATCCAAGAGAATGAGAGCTTTTAAAATATCGGAGATTATCGCCGTTTGACACATGTTTAGTTTAAAAATCTTTTAATATTGAAGATGGAACAATCGGCAAATGCATGTAAGTATTATTAATGAAAATCCACAATTCATACAAGGATCTGAAATTTAATGAGCCTCCCTGAAATTTGTATTGAGCTGTAAATTTAGAACCATCAAGCAATCCCATTAGTTGATTGTAATCTCTGACGTTTTAAGTCACCCGGATACACATTTTGGAAGCTTTATTCATGAAAAAACAGATAGTATGAGCCTATTTTGACTGATGCAATTATTAAAGCAGATAGATATGTACCACAGAGAATAATTGTAGGGCCAATGTTCAAGTCAATCCGTCTTCTAATGTGGTCTTACAGGAGAATAAGCATACGGGTAGTTAGCTTCTTTAATATTATGCATTAATATATAGAATAAAAAGATAAATTAAAGTGAAATGAATGTATAACTTACAAATATTATAAATAAAAATCACATTTATTAAACACAATATAATTTTTTTTTGATTAACTTAAAACACCATATAAACAGTAATTTTTTTTTCAAACTAATAATAACTGAAAAAAAGACCCTAACTATCAGTTAAACTGTACCTTCCAATAATATAACATTATTATTCTTCGACTGCCTCTTTAAGCTCATCGGGATCAAAGCACCAGTTTTTAACGATGGGCTTCCTCACGACCGTTGGATTTGTCTTGTGTTGACGCAATCTCTTTGGGGATCTTGACACAGTTGTCTTTGGGATGAGTCTGGGAACGAGTGTGGAGAGTGTTCGACAGTTCTTTTGCGGCTGAAGGTCGCAGTCCTCTCAGGAATTCTTTGAATGACGGTGTTCTTCACCTCAACGCAGATTTCTTCCCCTGGGAAAATGTTGCAGTTGCTGGCAGCACAAACTTTTCGGGCTACCCTCTTGCACTCTGTGTTGGATGAACCTTTTTGACGTCCTTCCTATTGATTTCACATTTGCGAACAGGCCACTTCTCGCATCGCTCTTCTCTGCAAAGAATGCTTTTCGTCATCATGAGGAAGATGCAAAAGATCAATCGGTTCTTTGTGCACCGAATCTCCTCCCAGTTGTGCAGTTGGGCATGTCCTGCTCCAGTTCGTACTCCTTGTAGGTCGTCTCACAGAATGTTTCGTAGACGATTTTGCACTTCTCAGGACCCACATGTCATCCCCACATTTGGACTCGTAGGGAACGTGACATTTCTTAACCATTTCCACGTGAGGCTGCAAAGAAAAAGTGTTATTAAGTTATGAAACTCATGATGTAGGGATAATCACTTACAACAGGCTTTGAAGCTGATGTGACAGTCCTTTTGAAAGGTCGTTTCACACTTCTCTCCGGGGCAGAGTGATAATCCGTGATGTAGGTCAGATGGCACTTCTTCAGCGATGATGACACTTTAGACCTCTATCAAATGACGTCTCATTCACAAAAACAACCTTCTTAAAGCAGATCCGGCCGTCTGGTTGTCGCTCTCCGCCAATGGCATTCTCATCAAACGTAATTTACCACCGAAAGTCCGTAACGTCTCCCTCTGAGGCGCGTCGTAGACGAAGGAAACTTGTTGATTGTGGCCTTATTCAACTTCACATTGACCGTTTCTAGGCCGCCATAGCCACTTGCCAGGCAAGGAAAAAATGGATCCCTAACGATATGAATGAAAAATAGCATTTTCTCATTTATCAATCCGCCATTAACTTACCATCACGAGTAATATACTTAAAGCCATATTAGCCTTCAAACACTTCTTTGTCAATGATGTTTGTTTTGGGCTCATTATCATATTTATATATAGTTGTCCATAAAAGCAAAGACAATATTTTTTAATCAGCTTTTTTAGGTTAGTATTTTTCATAAAATGAATAATTAGGTTATTCTATACTAATTCATTCACTTGTGCATTTTTGAGAAAGAGGATATTAATTTTTATGGCTTCTTCTAAGTTAATTTGGATGGTTGTTTTGCATCATATTATTATTTACTATGTTAATGAAAAATATAATTTAATAATGTAGGTTATTACGATTGGGTTTTTTGCGAGTGGGTTCTTTATTATGCTGCTAGCTCGGGAATCATAATTTGCCGTGTACAATGTTGCAAATGTTATATATACCTACTTATATATACTGTATGTTCGATTCATCGTGTATGTTTATTGCTTCATAATCCTTCTTGTTAGTTGAATCACGACTTATTCCCATCTTCCATTTAAAATACTTTTCCCATTTAATTACCATCACAAATAATCATTAATTATAATTAATATTTTATATAACTATGAAAATATATACTTTCATGACAAAGAACTTAAGTTATTATCAATACATTTTAACAAAAACATAATTTACTTTAATTTATTAAGAAGATGAATATCTTCGAGACCTCCATTGTAGATTCTAAAAATACCTTTGCAGTGTAATCCAAAGCATATGGACTCCATATATACTATACTTTACTTGATATCTCAATTCGGTCAATTTCTCTTATTTTAAATAACATAGCAGGGTCAAAGTCTGTGAAAACATCAAGACACCGTGTGGTGAAGTTGAACAGTGAAAACTATGTTACATTTTATTATAAGAGAGGATCTTTTAAGAAAACTCAAAACACACTTTTATGCGTGAATTCAAGTGTGAAGCTCGTCTTCGAATCAAAACTCAGAACTGGGTGGGCATATCTTTTAGATGGGACCGTGAAGAATATCAAATACGCTAATAAGGGATATCCAAGTAATTGGAATGTCACAAAAAGTCTAAGAGACGAAAAATATATAATGAAAGTTTAGGTTCGGGCATAATAGATATCCATTCAAAATCAATCACGGGATCCATTTATCATCTAGATTTATAAATATGTCATGGAACTGTGCCTCAAAAAATACAAGATAATAAACGAAGGCAATCTAAAAAGCATGATGTAAATAAAATATAAAAATACTTCATTGTGTTGAGTGATGTTTTGGACATAACAAACTAGGCACGACCAAAGTTTTTTATTATTAGTCGACCTTATTCTATTTAGCAAAGTGACATATAATTACATATATATATATAAATAAACATTCTAGTTTAAAATAAATCGCAAAATATAAAAGTCAATTTCAATAGACAAACATTCTAGTCGTTAAAAAGGATTTTTTTTTGCAAAAAAATATGTGGTTAAAAACGGTAAAAAAAATTCACAGTGACAAACAAAAAAAAAATGGTAAATTAATCACAAAAATGTCTTCTGATAAAACCTCTATAAGTTCGTAAGAGTTTTTTAAGATCATTCACTGTTTTGTCCGAGAATGAGGGAAAGTAGCGAACCAAGTCTCCCGCGAACCTCCACTGGGAATCAGCACGTCCTGGAATCTGGACCAAAGTTTCAATTCATTCGAATAATTACCAAATAATTTAAAATTAAATCTTGTATACCCAACGGTTATTTTACAAACTTTCGAAGCAGACCACAACTTTGATGTTTCTAAGGATGGAGAATACGACTGAAGTCCAAAAGGGATTTGACCTTAAGTATCAGTCATATTTTCAACTCTGTCCCCAATTACCCGTACTAAATAAAATATTGATGGTAATATTGACTTTTTTAAAGGCAATCTAATAAAATTCTATGTTCAACCCAGGGATAAAATTCTATCAAAGGTTTTAAAATTCAGTTTCTATTAAATGCTGAGGCCAGAGCGGTTGGTCTCGCTGATGGAATGCTGATGTATCAGGTCCCTATGTTGCCTAATGAGAGAAGGATGTGTAATTAGAGGATATTTATCCTCTAAGGATATCAGACGCCATTAGATGTAAAGAGCCTTGCACTTGCCGAATCCGCGAGTACACTAGCTCCGCAACGCCTCGAGGATATTTGCTCCGCGCTCTTCATCATGGACATGAATCCCTCGTTCTTGAAGATCTGCATTGATTGATGACAGTATTGATGTTTCCACTCACAGCCTGGCGTGTGGCTATGTTTAAATATATAGACCTAAAGCGTTAAAGTAAAGTAGCGCATGCATAACATAAATCTTCCTTTTTTTCCAAAAGGAATTGGCCAAATTTTAGTTCTTCTTTATTCCGTAAGGGGATGCTAGAGCCATAGAGATATAAAGATATAGAGAGCTGATTCCCTTCAATTGCAGAGAACATCGTTCAGATGATTCTGTGTGTCCACTATAACAAAGTAATTTGAACTACGTCATCGTAAGCTGATCATAGAGATAGAATATATTCTATGATCAGCTTACGATGACGTAGGTCAAATTACTTTGTTTATAGTGGACACACAGATACATCTGAAAGGAATAGCTCTCTATATATTTTTATCTGTATGGCTAGAGTGGAGTTGTTGGAAATGCCAAAAGGAACAAGTGATTAAATTTTGGCATCTCTGAGTGCAGAATTAAGGTGCAAAACGAGCTAAATACTACTAAATATTTCAAGTTAGCCTACTCTGCCAATAGATGTCGCTGTACTGTAAAATCGGGTGCCGGATCGTCTTCCTCTCGGCATTTCCGTCGAGGGGAACCCTCCCCCGTCCCTCTACGCCGCCACAGTGGTGAAAAATCCGCATCGGAAGGCTCATAAGGACCCTGTGACGGCGGAGGTTTGCACTCTCTGAGTGTATATATGCCTCTAGTTTGTCTATTGTTTTTCCATGCTATCCAGCTGACTTTGTAAAAATATTCCATAGCGTAGAACAAATCATCTTCAACGTGTTGAGATGCACCTTCTCCCAATCATATATATATATATATATATATATATATATATATATTAAATATAAATATAATATTGTATATGTACTCAATGTAATCATTGATAAAAATTACTCACTGTAATCATTGAATAAAATTGTCACTTGTAAAAAACGATATAAAATATTTTGATAAATATTTATTTATATATATATATATATATATATATAAGAATTGCAAAGGAAAGAGCAAACTACATTATTTTCCTGAGCCTTAGACCTAAGAACAAAAGTTTTGATGTTTCCTCCTTTCCATGTCATATTATGCGTGTGTATCTTTAGAAACATTAGCCTATATACAGTATTTTGATGCATTAGATGCATATAAGTTATTGCAATATGACATGCTAATGACTTGGCACATTTTCTATATGGGGTAAATCTCTAAGTAAGAGAAACTATATCATTTGGCAGACGTTGTTTTTTATTGTAGCTACCCGGACTGGTGTAGAATATTATTATTTTTATTTATCTACAGTAATGAAACATTAAGAGACTTAGACAGAACAGATCTACATGATTACACAAAATTACATGAACAATGGACGAGGTTTTTTTCTCCAACTTAATGCATCTGGTCCATCGTCGATTCATATAAGTTTTTGTTACACTTTTTAGGCTAAGACAACTCCTGTTGCTAAATTTCAGTAAGCTGAGACTCGCCAGAGTTATATTAATTCTGGTAAGTGTAAAAAAAAACAATCTTATAGTTAAAAAGGATTGGAATTTATTTTTCTTAAAATCACAGTACTCAATGAAAATACTGTATTTTTTTTTTTGATAAACATATATATATATATAATGTGGAAAGAAAAAAACATATATTTTTTTAATATTTCACAGTTCATGGAATATATATAACAACCAAAGTATAACGTATATAATTAGATGCTAATGCGTAAAAAATACATTATTAAACATTATAGTTTAAATTCTTAGCATCCTAACTGAACAATCTTAAAAATATATATCGATAAAAAGCATATAAAAATCGAAAAGATATAAGTAAACGAAAATAAGACGGAAAATTATTAAAAGTCTATTTGTAGTTTCTAAATTTCTTTGAAAGCTTCTTTATGGCGTCCGGGAAGGAAAGTATCGGATTTCATCGGCGGCTAGTGTCCACGAATCACCAAAGACGGAAGGAATTTTGAGGTCCAAAGCGGTATACTTCGCCGCAGCAGAAATAAATTTTGGCCTCAGCTCTGAAGTTTATTTTTCATCGTGTACTTCAAATATATTTGCCCGAATTTTCTTCGTAAGGAAACCCAATTTATCCCTTCAAATTAAGGAAATTTGAGCCCTGAAAGCTCTCAAGATAATTGATTTTTAGGGTGTTTTTACAACTAACTAGTATAATAGATAATATTATAAATTTTCAACCAGATGAACTGAACGAAGTTTGACAATGAGTGATATTCAAGAGTGCAATTGGCTTGTCTAATGAATTTTTTCTCACCTGTGAGTGGCACTGTATCTTTGAAGACAAAAAAAGATAAACTACCCCGACACTCAGTAACAGCAGTTCTCTCAGTCTAGCATACAAGCAGCCTGACATAATAATTGACTGGTTTCTAATTATTATAGATGTTCATTTACTTAAGCAAATCACATTTAAAACAGAAGTTTCTATTCATAACTGGTTGAGAAAAACTGAGGGCGTTTCATCAACTTTCATTGATTTAATTCATCGAAACAAGTAAAACTGTGATTACATATCATTATAGTTATATTTTTTTTGATTTTATACGTATTTTTATATATACACGTTTAATAGGATGAGTTTCTGGGACGGTAGAGTAAACAATTATTCTTCCACGTCTTCCTTGAGTTTTCTAGGATCAAAGCACCAGTTCTTAACGATTGCCCTTCTCACAACTTTTGGATTTCTCTTGGTGTTGACACAAAACTCTTTGGGTACCTTGACACAGTTCTTCTTTGGGATGAGTCGTGGGACGAGTGTGGAGAGTGTTCGACAGTTCTTTTGCGGCTGAAGGTCGCAGTCCTCCTCAGGAATTCTTTGAATGACGGTGTTCTTCACCTCAACGCAGATTTCTTCCCCTGGGAAAATGTTGCAGTTGCTGGCAGCACAAACTTTTCGGGCTACCCTCTTGCACTCTGTGTTAGGATGAACCTTTTTGACGTCCATCCTATTGATTTCACATTTGCGAACAGGCCACTTCTCGCATCGCTCTTTCTCTGCAAAGAATCGCCTCTCGTCATCATGAGGAAGATGCAAAAGATCAATCGGTTTCTTTGTGCACCGAGTCTCCTCTACAGTTGTGCAGTTGGGCATGTCCTGCTCCAGTTCGTACTCCTTGTAGGTCGTCTCACAGAATGTTTCGTAGACGATTTGCACTTCTCAGGACCGACAATGTCATCCCCGCATTTGGACTCGTAGGGAACGTGACATTTCTTAACTTTTTCTACGTGAGGCTGCAAAGAAAAAGTGTTATTGAGTTATGAAACTGATGATGTAGGGATAATCACTTACCACAGGCTTGAAGCTGATGTGACAGTCCTTTTGAAAGGTTGTTTCGCACTTCTTCTCCGGGGCAGAGTGATAATCCGTGATGTAGGTCAGATGACACTTCTCCTTTAGGCGATGATGACACTTCAGACCTCGATCAAATGACGTCTCATTCACAAAAACAACCTTTTTAAAGCAGATCCGTCCGTCTGGTTGTCGATCTCCGCCATGGCATCCTCATCAATCGTAATTTTACCGCCGAAATCCGTAACGTCTCCCTCTGAGGCTCGTCGAAGACGAAGGTATTTACTGTATGTTGTTTTATCTAAACTAATGTTCTCTTCGGGGAATTCGCTAATTGATGCCCCAAGTGTGAAGTAAGTCTACATCAATAGAGAAGAATAAATTTATTTATTATCTTCTAAACATGATTAATTAATTCCTTACAGCTAAGAAAAGAGTTGGAATTAACATTTTCTTGAAATGTTCCTAGATGCTTCGTTAGAAATGTAATGATGGGAAGTTAGTTATTTTTTATCCTTTTATACCCATTTATTTTTTGTGAGAAGATTAAAAATAGACCCTCAAGTTTCTCATTTTAATTCGGTGAACAATTAGGGTATTTATTTCTTTTAAATGAAGATCACAAATAGCAAAAAAAAAAATTTAAAAAATGAATTGCGGACACTCTGAAATTACACATTTGCATGGTATTATAATTAGATTTGCATACGAGCTATGAGTGATAATTAAAATTATGACCATCTACAATAAAGTCTCTATACCCTTTTTAAGTTGTATAGTTGTGGCATTTGTAGAGAAGCTGTTTTTCTTATGCATATATTTGTTTTTTTTGTTCAACTCCTAGGTAAACCCAATTCCAACGGAGCTCAATCTGGTGTCAGCAGTTAAAAGTTTACTTAGGAGCTAAGATCTTTATAATTTAATAGTTAAATTGGCAGAAAACATAACGTAATTTCAAGCATTGGTTTTTAATTGGCGTCTTCTTAGCTTTGGACTCCTCGTGAGCTTGTGCATGTCCTTTATGGTATGGGCACAGTTAACACTAGGTGGACGAGCGGGTTATTTTAACCCACAAATTTTTTTCAAGGTGCTGGTTTTATTTCATTATCATACTTACATGTCCCAAATTTTTGGACTTTTAATCTATTTATAAGAACTATATGTGTTTAAAATTTAAACATTGTATCTATATTATTAACTAATTTATTTGCACTTATACCTAGAAAACGAGCAGGTCACTTGAACCCGCATATAGAAAAATTAAAATAACGTAAAATATTACTGACATAGTGTTGTGTACGGGTAACAACGTTGTAACGGGCGTGTATATATTTTGTTGAACATCAGTAACTCCAAACGAATTAGCATGTTTAGAAAAGTGTTACCTATGTTCATGTAAAAAGAGTAGAGCAGTTTTTGCTTCATCTCAGAGCTAACAGTCTGTCAACATGTCACGAAGAAATGTTTCACTGTCGACGAAATTCAACAACTTCTTTTAGCAACGCCATTGGATAAATCAGATAGAGGCGAATAGAACCGAACCGAATTAGAAAAAAAATCCTCCCTTGATCAATTTTTGAAGGAGAATCAGTAGAATATTATAACCAAACAAAGTATGGAGTTGATGTTGTTGATCTAAAGGAGATATTATACAGCATCAAGGTATCTTCTCGTCGTTGACCGCTGCAGGTTTGTGTGGTACAAAAATGTAAGCGGTGCTAACATTTCAAGACGAAATTATCTATATAATAAAACTAATATCCGAACAGAAAGTACTTGCTGAAGACTGTTCCGATGGTTAGGGGGAATCTGATTCTGATTATATTCATCCATTTGTCAAATGAACTGCACATGAAAATCTAGGAACAAAAAAAACGCTGTGGAAGATGTAAGCGCCCTGTAGAAATGTGCTTCGCACACAAGAGTAACATAAGAAATATTAGTACGCATTATATTGTATTTTGCAGCACCTATGTAAGTAACCATGTTATTGCGACATAATGTCCACTATAAAAAGATATATTAATATATAATATATAGTAACAAAAAGGACTATAGTGAAAACCTTGTTTTAATGCAAATAACGAAAATACTTCAAATATATAACTTAAATTCTACACAGATTTTAACCTGAATTACATTCAAACAATGCAAAATATATTTAAAGTACATGATAAAGTCCTTGAAAAGTATTATATAAAACATTTATAAGCTGTAATAACCGTATGTTACAAAATAAAGGACTTTTTTAAGCGTGTTGAAATAACCCGCTCCGTCAACCGAAGTAGCAGTATGACTGCCGTCCATCTAGTGTTAAAAATGAGATGAATCGGCGTTTCCTCAAACTCCTTGTAAAGATGACATATATAACTTTGTTCTTTGCATAACTAAGTGACTGTAAAGACCCTGACATTGGCCACATAATTTCAGTTTGGTGTCTTTTGAATTTATAAATGTTATTCCTTATAACTGGTTCCCCAATACATAATCTGGAATGCCGGCAAGTCTTTGGATTTTGCCAGTATTTTTCCCTGACATTCATGCTGCTTTTACGTAGGGCATCCTTGCATTGATACATCGATACTGGGACAGCAAATCCTTTTAAAGCTTTTCCTTTGCCAAGGCATCTGCGAACTTATTGCCTGTACTATCGTTGTGGCCATTTATCTATCCCAATGTGATGTTGTACTGAGGTTATTTGCGAGCAATTTTACAGTTTATGATGCATTTATCAATTATGTACCTGGTTTTAAATCCAATCTGTTTATATCGGAGAAACTATCTGAAATAATTAATATTTTTATGTCATTTGCTTTAGCAGCTGGCATATTAGTAGCAAGATTTCTTATTGTTTTAACTTTCCCTCGTATACTGTATTCGTTTCATGAAGCTTTACGTTCGTCTATTATCAAGTCTTATTTTTTCAGTTATAAAACGCTTTATTATGTTATCTAAAAACGAGTAATTAAGATACAACAACATATAACAATAAAATAAATAAAAAATATTTTAGACAGTTGTGTTTTGAGATGAAAACATAATTGAACATTATAGAACAAATTACTATCTAAAATTATAACCTTATATAAAATGCACAAAATTATTTGTCCGTATTAAGCGACGATGACTTTTAAAATCCTCTTTAAAGCATTCAAGTGTTCTGCTGCCATTGATGGCACATAACGAATTAGGTCTCCAGCCCACTCCCACGAAGAATATCCTGCGTTGGAACTCTTAGAGAAAGAGCCGAATAACGTGCCGCTGCCCCAAGATGATTGTGCGTAGGTTGTCGACCTCTATGTAGGAGTTCGCCACAATTTGTTTTGCAATTAAAGATTTAATATTACTTAAAGCAAAATTTATGAATTTTTGATAGGGGGGATTATTTCTGTTTAATTTGAAAGCACCAAAAAGTACAAAAGCACTTAAAGTACCGGGGGGAATCTCTTTACTCTCACACACATTCATCTCAACAAACTTTTTTACCAACTTGAGCACGGGGCAGTCTACGAAAGCATGAAAAATGTCATTGAATAAACGCCCACAGTTATTACAAGGCCTAAAAAACTTTATTATTGTCCTGAAATTTGAATTGTGCCGTAAACTTTGATGCATCATTTATGCTTTGAGTGGAGTGGAGAATTCTTTGCTTCCATGAAGGAGGCAGACAAAGGATATTAATAAACTATGTGATATCGACTTTGCACAATCATATTTATTTTTAGGAGTATTCAATTTTAAAAACCAAGGCTTAGTAGGGCAATAATTATTAGCAGCACGAGAGAGAGGAAAACGGAACCTAGCTACATTTAAAACGGAGCCGACATTCAAATCATGAATAGTAAAAGCCTTATGATTGAGAGAAAATATCTCCAGAATCCTAAAGAACGTCCTAAAGTTCAAAGACAACAAATGCCTCATAAGGGCACGTCTAACTCTTCTATCTCTTCCACCCCTAACGTTCAGTGATAAATTTTTAGACAAACCCATGTTGGTTTCCAGACTTTTGGAAGCAACAGGAGGAAAAAAATCTGTAATATTATGTTGTATCAGAGTCATGTTTTGATTTCTTTTTTGATTGTCTGCTTGAGAGGTCACATCAGGAATGTTATAGAGTCCTTCCGTACTCGTTTGGACAGTGATTGGGATCTGGTGCGTCCAAGTGAGACTAATTTACCTGAAATTAATGGCTCTTATTAGTCTTTGAAAGACTATTTGAAGTGTTATCCGAACTCACCCTAACTGGAGTATTCACAACACTTGAATTATGCTGATCCGCTACACAGGAAGGCAACACTGTAGCCTCAGTGTTGTCAGTCGTAAGATGACAAGTAGATATATTATCATGATCTCTCCCATTTGTTGACACTTCTTTCTGAGTGCCCTAGACTTGTATAACTTCATCCCGTGAGGTCACTGTAGCTAAAGATATACTGGCCCGGACCCGAGTGTCTGAGCTTGAAATACTATCATCCCGTGCGGGCACTGATGATGGAAGAGATGGCTCAACCGTATTTGTAGCGACACTTTCTACATTGCTTGGTCCCTTATCAAATGTAATAACTCTATGAGTGGAATCTTCATAAATTGTAAAGTATGGTAACTGTTTCAGCTCAACTTTACTGAGTCTTCCTCTAATCCAAGACTTATAAAAGTTAATAGACTTGGTCTTTTCGTTACAAGTGGACCGGAAATGCCCGAACATGAAGCAGTTGGAACATTGTTTCACTTGCCCAAGAAACTCCAAGGATTCAATTTCATTACCAAAAGGAATTAGGGAGGGTATATTTCGAGGATTACCCTTTACGTTAATAACCAGGTCAGAGCTCTTTATATTCCAGTGCTGATAGCTGGGATCGTTAAAGATGGATATTTTTTTTAATTCATTCTGTCAAGGGCTGATGTACTTCCAATTCGAAAGGAGTTAACCTTGCAGAACGGCTTTTTTTCAAATAGAAGTTTTTCTTAAAAAGGATAACCTTTCATTTCCAACAACTGGTTCCTGCTACTTCATTTTTGCAATAATAAGACTGCCACCTAATTTATTGCCTGCACCGTTCGGATTCCAAAAAGGACTAATGTTATCGGCTAAATCTAACTCCGAGTGTTGTCCATTACCCTCTTCCCCCTCCAAGGGACGTACTACCGATGTTATGTGTTTTTAACATCCCTACTATTGATTAATGTAGGTATGAAAACATATAAACGTTGTTTCTTCCTTGATAATTATGCCATTTCTGCTTCGGTATTGTGTAAATTTAATTTGCTGCATATATATATTTATTCTTAAAGTTTAACTCTTCTTGATAACTTTATTCTATTGTATTGTTAATATATATATTCTTCTTGCACTTATAAGGCATTTTTCATATTTTTTACAAATAATGATTGTTTATTATTTGATTGATATTTCTCAAACGAACAAATGGGATTAGTTGTTTTGCTCCCAAATAAATAGTATTGTGTTTCACACAGAATATCTTAAGAGACAAAAAAGTTGCAAATCGTAGTTTGAGCACCATGAGTTAATTTTAAATCTATGGGTTCCATGGACTCTTTCTTCAAAAGCCTAACAAAATACAATTTGAGCAAAAGCATTAAACTATTTTTCTACAGTAAAGTAGAAAAAAGTATTTGATTGTAAGGATACATAAAGATACCTTCGAACAAAACTTTTTGCATTTATATTGAACTTCCTCGAGGATTGTTCCAGACTTTTTACCTTTTTTAATTTTTATGCATATATCGGAAAAAATGGCATCAATCACTTAAGCCAAAAGCTATAAATAAACACGGTTCATTGAATAGATAAAAAATAAGTTGTGCGTCTGAAAAGTGGTAATTGAAACAAGATATCAAGTCCGAAGGATGTCCCTTCCAATAATAAAGCAAACATTCAAATAATGAATGAGTTGTCGACTATGATTGAAGAGTGCCATGACACTCTATCATATTCTGGTCAAATATTGTTGAACATAACTAACTAGCTAATTCGAATGAAAATGAGAGAAGATACAACAAAAACAATCTTGAAAATCCATCCTATCTGGGAATAATGGCTGCGTTTCAGGTGGAAGACTCATCACTATATTCAGCATCGGTTTTTATGTCTAGTATCAAAGGTATCTTGAAGCCAATAACGACGTGGAGTTGCAAAGAACACTACTGATTCAATACCACTTATTGAGCTCTGTCAATTGATTTTTTGTTTGTTTACTTGTTCACCTTCAAGTGTCATTAATTTTAATTCTTATAATTCATGTTCTATGTTATAAAAGGTAAGTTGTAATACAACTTTTTTATCCTTCGGTCTTGTGCAAACAAAACCACGTAATCATCTCAAGAATGAATGCATGATAAGTTGGTTTGGCGTATACCTATTTTAGAAGCCGTAATCATAATATAGACCAATCGAATAATGCAGAGGTCGTTTTGTATTATCGCGATAAGGTTTATTGGCAACAATCATAATGTAATTTATGTACACATTTATATATTTTATACGACTTTAAGAAGATAGACCCGGAAGAAATGACCCCAAATAGAAAAGAAAAAATGATGACGCGTGCAAAAAATGAACCAAGTAAATTTTAGCCCCTTCTATTGACAGGAACAAGTATTTATCAATACTTGCTCAAAAAAGAATTAGTTATTATTAACCTAATTTATATGAGTTATTGTATTCTTACAATACTTTGGTTTATACACTTAAAAATTTGCATAGCCAAGCATTAGGGGTAATTTATTGAGTCATCATTTTCCTTTTCCATCTTGGGCCATTTCTTCCTGGTTCATTTTTTCTTGAGTCATTTCTTCTATGGCCGTATTTTCCTGGTCCCTTATTTCTTTGGCCACCATTTTACATATCTTTATATGGTATTTCTAGTTTAGAAAATGTATAATCACTTTTTTCATCAAGGCTAAGAAAATTTATTTAATTTTATAATGAAAAGCCCGAATAAATAATAAATATTTTGAAGCCTGGGTTTTTCTCGTGTCTTATTTTATTATTATTATTTTTTTGTCTATATGGTTCGATAGAATTGCATCCGATAGGATATAAATAAGCATTATAACATTATAATTAATCTATCGAACCTAGAATCTATTAATGAGGTAGAACAAAAATGACCATCCCCTCTCGGGATTCGATCCGGCGCCCCCAACATTGAGAGTTGAACACGCCTTAGCACGCACGGCTATCGAGTTATTTTTTCATAACTTTGGGTTTTTTACACACCCTGCTTAAACTTAAAATAAGATCATTATTTGCTGTCTTCATGAAATTTATATTGTTTATATCAATTCGAAAATTTGAAAACTAACTTTTAAAGCAATGTTACTTTATAATTACCACGGTGCATCGGTGCTACTAAAATACATTAGGCAATTATTTACGTTAAAATCTAACTTCATCAATAAAAATATATACAAACGCTAGGCTATTATATTTACAATACTAATTTCTAAAAGAAGATACATGAATTATTGCCTATTTTTTAAATACATTTTATTCAAAACATTTCGTTTTTCCTTACTTCGGAACTTTAACGCCAAAAGGGTACAAATCCATGCGTTATTAAATGCTTTAATGATTTAATGGTGATACATACATAATGATATTCCATACGCGCCTAAATACATTTGCTTTATGGAAGCATGGATAATTACAATTCAATTACTTATAAATGATGTGATCTTAACTTATCATTTATTTATTAACGGACTACCTTATTTAAAAACTTGGCATTTGTACTTTTCTTGATTGAAGTACCAAATAAATTGAGTTTAACAATTTTATTAGGATAAATAAATACTGGATAACATTTCCTATAATTACCCAAAAACTCTAAACAGTGATAAGCTTATCAGTATAGTTATATTTTTTGATTTTATACGTGTTTTTCATATACACACATTTAATAGGATGAGTTTCTGGGACGGTAGAGTAAACAATTATTCTTCCGCGTCTTCCTTGAGTTTTCTGGGATCAAAGCACCAGTTCTTAACGATTGGCCTTCTCACAACCTTTGGATTTCTCTTGGTGTTGACACAAAACTCTTTGGGTACCTTGACACAGTTCTTCTTTGGGATGAGTCTGGGGACGAGCGTGGAGAGTGTCCGACAATTCTTTTGCGGCTGAAGGTCGCAGTCCTCCTCAGGAATTTTTTGAATAACTGTGTTCTTCACCTCAACGCAGATTTCTTCCCCTGGGAAAATGTTGCAGTTGCTGGCAGCACAAACTTTTCGGGCTACCCTCTTGCACTCTGTGTTGGGATGAACCTTTTTGACGTCCATCCTATTGATTTCACATTTGCGAACAGGCCACTTCTCGCATCGCTCTTTCTCTGCAAAGAATCGCTTTTCGTCATCATGAGGAAGATGCAAAAGATCAATCGGTTTCTTTGTGCACCGAATCTCCTCCACAGTTGTGCAGTTGGGCATGTCCTGCTCCAGTTCGTACTCCTTGTAGGTCGTCTCACAGAATGTCTCATAGACGATTTGCACTTCTCAGGACCGACAATGTCCTCCCCGCATTTGGACTCGTAGGGAACGTGACATTTCTTAACCTTTTCCACGTGAGGCTGCAAAGAAAAAGTGTTATTGAGTTATGAAACTGATGATGTAGGGATAATCACTTACAACAGGCTTGAAGCTGATGTGACAGTCCTTTTGAAAGGTTGTTTCACACTTCTTCTCCGGGCAGAGTGATAATCCGTGATGTAGGTCAGATGGCACTTCTCCTTTAGGCGATGATGACACTTTAGACCTCGATCAAATGACGTCTCATTCACAAAAACAACCTTTTTAAAGCAGATTCGTCCGTCTGGTTGTCGATCTCCGCCAATAGCATCCTCATCAATCGTAATTTTACCGCCGAATCCGTAACGTCTCCCTCTGAGGCGCGTCGAAGACGAAGATATTGATCGAATGTTGTTTTATCTAAACTAATGTTCTCTACAGGGTATTCGCTAATTGATGCTCCAAGTGTGAAGTAAGTCTACATTAATAGAGAAGAACAATTTATTTATTATCTTTTAAACATGATTAATTAATCCCTTACAGCTAAGAAAAGAGTTGGAATTAACATGTTTTCTTGAAATGTTCCTAGATGCTTCGTTAGAAATGTAATGATGGGCAGTTAGTTATTATTTTTTCCTTTTATACGCATTTGTTTTTTGTGAGAAGGATTAAAAAATAAACCCTCAAGTTTCTCATTTTAATCCGGTGAACAATTAGGGTATTTATTTCTTTTAAATGAAGGATCATAATAGTAAAAAAAAAGAACTTTAAAAAATGAATTGCGGACACTCTGAAATTACACATTTGCATGGTATTTGTATATAATTAGATTAGTGCACGAGCTTATTGTCATAATTAAATTTATGACCATGCTAAATAAAGCCTAAATACTCTTTTTCTAGTTGTATAAGTGTGGCAGTTGTAGAGAAGCAGATTTTCTAACACTAGGGTTGGGCAAATCAACAATAGTTTTTTAAGCCCAGTGGTTTCTATGGGCAAATTTTGTGTAGAGTTCAAATCTGGAATTTTTTTGATCTCAGTTGATGTCTTACGTCTCTAACACTCAAAAATTCAAAATGGCTGCCAAAATGACCTAATTTGAACACGAGCTATTAGTCCTTATTAAAATTATGACCATCTAAAATAATAATAAGTTATATATATATATATATAGTTCATTGTTTTGTTAAGGAGAGCAAACTTATTAGTTATCCCTAAATTGAGGAACCCTTAATAACAGGATGGAGATGAAAACAAAATCTTACATGAAGAAAATAAGCTGTCTAATTGTATATATTTTTAATGTTTTTTTAGAACTTGATTGGTTGTTAACAGAAATGGAGTGCCAATATAAAAAAACAGTAGGTATTATGAAAAAGACATCACTTAACTCGTAGCTATGTTATTATCATCACCTTAGATATTCGAATATCATCTTGAAGAATACTTAATGTATTTTTTTGGTTTTCGATCCATTGCCGAATTTTTTAAATATTTATACTATATACATAATAGATCATATTTTAAACTCTCATAAGAATAATGAATGCCTATATTGTTTTATCCTCACAGACGAAATACTCTTTTCTTGCATCCCAATCCACAAGAGCATACAAATTATATAGCATTTTGTTGTAGGCATAATATAAGCATTCCCTCATAAAAAAGCTATCTTTTTTCTATTGCTTCTTCAAGTTTTGATTGAAAACTTTGATGTGATTTCTTCATTTACAATTCTGTCCACAGCATTCACTGAGGGAGTCATAAAAGTAAATTGAACATAATGGCATTACTTACTGCTTATAAAGCTCTATAAAGTTTATTAAAACATATATATATATATATATATACAAATTGTTTCTTATTAAATGCTAAGTAACCTAGTAAAAAATAACATAAACACAATTGCATATAAAAAGAAAATAAATGCGAAAAGGAGAATCCTTTTTTATGTATATATTTTCCTTGATGTCTTCTTCATTAGTATTCATTCCTTGAGGACAATTAAACCATTTCGTGAAGGGAGTTTTCTGCTATTTTTTCTCTATTGGCGACATGTCCAGTAGATTGCTTTTAAACACATATCAATCTTGATCTTCCTATTAAATTGTGTTCATGGATGCCACAAAATAAAGGATAATTAAGAAGATTAAGTTCTTCTATACATAAGAACTGAAAGGTCACGTACGTCTATTTAATTGATAAGAAAAGTTTAATGAGCCTCTCATAGTCGGAGAGGGGGGGGGGGGGGGTATTTGTTATATATATATTTAATTGGATGGCAATTGATATGCTTAGAACTATATAGTAAAAGGAATATGGCAACAGTTGATTTACTCCAATAAGCTTCTCAAGAAGAACTTTATCTAATTTGTCTTAAAATGTAAAAATGACATGAGGACAGCTGACATAAATAAACTGCATATATATATATATATATATATACATATATATATATATATATATATATATATATATATATATATATATATATATATATATATATATCGAGTGGTAAGATCAAATCCGGCATTTTTCTTCTCTCAACTTAAAATACACATAAAATCGTTAATTTCTGTTCATTTTATTTATTTAGACATTAAAATGCTCATAAGATGTGTAGATTCTGCTTATTTAATCCATCCGCCTTCTGCATCGATGACGGCAGGATCCTGGCGCGGAAGGAGGAGCAGGCCTTGGCCACCAGGGCCCTGTCCAACTTCCTGGCCTGCTTCATTAAGGAGTTGATCAGGGCGGCCTTGTTGTTGTGAGCCAGTCGGTTGGTGTGTCCCTCAAGTAGCCCCGGAAAAAAGTCAAATCGGGGGAGCTAGGGGGCCTTCTTCTGTGTCAACAGCTGGCCAACCTTGAGTTTGTAGCTGTGACAACGCAAATCCTCATTCACACAGGCCAACAAAGTTACGTGAGAAACGTCCAGCTCCATGGCGACATCCCTGATGGACCTGCTGGGGTCGTGCTCGAAGATGTCTGACACCCTCCTGATGAAGTCGGGGGCCCCGGCCTTGCGGGCGCTGAGCAGCTCAGAGACCTGGGTGTTGCTAGTTGTTGCCCTTTGTGCAAAGAATCTGGATAACGGCACACCTGCGTTTCTTGCTCGTTCCAAATGACAGGCTGTAGATTTTCATATGCGGCCATGATTATGATAAATTCGACTAAAATGATCTCTCATATGTTGGCTGTCTGCTAAAAAATCAACTGCTTGGATCAGATGACGTCATCTTTGTTAAAGGATGTCCTGAAAACCCACCGGATTTGACCATACCATCCTGTATATCTATATATATATATATATATTTTTAAATCTTTAAATTCCACTACCGGCTTAAGTTTGGGTGAGTTGATCCAAATCCGGGAATTAAAATAAATTACAAAATTTTTTTTGGTTTAAAGTCACACTTTTATCATTTTTATATATAAATTGTTAAGTCTAAATAAGTAGAAATAAGTATTCAAATCATTTGATTTGTGAATCATTGACAAATAATTTAACCTCTGTTTTAAAAAATCCCTATCAATATGAATAATCCAAATTATACTCCGTTTGTAAGCATATATGTGTAAAAGTAGTATGTTATCTCAATCAACAAATCTTTACTCAAAAAACATATGCAGTTATTTGTCTACAGAGTAGTTATCACGTAAAATGTAAGAAAAAGCATCTCACTTGAGAAGTACTCTCACGTTTTGCAGATCCAAAAAATATATAGAGAGTTAGAGATGTACCATCTACAACTATGTGAGCACGATGAAGGGAAAAATATGCTTCTATTATTAAGTATATATATAGGTAGAACTAGCATAACGTTTGGCTATGTAGAAAATAAGCAATGAAAATATGTTGGGGGCATTATTTATGATCCGCGGCCTAACTTTTTAAATCAAGATAAAGGCACGGTATATGACTTGCTATAATTGTGAGGAGTTAGCTTGAAAACTAATTCTTTATACTAACAATGAAAGAAAAAGACGATATAAATTTGTGAAAATTGTTGCATGTTAACTCATTAATGGAATGTTATAATTAAACCAGCCATAAAGGTTATCCTCACAAGAATTACTCAAAGGATCGGCTCCGACCACTCGGATCCTTCGTAGAGTGTTAATAGACCCACAGAGCGTTGTATTACTTATTGGCCTTTGTAGTAATATCGATTTCTAAATAATGCTCTAATAATCTATGTACATAATAGCTCTTACGTAAAGGTGCTACATTACATATACTCGCATATTTGGGCGCCTACGTTCGCCCTTCGGGTATGGGTAGGTTTATCACTATTCTCTTTCCTCCCTTGAGGAATATTTATTTCATTTATGAAGTAGCCAAGTCAGCCGGAACGGAAGGTATTTATTTTTTATCTGAATCTCTGTTTTTGCTTCTGTTCTGTATACCTGTAGGAAATCAAACGAGGAAAGAGAATAGTGATAACAAGAGCCTGAACTCAATTGTACCATTCACACATTCTCCCTTTCACACGCCCAAAATATTCCTCGCTTTTCAATGTCTAGTTTTAAGTCACATGAGATGCTTTTTTCTTTTTCTATTTCTCTACCCCTCCTTCTCCTTTTCTTTTCTTTTTTCCTCTCTTTACCTTGAAAAGTAGGTGGTTCAAATCAGACAACGTCTGAATTTTTTCTTCTTCATTTCTGGTCCCATCACTTTGCAAATAGTTTTATTAGGTCCGTCTAGAACCAAGGATTCCATAAGTACCTTCAAAGTTCAAATCTGACCATAAATGTGGGAGGAGATAGCGTGCGGACATACAGACGGACAGAGATTGGTGAATTAATATATAGATTTCTATGGATTTGCCAGTTATTAAATTCGTAAAATACTTGTGAATTTAATATGTATTCTTCAATTGATATTTTTTTTGCTAATAAAAGCGAGATGGAAGGTCTTTAAAATCATATTCTTAAGCTCAAGTTGTTAAATCACATATAACTGTTCATATTCCTTTGTTAGCCTGTCTTGCATGTTTGTAGAGCTTTCATTAAATTGAGGGTTTTTCCATGGAATTTTGCGGGAAATCAACAATATATATATGAATGTACAATTTACATGGATTAAATGGTGTTTATGTGTCGCATACAGGACACATGCTATACGGCAGGGGTCAGCAAACTCGTTTGGAAGCGATCCAAACTTATTTCAGACAATGGCATCGCTTTTTTAATTGATTATAAATTGTCAAAAATTAAAAGTAGTAAAAAACATTAACATTATAAAACCTTCAAATTAATTCAAATAAAAATACATTATGATGGCTAAATGTATGTTCCTTTGAACTTTGCATCATAGATAACTGCACAGATATTCCACCCATTGTTTTGTCACTTTAATATTGTTATATACCAATGTTTTAAAAGAGGGGTTCTCGTATATTTCAAGTTGTAACAGTGTTAAAAATTCATAACTATAAAATTGATTGATTCTTGTTTAAAACCTTTACATACAAATTATAAAGTATTTTGGTTTATTAAATCCCCCTAATTTGTCAAATGTCTTTTACCAGTCATTTTATCCTGCTTGTTCACTTACATCTTGCCAGAACATGTTCAGAGATTTCTTATTTATCATTGAAGAAGTAAAACATCCGATCGATTGGTGTTTTTATTCCTACTCCCAAACGTGAAAGTATCTGTTATTAGAGGGTACGCATATTAATAGAACGTGTCATCAAATATACTTAATCTCTTAGTTCAGATAGAATGAATGGGCGGCCAAAACTGGCCTGGATACTCACTTCAGTGGCGTACCCACTTGGGAGGGAGACAGCTACTTTTGCATGTGACGCAATATCTGTGTGGAACTTGTCTAAGGCCTTGAGGTCGGCCACTACCCTTCACACAGCCAGGACCGCAGCTAGGGCCATTGGACGCAGCGTCCCCATATAATCCATTCTGCATGGGCATTTTTTTTTTATTTTTATTTTTTTTTTTTATATAATTTTATTGTTTCTTTATTTATTTTATTATTTTAGACTAGTTGCAAATGTAACTAATATGCCCAATGGCAAGAAATATACGCGATTACACACCACTCTTTAACCCTCCTTTGTGCTGTTATTAAATTTATGGTGATTGTTTATTCAATATTCATTAAAAAAGTTAGGTAAGATTGATAAGGCAAACAAAGTTTCTCTAACGTGTTGGGTTGAAAGAAAATAATTGTAAACATAATAAAATAATGTGATTAGCATTATGTTATAAAACATATCTTTACTCCTGGCTGTTGAAGTACAAATCTAAATTTAGAAAAAATATATGATTCTTGAAAGCACATGATCCTCTTCTCATGGGCTTCGATCCAAATTATTTATAAGTACATTGAATATTAACATTCATTTAATAAAGCAAATACTCGCTTAGCCACTTCTTCTCTATTTATGAGCAAGTCCCATGTGGATCCAAAGAAACGGGGATGCCATTGGTGTGGGGAGGTCGAGGAGACGTCTTTCCACTTCTTCTATCACTGCCTTAAAGTGGTCCCAGTCATTAAAGCTGTGGAAGAGATAATGTTAGAAGAAATTGGAGTATCATTAACCTCTACTGACTGGCTTGTATCAACATCTCCAACTTACGAGGAGGCTTACAAGATCGAGCACATGATATCCACTGTACAAAGGACCCTCTATGCTTCAAGAACGTGCGGAGGTGGACTTCTATGGGTCTCCAAGACCTCGTCCGAAGAAATATAGACATTCTGCGCTCTATCCACAGGGGAAATTTCAAAACAAACGGGCCCTCTCTCCTTCATGGGGACCAAGACAACAAATAAAAGAAAAGCCTCCACCTCAAGACTGGGGATCTTAATAATTATTTTATCACACCTTTTTTACCAGTTTCTCTATCTGATCATCGTGTCTTTCGTGCCCTGTATTTCTTATGATTAATTTTAATGCCATTTGTATAAATTCCAGTTGATATGTTTACGCATATTTGTGTATAATTATGCCCCCATTGGTTACATATCTATATTGATTGCATATCTGTGTTTTAGTCGATTTACTGACAAACTATTACATTCTTAGAGAACTTAAATAAATGATTTAATAATTTAAAAAAAAGCAAATACTCACGCAACAAGGAAATGAAAGTTTATTTGGTTTCATCATATCTTCCAATTGAAAAGTGATATTTATTAGTAATTTGAAAGAACTATATTGAGGTAATCCTATATCGAGTATATTTGTTTAGAATGAAGCCATCAACGGTTTATAGATGATTTTTTTCTTTCTAAAAATAAGAAATATAACAAGGATAAAGCTTTTTATATGAATTATTTATAATAGAAATGAACTTTCAAAGAAAGGCATTAAAAAATGTAAAAAATATTTTTTTTTGCAGTAATATTTTGACACCACACTTCTATAACAATGCATCATATAAATCCATATTCCCCACCATTAAATCCCACGACACCCAAATCGTTGAGGGGGTACAGCATTTCAATTCCCTGTCACATCAGGCGTTGACAACGAAGAATGTTTTACCTTGATATTTTCAACAAAGAGGCTTTTCGAAAAACTTGAATATCGATAATGATCCTTCTGCAGGTTCATCTACGAAAAACCTTGTTACGACTTTTACCTCCTCTAATCCTCAAGTTTGGGAAGCTTTGAACACAGCACCGAGAGGTTACTCTCCAAAGGTTCATTCCAAATTCCGCACTAAAACATTCGATCGGTAGTAGTAACGACGGGCGGTGTGTATAAAGGGCAGGGACGTAATCAACGTATATATGGCTCGAACATCAAAGATTGACCATGAGCCGCAATAAGAGTAGATATAATCCACTGTATACAAGGATAATTGTACTTTTGATGCAAGAGTAATTCTAGTAACTCGATCAATTGAACTCACATTCTATAAATAATAATTAGTGACATAAAGTCATATTTTTCTAATAACTTTTCTACATTAAATCTGTATCCATTAGAGGAACTGTTATCAACAATAACGTAACAATTGTTTGGCCTTTAATTATGTATATAATCCATCAAAATGAACCATATTGAAAGCAATCATTTCATATTACGTAGTTCCTCCTTTATTACCTAGAAAATATATCCCCAAAATTCAATCTCTCTCTTATACTTATTTTGCCATTTAAAAGAAGAAAAGGAAAAAAGTTCAAAGTGATATTTCTTCCTATAAATCACAAATTTGTTATATGAGAATTCATAAATAAAACATTCATATATACATTCAAATAGACTCACACACACACATATATACATATATAAGAGAAAAAGTTTATGAATAAATAAGTATTAAAAAACTACGAAAAGATATTCCAAATAAAAATATTTATGTTCATAAACTTGTAGTTTCTTTATACCTTCCATGATGTGATTGTAAGAAGGGGGAGGGCTTGGAAAGGGTTAAAGGGTTTTCTTTTTGTTTGCTTTTTAAGTGGGGAGAGAGAGAGAGAGAGAGAGGGGAGTGGAGGGATTTAGGTCGTACAAAAAGTATATATATTAAGTGAGAAAAGGTCTAGTTCCTTTTTTATTATTAAAAAGTCAGTTTTATTATATGTTAGTATACTTTTGAAATTTGAAACGATGCATGTTAGTTTAATGATTAATTTCGTCATAACTGAGTCAAAAAAAAAGTTTATGTTGAAACACATACATTAATTTACCATGTTACATCATATCCTTTTATAATTCCTTTAATTATTTTTATTAGTGATCTTAATGGGTTTTTTTTCATAATTTTTCTATTTCCAATTATATAAAATAGATAGATATATCCTAATATTACGGTAAAACTAAATCAAAATAAAAGTAATTGTAAGGTTTTACCATAGGGATTGCCATACAGAGTTTATTCGATTCTTCAGAAAAATACGTCATATTGCCCATATAAACGAATATTTCTATATCTATGATCAACTTACGATGACGTAATACAAATTACTTTGTTATATTGGACAATGACGACAGCTGAACGACGATGTTTCTCTGCTATTGAAGATAATAAGCTCTCTATATATTTATATCCCTATGGGTTTTACAGAGCTAATGGGCATCAAGCACCAAGAAAACGAGGATCCTATTTGGGGGAAAATAAGCTTATGACCAAGGCTTTAGCTGGTTTAATGGTGTTGTAGAGGTATTGGAGTAGAGGAACTCTGCAGGGCGATGGAATTCCTTCTGTTAGGTGTTATGAATAAGAATATGTAATGAATTGTACTCGCAAACTCACCAAAAATATGATTTTTACTTTTGAAAACACTCTTTTTGGGTCAAAAGAAGTAGCTGTATGTTGGGGGCGCAGGTTCGAATCCCAAGAGGGGATGGTCATTTTTAGTCTACCTCATTGAACAGATCCTAGGTTCGATAGACAAATTTTAACGCTATAATGCTTATTTATATCCTTTCGGATGCAATTCTATCGAACCATATAGGCAAAAAAAATGGAGTAGCTGTATTACAGTTTAGTGGAATGTTTTTGTGATTCCAGCAAACAACAACAAAAAAGAATATATATTCTCTGCTGAACTTAGATGATAATAGCGTTAACTATCATTTTTCTCAGCTTCACTAAAGTGAGTTATAATAATACTTCTGATCTCCGCCACCTCTTCTTCCATATTCAATAAAATAAATCTATTCGACACTTGAAAGTTGACTATTTAATGATATATTGAGGGAAAAGAAGGTGGGAAATAGGCTGTGTGTGTTTTTTTTGTTGTTGCAGAAAGTCACTGAGGACCGTCATTGGAATATTTATTTTTGTTTCAATGAATTATTAGTTTCATTCATAAGACTCCCATTGCATTCTATGGTTAGGGGGAGAAGTATATCACAAGCTCTCCAAAAACTATTCCCTACTTCCATTCCAGAGGTTTACTGTAATTTCATCGCGCGTAAATTCGTCACAGACCTTTTTATAGACGTTTTTTTTGTCGTGAGTATTTACCTCATTTGCTCTTTTATAGTCTTTCGATTTCCAATTTCGAAGAAATTGACTGACTATAAAGAGCAAGTGAGGTAAAGTCCCACAGCAAAAAACGGCTATAAAAAGGTCCGTGACGAATTTACGCGTGATGAACTACTGGACACCTATTCCAGATAGTCGAATGATGACTTATTTGTCGACATGTATAATGGAAACCAAAAAATACATGCTTTTTTTGGTATAAAGCGACATATATATATATATATATATTATTAAAAAGATAACTTAAAACATCAACATGAGTACCCTCTTTTCTTTTCCTTCTTGAAACTATAAAGAACCCTAGTAGGAGCTGTTATTTAAAAAATGGTTGGTGCGTCAGCACCTATGTTCATTTATTGGCACTAAATATTATTTGACGAAAATTTGCAAAAAAAAACAAAGTCATTATTGATCATAGCTAAATTTTGTAAAACTATTTTTTTCAAATAAGTAATAATAAAAAAGTTTTGCTTCATAAAGAAACCTTTGACACCAGTGACGTCCGATTTCTAACAATGCTAGAGGTTTTTATTTAGATACTCGTTTTCAGCATCAAAAAATGAACCAGAATCGCTGGGTATATATAAAAGAACTAAAA
>CP045903.1:9303362-9359251 GCA_013387185.1 Caligus rogercresseyi
TCGACAACTGAATTGACGTTTTTTTAAAGAAAATAATCTCCAAAAAAAGGAATAGAGGACGTTTTTATATAAAATAATTTCCAAAAAAGGTGACAAAGTTTTTTTTAGAAAATAATATTTCGAAATTCCTTTCTAAAAAAAAACTTCCTCACTTTTTTTGGAAATTCTTTTTCTTTAAAATTTATGAATGACAAATGAAAGAAATATTGAAGTCCCGGTCGGTTTCTTTATATATTGGTATATATATATATAAATATATATATATATATACTATGCATCAAGACAATAATTATATTACAAAAAGTAGAAATATATATTAACTTATACAGAGTTGAAGTAAAATCTTAGCTCCCTAACAATTCGTTTGGCATCCCCCAGAGAATTGACCAAGTGCAACTCTAGTGCGGCATTCAAGATTTTTTTATCATATTCGCAGTACGACGTAGTTGTTATAGATTACCCGAACGAGACCGGCCCTCCTCCCCCCGTTCTTCCATCGAACAAAAAACTAGTAAGTGATTGGTGTGCTGCCTTGTCTAAGGGGCGGCGGGCCTTCCTTGCAGCAACAGTGGACTGCCTCACAACAATCTGGTCGACTATTGGGTACTCTTTTGACTTGTTAGTGAGTGAGATTTCTAGTTTTTGCCAGCCCCATGAGCACTCATCTATATCTCTTTCATAAGCAGCAAGATACTTACAGATAAGGTATTCAGAGAGAAGGAGTTCATCCTGCTAGACAAAATGTGTAGTGTGACGTCATAATATACACTAATGTTTAATTTGTCACAAGAGTTACTAAATAAAGTTATGTTTTTAATTAATTTTGTTTTGAAAAACACTATACATCATGCTTCAAGATTTGATGATTTAACGAGGTTGCGTTGAGGTTATGTCAATTCATCCTCTAATTAAGTAATTCGTCAGATAAACTATTTTCATTAAAATAGATCCTATTTGTTTTCTACGATCTTTGTTTCATATTTATGATTTTCAAAATAAATATTAAGTAAAATATGACTTTATTTATTAACTCTAGTGAAAATTTATAACATAAGATATATAGTGACGTCACAATCCCCCTTCCGTCCTTAGCAGGCTGAAGTCCTTCTCTCTGATATACCTTATCTTAATATATCTTGATAAGCAGAATAACAAAAGGTGTATTTTTGAAGATGTTTAAAAAAAAAAAAATTTATATATATTGTTCCATAAATAATGAGTTAGGTTGCTATCTCGAAAAGTTCACATGCTATCTCAAAAATTCAACGGAAACGTTCTTATCGCATATTTTTGCATGGGAACAGACTGTATGGCGCCACTCAGGTTAGTAATAAGGTGAGTAATCGCGTCATTTCTATCATTCATTATACTCGCCGCTGAAAATGGAGATACCCGATTTTCACTCCTACTTCTTGATCCGGATCAAGCTCGCCAGGACAGTCAACGAGATCCACGGGGACCTGCTTTTACCTCCCTGACTCCTGCCCTGGCCACGACTCATGCAGTCGGTGGGGATTATGTGTTACTGATGAGAAGTTTTTTGTTGATCTGATGAAAATTTGAGTTTTAATGTTCGACTTCATTATTATGGACCAACCTAATAATATACTTTAATTCAATTTTTATACTAAAAATTGAATATATTTTGGGGGAAAACCTTCTATTTTTAAATACCGTACAAAACATGTCAAACACAATTTGAGAGATGAAAAAAGTGACATTAAAAGACTGCAATGAGTAGAGTCATGCTTGTATGAAAAAAATATGTTTATGTACACATATAATATTGCAGTCTTTTCATAAAGTTTCATTTGAGTTATGGTATGAATCAGAGCCCTATAAGGAGAGTTACGACAATAGATTGGAGCGCCACCTGGTGAAATAGCATGGAATGGCTCAAAACAACGCTTGGAATGAAAGAAACTATTATTGTTCCTATGTTATTCTTAGGATAAATAAATCGGAATCTATGACAAAAACTGTGTCTATAAAACCTTTCATTCATTGGGGGTATTGTTTCAGTAATTAAATAGTCTCCCTTATGCATTTAACTCCATATTTTATACGTGATTTACTAAATAATATAAAAAATATATAAATCATGTGGTAAAAAAAAAAATATCCATAAGAAACGATTGTCCAAAAAATATCCCAAGTATTGATGAACTGGATTTATCATTGAACCCGATTTATATATCCAGATTAGTGAAATGATTAATTATGAATGACAAAATAATTAAAAAATATTTTTTTTATAATTGAAATATATTTTACAACACGTAGTAATAAAAATATAAAAATATTATTTATATTTTTTTATTACTACGTGTTGTAAAATATATTTCAATTTAAAAAATATTATTTTTATTTTGTAATTTATAATTAATCATTTCACTAATCTGGGATATATTAATTATTATAAAATACATGAATTTGATAATTATTTACATAATTTTCCCATGTACATACTTCTACTTCCAAATAAATTGGAGGTTTTATTAGACCTATTTTTTTACTATAGTCGTCTGTTCTCGTAATGTATGTGTAAACGAATTTTTATATACCTTGATATATATTGTTATAGTTCATGACATTGTGGTATACTCGTATATTCTAATGATGATCTAATTAGTTGAACTGCCATTTCTATTATTGAAGATCCTATTTGTTTCATTTTTACTAATTCTTTTACATATATTTAAATATTCCTTCAATTTTTGTAAACTCCTTATTAAATTTATCCAATTAAAATATTAATCGACCAGAAGAAGAATAGTTTCTTAATGAAATGATTTTTAAATAGATCTTTAGAGTTTATATTGTTTTTATACTTCGAAAGAAATATTTCAAAAGACTGTTTACTTACAACTCCCTCGATAAATTATAAATATTATGAGCCTGACTACAGACAGGTCTCACGACGTAACTCTCCTTATAGGGCTCTGGTATGATAGCACCCCCTCAACTCCTTCTTTACATGGATATATCTACAAAGAACCTGTTGATAGGGAGGATTTATCTTTTTAAAATGAACTTACAGTGCCTTCATAGCAAGGATCATATAAATAAGGGTAGTCAAAGAGGAGATCTTTGACTTATGCTCTTGTTCAAAAGGGAGATTTTTGTGACGTCACGAATGCTAGAATGCAAAAGCATTATTTATTAGTTCTATCATTTAGAAATTATTATCAACTTATCTCTCAATCCTGTCGGATCTTCTGCATCGTGTATTCCAAAGATGTTGTATATTGATATCTGGAAGCGCAAAAGTAATGTGTATCTCGAGGATTATAGGAAGAGGGGATAGCACAAACACGTTTACTTCCTCGAGAATATGACATTTTCGCTTTACAATACAAACTGAACTAGTAATCAAGCGTAGCACCTGTGACGTCACAACAATATAGTCAGCTGTCGCTTTGCAATGGCCTACGTCGATTCCCATTGCCTCAACTTATTTATATTATCCTTGATACATGTATATATTTATTAAATCAATGGTCCGAAAGTCTCCTCTGATGGTCATTTATTGAACATTGCATTACATTTTTGGTTAATTAGATTGAACCCTAATAAATTAATTAATCATTTAAAAAATGTGAATCGAAGGATACTGATAAGACTAAAACAAGAATTGAACAAGGACCTTTCCCGGAACATGATTGATGAACGGAAAAAAGTGAGAATGAAAAAAAAAATACTCAGGATTTTAACATAAAATTATGTTTTATTTAATTATTATAAAATGTCTTTTTTTCGTTATGAATATAAACTATAAAAACGAATTGGAGTCTTTAATAGTCTTTCCCCATTAACTTCAATCGCTTTTATTTACGAATCCTTTGATTGTATGTAGGTAAATATGTAATTCAGCAGTCTGTTCATGTGATCAATTTACTCAAGCACCATTAAATGTTCACTTAATATAAATAATATATAAGAAATAGAACTTAAAATTCAAGGGTGGGGTACATTTGTGAATTATGGTTTGTTACACAACGTTTATTGGTCTGTGACACACTTCTTTTATGCTAAACTGTGGCTCACGTTGTGATTCAAAATTGAAAAATGTGTTCAATGTGGTCTTCCAATATATTTTTAAATGATTTGATACGTTAAAAAATAACTCTAACATATTTCATAAATATTATGATGATAATGTGGACAAACTTTTGCTTGTCGGATTTAAATTAGATGATCGTCCTAGAATTTATTCACAGGTCGAAAACCATGGATATTTATTAACCAAACCACTTTATCACTTCAGTAGGGTTCTTCCCAACGCTGAAACATGCCGAGACTGCATGTTGTTTTTCCAGCATCATTGAGACATGTTTGCCTACTTGCAAAAAACTTCAGTCAGAACGGCTGTTGATTCAAAAGACTAAGAAACTGTACAGCTTAATCATATCTAAGTCAGTTTTGTCGTCGGTAAGTCGACTGTATGTTATCTTTATTCTAGTGTCGGATTCTACTGATATGAACTGTATATTTGTTTAAAAAAGAGAGAGAGAGAGAGAAAGTTGAAGAATTTTCATATTTTTCAGTTGATGACTCACTTTTTTTCTATGTCTTATACTCTGAGGGATGAACCATTTATCGGCAGATAAGATAAAAGAAAATAACCATTCTTGATTTTCCTAAGTAAAAGCATTTATTTTATTATAATACTAATAATCAGGAAAGGTGATATTGGAGGAATCCATTCAAAAGGATTCACAAATAAAAACAAAGTAAGTAAACATTTATTAGAATGATTTTTATTTCATAAAAGGTAATTATTACTAATTAGTTTCAGGCATTGGATTGTCTATTTATCAAACTGGTTTTTAAATATTCACTTTATTAGAAACTGTATTATCCCTTAAAAAGAGGATTTATACCATGAATTAATATACATATTTTCACTTTTTTCCCCCTATGGTTCGATATAATTGCATCCGACAGGATATAAATAAGTACACTAGCATTCAAATTAGTCTATCGAACCTAGCATCTTATCAATGAGGTAGATCAAAAATGACCATCCCCTCTCGGGAGTATTCGAACCCGCGTCCTCAACATTGAGAGTTGAAGTCGCCTTAACGCACAAGGCTATCGCATATTTTCACGGCATATTTCGAAGGAACATGAAAATGCTTAAAAAAGGATCAGACGTCGATATTGACTTTGAAACGATTTTTACTATGATATTGAATAAATGCCTATGCTCATCAATCACTTTTGATCATGTAATTTTATCATCTTGACATTATAATTAATTTTTAATGGTATATATTAGTATGTCGAAAAACGATATGTTAAAAAGAAACAAAGAAAATAATATTTATATCAAAGTTGTTTTATAACAAAAATCTAATTATCATAAATATATGAACAAACAAGAAAAAATTATCAAAAATGAAAACTCTTTAAAATCAACAATAACTAATTAACATCAACAAAATGATATCTCCTTTAAAAATTTCATTTTAAACCTTTACTTTAACAATACAAGCGTGCAAGTATTAAACTACCTGTAGTGGGGTAGCATAGCTAAGGTATTGTGCATTTTGTGATACAAGCAACAAATTTGGCACAAATGTACATTGACATATAGCAAACATTTTCAGATATTGAGCCACTCGGAATTCTCTCTTCATGTCCGCCATATTGGAATTCAAAATGGCCGCCATTTAAAATCTACATTTGCGCTTATCTGTGGATCTAAAATTGCCATTGACTCGATTCTGGTGCCAAAATGTATGTTATGGGAGACAAGTAATCCAATGGTAACAATATGCATTGCATATTTTTTACCACTGAGCCGCCATCTTAGATTTCAATATGGTTTGAATTGTAGTAGGGTCAAAGACGTGGCGCTTACTTTTTCTGTCTGATGGAACTTTTTACCTAATATTAAGCATAAAAATGAATAAAAAGTATAACATGTATGTCTAATACGTTCCTTCTACATGTGCCCACTCTTATTTTATTTAAACATGTTGGTTATTGGTCATTTTTTGCCATCTGAAGTGTGAAAACATCATGTGGGGTGACCTTCCGGCCTTGACTTCTGTTTGGAAAACTGGTTTTAAATCACATTAAAACAATTTAAAAATAATGCTTGCCCTATTGGACATACTTTCAAACTTGCTTTAGATTTATTGACAAAGTTATGAAACATTTGTACACACATTTCAATCATAATACACAAACTAATCTTGTCCAATATGTTCATTGTCTGAATTATCATCTGGGGTGACCATGAAAAAAATACAATTGAGGGACTTTTATATTGACAATCATTTCAAAGTTGCATCAGCCAGTTACTCCATACAACCTGCAGGTCAGTAGTCTCTCTCTCCTTTACAAATAAATCCTCTTTCTAACTGCTGCAGTGTATACGTCACATTTTGATATCATGTGGGGTGACCACCCTAAAACTGTAAAAAATTCGTTTGAATTGCAAATCTATATTTTGAAGGTAAATTTGTTAGTGATATGTGGTGAGAAGTAGCTAGCTTAGATCATATAGCTATCTGTTAGCCTGTTATATTTGATTAAACTTGAAAGCATCATGTGGGGTGACCACCTTAAAACTGTAAATAATTCGTTTTATGATGCAATGTGTATCATCGAGAGGTTCGTGATCCTGTTGTATGACCGAACCAGCAATGCACGGATATTGACAAGGCCAGGCGGAAACTCTTCGCAAGGAAGAACAATGTGCAGCTGATCCCTCCATTCCACGAAGGCAGCTTTAGAGGAACATGTCAAAAGGGCAGTATATCAAGGTAGACATGTGTGGGGTCAGATACAGCTGCCAGCACCAGAACTCCCACCATGCACCAACTGGGGTTGGTCAATGACTGGAGGACAATACACCCCATTCTGGACCAGGCTACCTGAGGCAGCTCACACCTGCATCGAGCTGGTTTCTTGCAAGTGCCAGAAAGGGTGTGTGAGACGCTGCAAGTGCAAGAAGGCTGCCCTTAAGTGCACATCCCTCTGTGTGTGTGAAGGGGATTGCACATGAAGAGGAGTCCACAAGATTCATTTACTTGTGGCAGTGCTAAATTGGTTAACATGACACTGTTTATGTCCAAATACAAAGTATGTAAAATACATGACGATGAATGTTCATCTCTCATGACTTAAGTGAAGTACTGTAATAAAGATGTCATTTTGAAAATGGATATTGTCATGTATTGTTACCATTATATTCCTTACCCCCCAAACATATATTTAGACACCAGAATCGAGTCAATAGCAGTATTAGACCCAAAGATAATCGAAAATAGCCACTTTGAATGTTGAATGAAATAGTAATTTTTCTTTAATTTTAATGTGTTGTTTATTATCAAAGGAGGTGACCAACGCACTTGGCCATTTCAATCAACGGTCATTTTGAAATCCAATATGGCGGCTCATTGGTACAAAATATGCGATACAGATTGTTACCTCCGCCGAAGGAGGTATTGTTTTCACTGGCGTTTTTTGGTTTGTTTGTCAGCAGGATACTCAAAAAGTACTGAACAGATTCGAATGAAACTTTGTGGAGTTGTTGAAATGCCAAAAGAAACAAGTGATTAAATTTTGGCATCTCTAAGTGCTTTTTTAATATGCAAAATGAGCAAAATACTACTAATAATAATAATGAAATGGGGTCTCTATTCAGGGTAGGAAAGAACAAACGCTAAAAAAATATTCATTGACGTATTATTGTTCATATATCAGCTCAGGACTATGTTAACCCAGTGACGCAGCTTAAACTTCTTCCGTCTTCCCATCTCTGAGTGCTTTTTAATATGCAAAATGAGCTAACAGAGAGGAAACAATGATTAGAGATAGAAAATCGGGCGTGTGAAAGGGAGAATGTTTGAATAGGAATGTTGTGGGCAAGATACATAGAGATAAGGTATATCAGACAGAAGGAGTTCAGCCTGCTAGGACAGAATGGTGATTTTGACGTCACAGATATACTCTTATGTTATAAATTTTGATAAGAATTACTAAATAAACTCATATTTTTACTTAGTATTTATTTTGAAAATCAAAATATAAAACATAGATCGTAGAAAATTCATAGGATCTTATTTTAATGAAACATGTTTTATCTTTAGAATTACTTAATTAGAGGCAGGAGTTGACATAAATTCAACGCAACCTCGTTAAATCATATAAATCATGAAGAATATTTCGGGATAGGACAAACTTTTATTCATTCAGTCCTTCATCAAACAATCACACAAAATAGCCACTTTGAATGTTGAATGAAATAGTAATTTTTCTTTAATTTTAGTGTTTGTTTATTATCAAAGGAGGTGACCAACGCACTTGGCCATTTCAAAAATTAGATATAATGTCCTATATGGCGTGAAATTCATAATTAATTCACATTGCATCAATATTTATTCTACATTCATGAATGTGGATTAAGACAACCCTCAGAAGAATTTGTGCCAGCTATCAAGAAACTGGATACCCTCTTCAATCAATTTCACGGAGAATATGGCATAAGAACGCAAATGTGATAAAAAAGCTCATTGATGTCCTTCAAAAATATAATTACGAAGACGTTTTATATGAGCTCCCTTCGGATATTATAGTAAAGTTTGCTAGATTGAGGACATTCATTATAATAAAGGCACTGAAGAACAAAATTTTCGATTTCAAAAATAAAAATATGCCCTCCTCACGTATTTAAAGAAAAATATTCATTCATTTAAATATTAATTGGGTACGGTTACTTCGATCTCCTACCTGAGCTAGAAACAAAGAGAAACCTCACTTCAACACGGCCATCGTGCTAACATTCCTCACAACCTCTCTATTATTGTACTTATTATAGAAGAAGAAGGAAAAAAGGTATTCGTCATCCAGAGTGCTCCAGCCTTGTTCTTATTATGTTATTGTTTACATTGATTCATCATTGCTTGGGATCAAATTTCTCTCGAATGGGAGTGGACGGGTGGCATGATTCCAGTCATTATAATTGCCCCGTCTCGTCTCATCCTCCTCCTCAATGATCGGAGGAGGAGGCGAGACGTTTGGGAGCTCCTTCATCATGTGGTCACTCCTAGCACTGACTCGGCTCATGAATATGTTCAAAACTCTGGATAACGAATACTTTATAATAAGTAAATTAATAGAGAGGTTTTGTGAGGAATGTTAGCACGATGGCCGTGTTGAAGTATGGTTCTCTTTGTTTCTAGCTCAGGTAGGAGATCGAAGTAACCGTACCCTGTATTATTGATAAATTTGAATTCTTTATCTCCTTGGCTTGAATGAGTCTCCAAAAAAGTCTTGAGACCATACTTTGTAGAAGATGTCCAAATTAAATCTTTAATACTTTCAAAGAAAAAATATCTTTAGAAAGGACCCAATATTACAAGAAAATTCAATGTTATCCTTCATAAAGTATCCGAAATATCTTCATGATTTACATGATTTAACGAGGTTGCGTTGATTTATGTCAATTCCTGCCTCTAATTAAGTAATTTTCAAGATAAAATATGTTTTCATTAAAATAGATCCTATGAATTTTCTACGATCTATGTTATATATTTGTGATTTTCAAAATAAATACTAAGTAAAAATATGAGTTTATTTAGTAATTCTTATCAAAATTTATAACATAAGAGTATATCTGTGACGTCAAAATCACCATTCTGTCCTAGCAGGCTGAACTCCTTCTGTCTAATATACCTTATCTCTATGTATCTTGGTTGTGGGGATCGGCGGAGTACACACTCTCTGAGTGTATATATGCCTCTAGTTTTCCATTATTTCTTGCCCCCAAAAACATACTTTAGACACAAGAGTCGAGTCAATAGCAGCATTAGACCCAAAGATAATTAAAATATAGATTTCAGATGGCGGCCATTTTTATTCCAATATGGCGGACATGAAGGGAGAAATTCCGAGTGCTCAATATCTGAAAATGTTTGCCATATATCAATGTACATTTGTGCCAAATTTTATGCTTGTATCACAAATGCACAATCCTTTTGAAATTTTGAGCTAAACCGCCCCACTACTGGGGGGTGTCATGCATTAAGTTTTTTTTCCTCCAAATCAATAGGTTAAAGCAATAGCTTAAAAAATGTAAACGATTTGATTGCATATGGACATTAAGATAAAATAAACATTTTTTTTTCTGTACCTGCATACAACATTTATTCATAAATGTTACCAAACATAAAAAAAACTTATTCATTACACGTACAAACATAAAATTTCACACAACTAATATTAAACAAAACTAAATCAAACATCATCAACAATTCTATCCACATATTTAAAAATTTTTCGATAGGAGGGATTTTGTGCTTCTTAATTATAAAGTAAAATCTGTATTTTAGTTACAACAAAATTTATTTCCGTGCTGTCAGGAACATTGTAAATAAAACAAATTCCTTTCGTGGTTAAAACATGGCCAAACTTCATATAAATGTTTTGAACAACCATATCCCATATTTCTTTTAATAAAAAAATTTAAAAATTTAAGTAAAACAACTGAAAATTAGTTTTTTGGACATAATTAACTAATATTTTTGCATACTTATATTATTTCATACAACTTAAAGGTGTGGTGTAACATTCATCAAAATCAAAACAAATGTAATATAGAAATATGCATTGAATTACCGCTTTTTATAATAATAATAATATTCTTCATATTATTGAAATAATTTTATTTTAAATAACATCAGAAAAATTGTTCAAAATTTGGAGTAATGATCTTTATCAATTGTTGTATTTAATTATTCTATATTTGCCAAAACTTCACTTAAAAAGAAGAACACATTTAAAAGCTCGGAAAAACATAATAAATCGATATATATAAATATATATATATATACATATATATATATATACATATTTATATATATATATATCTATATACTTTTTGCTCCCCCCCAGTAGTTGCTAAGAGAGAAGTGACATTTAAAAATCCCTTATTAAATTCAATGGATCTTCTTCTTTACATACATACTTATGCTCAATTGAAAATGTATAAGAAAAGCATAACATTCTTTGAATTCTTGGCATATCAAATATTTCCAAGAGAAGGGAATTGAATATTACTCAATCCAGTTTTAATTTTAAAATTCGACGAATAGGAGTCTTTTTATATTAATCCTCTCTTATGACTTGGTTTTGGTTTGAAAATAATATCAAGGCAAGATGAAGCTTTTGTGAAATGCTTCACAAAAGTTATTAAAAATAACAGCGGAGAAAACTGTTTTTATTTTTCATACTTTATATACACTACATATATACATTTGAATCAATCACAAGTTGTTTGAGAAACATTAATTCCCTTCAAAATTGCACATATAAGCTTTTCCATTTATAATACATTTTTTATTTTAGGCATTGTTTGCAAAAAAAATTGAAACTAGTTTTATGGTGAATGTCTGATTGTTATTTTTGCTCATTATTTTGTGCGAACTACAGTTATGTACTATAGTTTATACTTTTGATCTTCTTTTAAGAAGTAATTGCAAATCCCTTCTGACCTCGTTAGAAAAATTTACATAGTTGAACAATATTTTCACTTTACTAATAACCAATCTGCTCAAATAATATAACTAAAAACATTTTAGGCCTCAAGGCAGTTTTTTCAAATCTTTATTTTAAAATTCAACATAACCTCTCTCTCTCTCTCTATTATATATATATATATATATATATATATATATATATATATATATATATATATATATTATATATATATAAACTCACGCCTTTAATGCAAAAACATTTACAGTCCATGATTTGATAGGTGGTTCTATCTTTAACGTTGGAAGTTTCGCTATTCTCTACAAAGAGCAATTAGTTCACAATGTCCTGTGAGTTCATGGATCTCAAAATTTAACTTTAGTAATAGACTGCCCCCGGAAGCTAAATCTATGTCAAACGAGTATTTAAAGCTGCTAAATCTTCCACCCTCTTGAACACATAAAATTTTAAAATCAACTTGTAGTATATTTGATGGCTCTAAGTTTACAGCACACTTCGAATTCCATCTAAGCTATTTAAAATTTAGTTTTTCTTGTAATAGTTGTGGCTCTTTATATTATACAATAATTCATGCATATGCCAAAACTAAAATATATAAAGCAATTAATTCAATCAAACGTCTGCAACGAAGAACATATTTCTTTTAAATCAATATCAACCTACATTTTATTTGGTTAATAAAAAACAAAAAACAACACCCCCCCCATACAAAAAAACGATTGATTTACCTTCTGAATATAAAGGCCTTAATTGCATTTAAACTGACTGCTAACTGTTTCTTCGACGTCGAAGACCTAAAAGCGATGTCCATTGGTGCTGCTGAAAATCCCCTCATCGTCATCATCAACTGGGTGGAAATGGGCAGGAGACCAGGTCCAATTTGTGCCATCCAGTTCAGTCCCATATATGACTCCTATCAAGAAGACATGGACAATGTTTATCTGTTAACAAGTAGAATTGTATATAAGGTTATTTAGCACCGGATAGTAAATTTGAACTATTATGTTTATTTATGTATTTGTATTTGTCGAATGAGTTTTTATTTCATTGTATGTCCACTTTTTTTTGTTTGTATATATTTACGCTATTTATTGTAGAAGAAAGGAAAAACTTATAACCCATAAAAAAAGAAAACGAATTAATAATAAGGAAACTAGAGGCATATATACACTCAGAGAGTGTGTACCCTCCGCCGATCCCCACAACATTCCCATTCAACATTCTCCCTTTCACACGCCCGATTTTATATCTCTAATCATTGTTTCCTCTCTGTTAGCTCATTTTGCATATTAAAAAAGCACTCAGAGACGGGAAGAGGAAGAAGTTTTAGCTACGTGACTGGGTTAACATAGTCCTGAGCTGATATATGAACAATAATACGTCAATGAATATTTTTTTAGCGTTTGTTCTTTCCTACTACCTGAATAGAGACCTCATTTCATTATTTTTGTAGTAGTATTTTGCTCATTTTGCATATTAAAAAAGCACTTAGAGATGCCAAAATTTAATCACTTGTTTCTATTGGCATTTTCAACAACTCCACAAAGTTTCATTCGAATCCGTTCAGTACTTTTTGAGTTATCCTGCTGACAGACTAACACTAACAAACCAACAACGCCAGTGAAAACAATACTTCCTTCGGCGGAGGTAAATATTCGAATAGTAAGGGAGTGAGAAATATACATATACTATAAGTATTATGCACTTTTCATAATTTGATAAAATATGATTAGGAAAAAGAAGAACCTCACATTAAAATAGTCCGGGTAAAAATGCATTAAATATCTTCAAAGTTCCAAGGACGTTGTCAGTATTAGAGATCTTCATTGATAAGTGTGAGATAGTAAATGAGATACACTTTGTATTAAAACTTAAAAAAGTAAAAATTATTGTAAAAATCGTAAAAACAATTTCATCTATAGAAATTATCATATTTAATATTTTTTGTCAATATTTGTATATAGAAATACATTTGTGTGGATATAATTATAAATATAGCATCATATATATTATAAATCTGATCAACTAGAATACTTTAATAAAAAATCTTGAGAGGCAAACTTAAACGCACAGAATTGAGAGTCGATTACACGTACATGTATCTAACGAGTTCACTTCATGTTTGTTATATTTTAGAAATATATATCCCCCCAATTTAAAAAGATTAGTGGTCAAGAAGATCTTTGTAGTTCTGAATTTATAAAATTTGCTATTAGTTTACATACAAAGTTAATATTTAGTTTGATTTTAGCCAAAGTACAATTTTTTTTTTTTGTAAATAATGTAAATAATTGCATTAAAAGCAATATAAATGGACATTCTAGTATAAACTAGAGGCATGTATACACTCAGAGAGTGCAAACCTCCACCGATCCCCACCAAATAAATCACTTGGTCTTTTTGTCATTTCCAACCCTGTACGCACTGTCCTTTTAACTCTACATACTGCTCCTTTAACTCTACACACTTGAATTATTGGGGGCGTTCCCGTTCATCAAAGAGGAGAGCACAGCACAGCGACATCTATTGGCTGAGTAGGCTAACTTGAAATATTTAGTAGTATTTAGCTCATTTTTTATCTTAAAGACGCACTCAGAGATGCCAAAATTTAATCACTTGTTTCTTTTGGCATTTCCAACGACTCCACAAAGTTTCATCCGAATCCGTTCCGCACTTTTTGAGTTATCCGGTTGACAAACAAACAACCAACCAACAAACCAACGCCAGTGAAAACAATACCTCCTTCGGCGGGGGCAATTAATAATTCGAAGATAACGACAACAGGTTATAACAAAGAATAAAGATAATTATCTTTTTTTTATTGATTGCTTATAATCAATCAATAAAAATCGATGAAATTGCACAATAGATAACTTTAAAACAGTTTTCAATATTTTGAAAAATACATCACTTTGAAGTTTTCAGGATCCGATGTAAAATATTTAAATGAAATAGAAAAACTTGATGGAAGATATGTAGCCTTCTCTGAAGCAATGGTCCAGGAATCGTTAATACTCAAAAAGTGTTAAGGTTAATAACACATAATTTAGGATGTCGCCCTAATTCGACACTATGTATTGTTTGAAATTACCAGGCTTGTGAGCGTTCAGCTTTTTTTGCGTTCAGCGTTCCGTTCAGCGTTAAAAAAAATTAGCGTTCCGTTCAGCGTTCCGTTCAATGTTTTTGCGTTCAGCGTTCCGTTAGCGTTCAGCGTTCAAATATTTTTAAAAAGTGACGATTTTTTTTAGAAAAGATTCTCCAGAACAAGTGATGACGTTTTTCTATATTTTTAAGAATTTCCAAAAAAAGTAATGCGTAGTGATGACTTTTTTTTTAGAAAAGAATTTCCAAAAAAAAGTACTGCGTAGTGAGGACGTTTTTTTAAAAAAAGAATTTCCAAAATAAGTAATGCGTAGTGAGGACGTTTTTTTAGAAAATAATTTCCAAAAAAAAGTACTGCGTAGTGTGACGTTTTTTTAGAAAAGAATTTCCAAAAAAGTTCTGCTTTTTCCGAAAAAAGTCCAAGAAATGTTTGAAATTTTTTGCTTTTAGTCCCCTGTTTATACCTATTATTACTGACATGATAACTGCAATTTAAATCAATGTCACTTTAAAATACTGGTAATTTATAAATCCATTAAATATTATTAAATTTTTAAATGTGTAAAAAATTCATAAAAACCGAAAATAATATGTTAAATAATATAATATATTTTTTTCTGACTGATATAACATTTAAAATCAAAACACTTAAAAACCCATTGATATTAGGGGTAGGAGGTATGGGGTCATATCTTCAAAATATGCATTGTACCATTTTTTTGGGACCATTATGGTAAAAATAAGAAGAATCCAAAAAAAATATTAATTTTATGCATTTTTGGCGGTTTGCCGCCCAAAAAACCACAAAAACGATATTTGGGCCCTGAGATACCTCTGAAAATCCAATATTGATCACTTAAGGCCGGTTTTCTGGTCCCAGGCAACCCCCAATTGCTATGAATGGTTATGAATACTTAAGGGGAGTATGGTAAATCATTGTTCCATCAGTTTTGGGGTGTTTGGAGTCCTTCAGGGCATAAAATTACCCCAAAATGGCCAAAAATTTGCCGCCCAAAAAACCATTTTTTGGCCCCCCGAGCCCAAAAATCGACGTGAAATTTCTTGTGTTTGAGTGCAGGGCTCTTGAATATGTGAAAAATTTATCACTATTGTTAAAAAATATGTTAAAATTGGTCTTTTTTAAATGTGAGTAAGACATGCCCACATGTTATTTGAGCTGATCAGTATCCTTTTTTAGAACAGGCCTTGATAAAAAAATTCACATTATTTCTTAGTAATTCAATTTATTGCCATTATGTGTGATTTTTTATCTAGCTTTGTCAGCCAAAATGATATATACACTTGATAATGACCTTTGAGCTAATGAGCTTTTATTTCCTTTTCAGGGTGTAATCAGTGAAGAAGAGCAGCATCTCATGGATGAAGAGGCTTTTCACAAATCATGACTTCTGGTCTTTAAGAATTAAAAAAATATTTTTAAATAACACAGGACACCATTTTTCAGAAAGAATCCATGTTGGACCTACAGAACTCTTTAAAGTTCTGCCTCTGTGTGGCTCTTACTGGAAAAAAATGAAACAATCGTGGAAGTCAGTCATAGAGGGGTGCCTTCCTCTTTTGGGTTCAGATGAGCCATTAAACGAAAACCCTAGACTACTTAGTCGTACGGAATTTCTCAAAGACTGTCACCTTACCTCGGTTGGTCAATTCCACAGAAACGAGGAAAAAACAAAAAACTTCATCCTGGACTTTAGGGTGAAAAAAATAATAAAAGACCGACCAGAGCTTGAAATTCCGTTTGGCCCACCCATCCCTTTTTACATCGGCTTGTCCAATCTTAAAAATCAAGATGTTCGCCGAGCATATCATAAAAATGTTGAGCAAAAACCGCCTTCAGAAATTGTAAAACGAAGACTCCATAAGCTCGATGAAAGCAGGAATGTGTCCTCGTTATGTCCTCAAATCATAATGAAGAATCCCTTCTCAGATTCAGACAGAAATGGCTCCGATACAGGCTGGCAACTTCATCTCTCTTCATGAGTAAATCGAAGATCTATTCAGAAGATCAACTATGCCACTGGTGTGGGAAAGAGAAGGAGACCTCGTTCCACTTTTTCTATTTCTGCCCAATCATTATCCCTGTTGTTAAGTCAGTAGAGGAAAAAATTCAAAGGGCATACGGTGAACACCTTGAACCCCCAGACTGGCTAATATCAACGTCCCCCAATTATGAGAACGCTTTTAAAATAGAGTCCATAATTTCCAAGGTTCAAGGAATTCTGTACACCTCGCGGGTCAAGGGGAACCCTCTCCCTATAGGACTGGACAAGTTGGTGGAAAGATACATCTCCCTCCTAGACCGAATCAATTATTAATAAACATTTATATATTTTATGAAAAAATTTAATCCAAGTTTTATTTTTTTAAAAGCATTTTTCGTGATTTAAACTTTATATATTGACCATTTGTCCCCTACCACTTTTATATTTACAAAAATGTTGTATGAATGAAATATAATTTATAACTATTAAAAAAAAAAAAAAAAAAAAGAGCAGCATCAATGATGAACATGGGTGAGAGAATCATCTTCGTGTTGGGGGACAAACTTCTCACTATTTACGATGTCGCGATCTCCATATACAATGTAGTGTCAAAACCGAATTCTGGAGGGATGAAAAATTGTATTCAGGCATACGTCACGGCACTAATCAATGTTTGGATCAAATCATTTGGTAAAAAACACCTGATCACACGCACACCGATAACCAAAAAAGTGGAGACCATAATCAAACATTATCAGAATAATGTGTACATAGAAGCCACTCGCAGAAAGCAAAAACATAAGGTGAAGTTATGCTGAAAAAGAGTGTCCGGCAACTTAATCGTGAGTGGAGTCGAAAATCAATATCGTGGTCAAAGAAGCAGAAATCCCTGACTAATGGACTTTCGATATTGGGTGCAATATGGACAAGCTGACAGGAGACGAGAGAGAATTCTACATCGACCAACAGGCAACACGTATTGGAAGTCTGAGCAAAGAAATTGATACTGAGTTTGCCATTGAGGAGCAACAGGAGGAAGAGCAAAGAGCTGAAGCTACAGCTAATGCAAAAATGGAGCTGCAATACATGATGGATGTAGAAGATGAGGTAAATGATGAGACAGATGAAGAGTACCAGGATGAAGATTCTCTGAATGTGTCAAGCAGTTCTTTGAATATCAGTCGTACTCGGTCCGGACATTCAAGAGTCATCGCAAACTCTGCTGAACTTCTGTGCCCTTCTGTCTGGAAATGATCCTATGTCTGGTTACGTCAATCTCCCCTCCAACAAAGATGTTCTTAAACTTCTGCCATCGTGCGAAACAAATCAGCCAACAGGAGATGAAGATGAAGAGCGTATATCAGTCGGCATGATGTATATCACTCTCGTATCTGAAGGTGATGTGAACACTTGGTACCTTGCAGTTTGTACTGAGGAATGCTGTGGAACATACAACATGGATTTCTTACAGCGTGTGGACAAAAGTTATAACTTGATATGGAAGCATCCATCAAAACCTGACAGAGCAACACTTCGACCAGAATCGATTATTCAATGTGTCATTGATGGTGATTGGGATGTATCGAAACAACGGAACATGACTTTTACCTTGAGGAACCACACCTATGTTGACACACTAGTGATGGATTGTACATAGTAGTGTCTTACTTTCATTAAAAACACTTCTTAGACTGTGTAGCATTTCTCCTCAGCTTTTACTAAAACTTAAACTCAACGTATTATCTGCTGTTTTTGCAACCCTCAAGTGAAATGCTGTGAAATGGGAACTATTTTCAAAGTTTAAGAGTATATATTTTTTCTTATATATTGTAGATTATTACATTTTGTCCACAGATGTCTTATTAAAATATGCTGAGAACTTGATTTTATTTTACTTCACCCAACTCATCTTGCTTCAGAGCTTCAGGCAGTACTGGAGAACTTCTAAGGTCCTATACAATGAGTCCTATCAGTCTGTTTATGGTAAAATTAGGCTTATTTTGGCCCTTTTTATGCCCTGGAGGACCCCCAAACCCATAAAATACTGGAATAATGCTTTGATATGCTGGTTTAAACTATATGCATCCATTCATAGCCATTGGAATGTCTCGAGACCGCCAGAGTACTCAATAGCGGGATAATACAGATTTGGGGCAAATTTTCGGTAATTTTTGGCCATTTTTCGGTAATTTTATGCCCTGAAGGACTCCAAACCCCCCAAAACTGATGGAACAATGATTTACCATACTCCCCTTAAGTATTCATAACCATTCATAGCAATTGGGGGTTGCCTGGGACCAGAAAACCGGCCTTAAGTGATCAATATTTGATTTTCAGAGGTATCTCAGGGCCCAAATATCGTTTTTGTGGTTTTTTGGGCGGCAAACCGCCAAAAATGCATAAAATTAATATTTTTTTGGATTCTTCTTATTTTTACCATAATGGTCCAAAAAAATGGTACAATGCATAATTTGAAGATATGACCCCAAAATCATGCCATACCTCCTACCCCTATTGATATAAACTTTAATATGAAATAAAATAACTTACAAGAATTAAAATGTTTAAAACTATTGATTTCATTTTCCTGTGTAATGCGGCCATGGGCGGGAAGTATTTATATTCACAACAAATAACGATGTCATAAACAGAACACTTTTTTCTAATCTATAAAGTCCAAAAATTTTTTTATACGATTTGGTGATCGATATAACAATGAATTATTTTCTTATAATAGAAAAATACATTTCGTGCTCTAAGTTTATCTTCCACGTTTTATTTGTATCACTTGTTGTTATTAAAGTGCATTTTTGTTCTAATATTTTCTGTCACCTGATGAACAGTTTTGTGTGCAAAATAACTTTTAAATTCAGTCTAAACTCTCATACCAAATCCATATATCGGAAGTAAGATTTTTATATACAGACGAGCTCAAATTTGCGTCATCGTTGGAATGATCAATGGACATATTGGCCCCAACAGACATCTCTACAAGATGGTAAAGGTCATAAGCCCAATTTGCCGACTCTGTGAGGAAGAAGAAGTAACCCTGTACCATCTTATCTTTGATTGTCTGTTGGCAAGGCAAAAATGATATCCCTTGAGGGAGAGATCAGGGAGCGACGTTTAGCCTTAGAAAATTTTATTTTAAGGCATTTAAATATTTGAATATTGATAAACTAATTTGTAATAATAAAGAAAGCTCCTTGATAGGTTCACTACCGGCTGATACCGGATTAGGTTCCGGTGAGGTGGATCCAATCTAGGAGCTAAACAAACAAATATTAAATAAAGACTTATAGTCTCAAGACTAAAAAAAACGGCTATATGGAAACTAATTATGTATCCCCCCCAAAAAAAATATTGGATCATTTATTCAAAATCATACAATTATCATAACTAAAAACAATTATAAACTAGAGGACTCAGAGAGTGCAAACCTCCGCCGATCCCCACCAAATGAATCACTTGGTCTTTTTGGCATTTCCAACCCTCTACGCACTGTCCCTTTAACTCTACATACTGCTCCTTTATTGTTTACACTCTAGAGGTACATAGAAAGAAAAAGAAACTGACGTCATCAAGAGGAGAGCACAGCACAGCGACATCTATTGGCAAAGTAAGCTAACTTGAAATATTTATTAGTATTTAGCTCATTTTGCATCTTAAAGAAGCTCTCAGAGATGCCAAATTTAATCACTTGTTTCTTTTGACATTTCCAACAACTCCACAAAGTTTCATCCGAATCCGTTCCGCACTTTTTGAGTTATCCTGCTGACAAACCAACAAACAAACAAACCAACGCCAGTGAAAACAATACCTCCTTCGGTGGAGGTAATAAATAAAAATAGCTGTGCTAATAATATCATGAGTAAACATTTTTAGTTTAAAACTAATCCTCTAAAAGCAAGATCCATCACAACATTAAAACATCTCTTAAGCTTACATCACAGAGTGTCTAACCTCCAATGCACCCATCCAAAACGAGTCGTTGAAACAAATATTGTTACTACGACTAGTGACGATATGAAGCTTGCAACGGATATCGTCAAATTTTTTCTTAAGGTCACTTTATCAAAAAAAATATGCCACAAAGTAATGGTTTTTGTATGTACATATTGTTTTGTTTTTTAGGATAATAATAATAGAGTACATGACAAACATCCCACATAAACTTATGCTCTAATTACTTTTACTTGCACGAGTCAAAAATGATTCATTCAAAAGATGAAAACATAATCGTATTATTATTATTATTCTTTATTAGCGTCTAATTTTTCTTCATACGCTTATATTTATACGCCAAAAATGTTTCATATATGAGTTATGAAACCATTACAGTTGATGATGTTAATCTAAAACAAAGAATTCTTATATCCACTTTAATCCATTTGCCCTTGATCTAAATCAAATATTAAGTTAATCCTTTAGAATTGGCTCATGATATATTTTTGTGAAGAAATCTTATTTTTTATCACAGATGTAGAGCAATATCAAAGTGATAAAAAACTATCATGTAATTATAAAGTCTTCTAAATGTGTCAAGTGCTAATGCTTTATATATATATATATATATATATATATATATATATATATATATATATATATATATATATATATATAAATCATCGAACGTATCACAAAACCTTGAGCTTGAGTCAAAATCTGTTAGTTTCCATTGTGTTGTAAACAATGAAGACTAAATAATATAACTCTCAAGTCTTATATATATATATATATATATATATATAAATATAAGACTCATAGTCTCAAGACTATAAAAACGGCTATATAGAAACTAATAATATATCCCCCCCCCCAAAAAAAAATATTGGATCATTTATTCAAAAATCATATATATATATATATATATATATATATATATATATGTGCGATACTTAAACTTTATGATTAAGAAAGAATTTATTATTATATAAATCATTGAACGTATCACTAAACTTTGAGTTTGTGTCAAAATCTGTGATTTTTTCATAGTGTGATCAAAGGATTGTCTATTTTGAGATTGCATCTTTTATATATGTATATTGGCGTATAAGACCATATAAGGGCTTACAGTTTTGTAGGAGATAAGAGGAATTTTAAATGAAAGTGAGCTATATGGTTGTTATTGAGTTATTTACGATATTTTAACAAAACAGTTTTTTTAAAGAAAGAGACATAGTGCCACTGGTTACTTGAATTATTTTGAATAAAAGTAAATATCCTCTCATTGATTACATTTAAAAAAAAATTATACACAAAAGGTTATTCGATATACAACAGCAAAATTATGATATAATAGAAGTATTCAACCTCCAGTGATTTTATCATAGTCCCAAGGTTTCAATGTATTTGTGGTCAAATTAGAATTGAAAACTGTTTTCATCATGTGCATATTTTATGGGATGTGTGTTTATATTAGTTTTTGTATGATTGTGTTCTGTAGCACTTGTTGGAAACGATATCTCGGGACATCAAAAGGAAAAAAAATGTTGTGTAAAACTTTTTTTGTGTTTAAAATTACGTCTGAGTTATTTGTAGCAAGTACATAAGTCATTTGATAGCTTACCTTTCTCCTGTTTAAAAAAGCTTTTTTCAATCTATTCATTCTTAGAATGCAAATTTCTATTGTTTTCTTATTTTTCAATATATTCTTCCATAAAAATAATTGAAAGTGTAAGTATATTTGCCTGTACATGATACTTTTTCACCACTATATTTACATATTCCTTTTTTATTCATTCAAATATATATTCAATTACTTTAAAAGAGTTAAGTAAAAGGTGCATTCTCATTGTATTCATTTAATAGATTACAAATTTGTGAAAAACATTTTTAATCTATCATAAGCTTGCATAAACTTTACATGCCATGGTATTTTAAATTTGTACTTTAAGGCGTCAACCCAAGGTTGAGAATGAGCTTGTATTGTAGTTATTTTTGTATAGGTCAACAGGGCCTAATTATAAAAGGACAAAATGTGTGTGTAATCGATTATATTTGCCGTGAGGCACGTTAGTTACATCTATAACTAATCTAAAATAAAAGTAGTAAAAATATGTTAAAAAACAAATAAATAAAATACCAATGCAGTATGGATTATGTGGGGACGCTGCGTCCAATGACCCTAGCTGCGGTCCTGGCATAACCTTTTTGTGCAGGTCGCAATTAAGTATTAAAAAAATCCTCCCGTAAGGACTCCCATGACATTGATCTAAGATGCTTGCAATTAATTTGAAAGGTGAATCCAAGCATAATATCATAACTTTTAAAATATTGAAATTATTTAAAAAAATATTTGCCTCTAGAACATCCAACGATTTATTCCCTGATGATCCATGCTACTTAATTAATCTTTGTATCTATCATTCTATGATCTTATGTTTGTTTGTTATCTCGGATAGAATAGTGAGTGAAAAAAAAAGAAAAGTCATTCGTATTGCCAACAATGACATTATGTAATGAAAATCTGCAGGAAAGATCGGGAGCAATCTATGCAAGCAAGAGTACAAAATATAAATATTTTAGCCCATAGATGATAAAGAATGCCAATGGTACGTATGGTAATGCCGAATATCTGGACATCGGTTTGCTTGTTGGGAGGGGGGACAGCGACAGAAATAAATATGTTTTTTTTCACTAAAATAGGATTGCATTGATGTAACATCACTTTCCATTAGTCATAAAGTGTATCACTCTCTCTGTAGCTATATATGTCTTTACCCCCAACAACGGAGAAATAACAAATACTTATAAGTTCAGCGCTACAATACGCTACTTCGACTCTCTACATTCTCCATGGTTTCACCATCTCTCTGATTTTATTTGTGATGAAGTCATAAAAAACACAAGAGGATAACTTATGAGACGGCTCATCAAAAAGTTAAACAATTTTCTTCTATTCTATATCATAGAGATATAAATATATAGAGAGCTTATTCCCTTCAATAGCAGAGAAACATCGTCGTTCTCCTATATTCTGTGGCTAATATAAACCAAGTAATTTGACTTATGTCATCGTAAGTTCATCATAGAGATAGAAAGATTTGTTTATATTGAGCAATATGACGTATTTCTCTGAAGAATCCAATAAGCTCTTTATGTCTTTATATCTCTATGTTCTTAGTTCTATCTCCATAAAAAGACTTGTAGAAGTCAAAGAGGAAAAAAGAGTATACACTCCCTACAATTTTATTGTGCCTTAGAGGTCAAAGAAGGATAGAAACTAATTATTATGAAAAACTTTTCTTTTATATTAATATATATATATATTGTTTGTTTGTCATCCATACACGATCAGCTGACATATGGTATGACAGTCAACACCTTTCTTTTGATCCCACGATTGTTTATCCATTGAGGCAAATCTACCAAATTGGTCTGGATAAGTCGCGGAATGTCAAAATTGCTAGGACATAGAGTTGTCCTATTCCTTCCTATTTCCATTAAAAATAAAAAGTTGACCTCTTTCTACATCGGGGCCTGGAGGTTTTAAAGGCAATTAAAGGTACAAATGCTTGATTAAAAAATGCAAATCAACAAAACTTCATAAATTTAGAATTAATTTTTAAATCTTTGTTTAGGATGATGTCCGTTTTGTGACTGGATGTTTGTGAGTTGTAAGCCGTTATAATCAAATTATCTTAAAAAAGTGGAAGAAATTCGGAAACTATTTTGTTAAAAGTTATTTTTTTTTAAGATGTCCGAAAAAGTTTAAAATAGATCTTTCATGGGCCCCAAGAAGCGTTTTCCCCATAGTCATGTCCACCTACCTGTCTGATAAGATTATAACTATCTAGGACAAAAGTTTGCATATCCCATCAACATGTATGATCAACGTTGTGCAGATTAGTTAGTGTTATAAAAAACTTTTTTATTTGAACAAAAAATGGAATACTGTTTTTATTACTTCATAATATGGTTAAAATCATTAATCACAAAAATAGGGTTTTGTTGATTTTAATTCCTCATACATTGTTGAAAAGTATGAAATATGTAGATGGAAAAAAATCATTGTCAATAGGAGTTGTAATAACATAAATGGGTATTTTTATATTAAACTAGACTACATTTATTTCAATCGCTCTTGGCCTATTTAAAAAGACAGAAAACTTAATTTAATGAATAATTTAAATGAAAAAGAAAGAATATTTATTTGAATTAATTTAACTTTTTTTTTTTTTTTCTTTTATGGTAAAAAGATTTATATATATATAAGTCATAATTGCATAGTATATATTCATCAGTTTAATTAACTCATCAACTTCATAAGACAAAATGTATATTTCTATTTTTTTCATTACAGTAAGTACTCTGAAGATAATTTTCATGTGACTATATAATGGATTGACATTTCTAACATTGAAGGTTGCATGTATATGCGATGTGTCACAAGGAAACTTCCTGGATGACTACTACTATTTACGACACAAACGAGCCTCTGAGGGAGAGGTGACAGACTTTGGGGGTAAGATCATAATTGACGAAGACAGGCTCCCTGGAGTAGAGAGGCCTGACGGAAAACGCTGCGTCAACAAGACGGTAAATGTGGAGCAAATCGAATTCGATCGTGGAATGGATTGTGAGCACCGGCTCAAAAAGAAATGTCACTTGACCTTCATCACGGATTACCACTCCGCACCCGAAGAAAAGTGCGACACCAATTTCCTCAAGGGCTGCCATATCATATTCAAACCAGTGGTAAGTATTCACAATAACGTCTGAATATTCGGTCTCTGTATTCACCCTTTGTTAGGCCCACGTTGAAAAAGTTCGAGTTTGTCGAACACCCTACGAGAAAAGTGTGGAGATGGCATTGAGGGTCCCGAGATCTGCAAGAATCTTCATGAGACGATTTGTGAGACGAGGTTTAAGGAGTACGACATTGAGGAGGATCACCCCAACTGTACGGTCGTTGAGGAGACACGATGCGAGAAGTTCCCTATCAACCTCCTGCACCTTCCACATAAGGAAGGCCAAGAGCCCTTTGCCGAGAAAGAGAGGTGTGAGAAGTGGCCTGTTCAAAAGTGCATGCTGAGACGAAGCAGGTCAAGAAGGTCCACCCGGAAACGGAGTGCAAGAAAGTAGGTCGAAAGATCTGTGCTCCCAGCAATTGCATGATTGTGCCCGGAGAGGAAATCTGCAACGACGTGAAAAGGACCCTTGTTCAAAACATCCCTGAGGAACAGTGTGATCTTCAACCACAAAAGAGTTGTCGCATAGAGTCCACTCTCGTGCCTCGGCTTGTTCCTAAGAAGAACTGCATCAAGGTCCCCAAGGAAGTCTGTGTGAATACGAGAAGAAACCCAAAGAAAATCATAAAGCCTGTCCACAAGCTCTGGTGCTACGATCCTCAAGAGCTGATAAAGCATGCAGAGGAAGAATAAATTATCAATAATCCTATTTTTTAAACCCATCCAGTCATATGTTTTTAATGTAAGTTTCAACAATTTTGATATTATTTTTGCTAGTGTACCTCAAATTTAGAATACATTTAAATTAAGTATTTTTCATTTTCCTTTTTTAACATCTTTTAATAAACTAAGCTTGCTTGTTCCTGTCGAAACATATCTAATACTAAGACAAAGTGGAATTAATAAACTTGTTTTGGAGAAATAACGATTTATCTCTTAAACATAAATTGTGCCAATTTGGTCACTTTGGTAAGAAGTCGTTAAAGTATTCGACTATTCTATTGATGATTACCAATTTATAAATGATTTCGAGTTCAGTTTTCTTCGGCGTCCTCTTATCATCCAAAAAACCACGTTGTACCTTTTGTTGTTCTTTTTTAAGTTGCTGAAGCAGCTCGCTCGAACCGGCCTAGAAAGCTACACAGGTTTTACTGATTCACATGAGTTTGTTGTAAGACATCCAGGCTGCATCAACGACATTCGGGTGTAAGACAAACAAACTTACCTCTCGACCTGCTTCCACACGTTTAAGTCTAAGTGATTCAAGACCTGAGGGTGGTTACATTGTTTTTGGCAGGTATTCTCGACTCATTGAAAAACCTTCCTGAAGCCAGACTTGAGCCAAGCTCGGCTCTATTCAATTTATTTGAAGCACTCATAAGCGGTCACTCGAGAAATACCAAACTTTTGCCTAAATAATTTGATAATTTAGCCTCTACGTTTCGAGCAGGATTGATTATTTATATCACCAGCCATGGAAGACTAAAACACCTGGACCTATCACACCTTTTTACCCTATGCTGAATGAGGTTGACGCATCAAAGAATGAAACTCAATAAAGAACTAGAGTACTCAGAGAGTGCAAACCAGTGGTGGGCACCGCTCACTTTTTTGCTGTTCCGCTCACCGCTCATCCGTTCACTTTGGGCAACTGATCCGCTCCCGCTCATTCGCTCATTTTTTGAGTACTGCTGTTCCGCTCACTTCATTCCGCTCTTCCGCTCAGGTTGGCGGAATAGGTCCGCTCACTAATTTTTAGGTCCGATCACCAATTTTTTACTATAAAGTCCGCTCCAAGCTTATAAATAGCCTAAAATAGGTGTTTCTTGTAAATAATTGTTCATAAATATTAATATTATTTAGTTATTAAAACTTATTATAACTAATTATTAATATTTATAAATAATTAATTATAAGAAACACCTATTTTAGGCTATTTATCTAAGTAATATCTTCAAATAAGTAATAACTACTAAATATTAATAAATAAAACAAGAATGGCTTAATAATTAGGTAATAAACCGTTTAATGAAATTATAAAATATTACCTATTGACAAACAATCTTTAAAAAAAGAAAAGAAACAGTCACAAAAATCACTACTTCTCCTCCTCCTCCTGGATTTTGAGGGACATGATGTGCTGCTGTATGATGTCCATGTTCCCCTTCATGAAAATCAAGTTCTCAAAGTTTTCGGCCGTGAGGCACGACCTCTTGGCCCTCAGCACGTCAGAGGCCATACTGAACAGCCGCTCCACCGCAGCAGAGCTGGGGAGCGGCGTGTTGTACTTGATGAAAAGCTCCATCCAGGCCTCCCTGTGGTTCTGGGGGAACATGTCCCTTGTCACCTCCATGGAGGCCTTGATGGGCCTCCTGTTCCAGGCCTGGATGTCATTCAGGATCTTCTCGCTAGCATCCTCCTGGCTGGCCTCCATCTCATCCATGTCATGCTGCCTCAAGGCCTGAAACGTTCAATAAATATTATAATATTGTTATCAATAATTCATTTTAATTGTAATTAGTCTGAGTTACGAAATTAACATTTAACAATTGTAATTAGTCTAAGTTACGAAATTAACATTTAACGGTAATTTATTATTATAATTTAAAATTGAAATTAAGTAGACTGCTGTAAAAAATTTGGGTGAACATACCTGCAGGAACGGATCATCTTCCACAGATGCTTCCCTCTCCTCCAGCTGGCTCTCCTCCACTCCAGACTTGGCCGCTAGCTCCTCCACCAGGCGCCGCTGGATGGTGTCAGTCTGGGCCCTGGACTTGGTCATGTTCTTGACCGCCACCAGCTTGTAGTGGGGGTGCAGGGCCGTGGCCATCAAGAGATCATCATCCTCAAAGAGATGACCAAACCTGGCCTTGAACCCCTGCCTGCCATTGTGGTCCAGCAGAGCGTCCACTAAGGGTTTGGCGTGACTGAAAATAATAATTATTTATAATTAATAATTAAATTTTATAAAGATTCTTTAATTTACTTCATTAAACACTGAACGGCTATAAATTAACATTTAACGGCAATTTTTCAACCATAATTGTTTAAAAATATGAAATAAAAAAAAAATTCTTCAGCATTCTGATTTTTGCATTTATTGTTTATACATTCAAATGATTAAATTACCTAAGGTTCCCATCTGACTGAAGCTTCTCAAGCTTGAGCTTCATGATGAACAGGCTGGGGAGGAACATGCCCATGTACGCCTTCTCCTCGGCCTGGAGATTGTCCAGGCATGCGGCCACTGGCTCCATGGCTGTGACGTACTCCTTCATTATGGTCACGTCCTCCTCCACAAACACAGACACTTTCTGAAAAAGAATAATTTAATTAGTTGTCGTTTATTTTCATTGAATAAAATTAAAAATTATACATATTTTGTTTAAGTTAAGTTTAAATTAATTTCTTACCGGGATGCGCTGCAGAAGCTCGTTAAACTCCATGAACTTCTGTGGGTCCTCCAGCTGTTCCAGCAGGCACTTGAGGGCATCAAACATGCTGTTCCAGCGGGTGGCCCCTGGGGTCTTCAGCTTCTTCTTGAGAATGCCCCTCATCTGGTATGCTGCCACAGTTTTCCTGAGAAAAACTTTAATTAAAAATTCTGAAATCTGAATTACTAACGTTTATAATGTAATTTTAACCTTTATTACGTTATTAACATATAACGTAAACGGTAATTATTAATCATTATACCTGTTTTGGCATGTCCAGACAGCTGTAGCCTTGGCCAGTGTCTTAACAAAGGCCGGCCTTGGGGAGGTTGTCCAGTTGGCCACCTTTGCCGTGTCCCTGGTTGCCAATAAGTTGATGGTGTGGGCACTGAAGAAAAAAGAAGTAAGGAGTTAATAACTTAATGTTAATAAATTAAATTAATAACTTGGTAATTTAATAAGTTAATCTCAAAAACTATTCATTGGTAGTTAATTGAATTTGGTACTGTAAAATGCAGATAAACTTTTAATTAAATAGATAAACTGATAATTTATTTTTAAAAATAATTACCCGCAACGCCTGTGCTTTGGGAGCTCAAGATCCTGGTTGAAGAACCACTCCATCATGTTGGGGTCCTGGTTCACATTGTCCAGGGCATCCGCCACTGAGACAGCCGCAGGGTCCACCAGTTCACCGTCCTCATCTGGGAGTGGCACCTCCTCAGGCTCCTGGTCCAGTTCTACCATGGAGTCAGCAGCGTCAACCTGGGCATGAAGAACTTTTTTAGTTTTTTTCCTTTTTTATACTTTATATTTCAGTTTTAAAGACATTTGTTAAAAGAACATAAAGTTAACCAATATTATTTTTTTAAATGTTACCTGCGCATCAAGAAGCTGTCTCTGAGCTTCCACACCGTAGTGTTCAAACGCAGCCACATAGTTAGCGCCGTTATCCGTGGTCGTTGTCTGCACCTAAAGTAGAAACATTTCTAAAAATATAAATACTAATATAAATATTAAATAATAATAATAATATAATAAAAATTACTAATATAAATACTATATAATAATATAATATAACATATAATACTAATAGTAAATTAGTAATATAAATAATAAAAATAAAAATATACTGCTACTTGTATTATTTATTTATTTATTTTTGTTCTTTCTTCACTCAAGGTTTTTTCTTTGTTCTGTTTTATTTACCTTGTTCTGGATGCCAAAATCCATGTGCATCTGGCAGATGGCACGGGCAAGGAACTTCCCAGTTTGGCTTACCGTGACCTCCCTGCACCCAAGGACGGCCTTCTGCCTCCTGATGGTGGTGGGATCGATCCAATGGACCGTCATACCCAGAAAGCCACGGCTGTGGGCCGTCCAGCTGTCAGCTGTTGAAAAAAGTAATTAAATAACTAAATTATTTAATAAATTATTCAATAACACTTCAAAATTAAAGTACCTGCACTGCACGCACATACATATAGACAATTAATAATAATCAATTACAATATTATTATTTTTATTTCTGAAGTATTTTATTTAAGTAACTTTACTAATTAAACTTAAGTAAAAAAGTATATCTTGCCTGTGGTGGCCACATAGTTTTGCTGACTTAGTAGGTGCGTCAGCTCTGACTTGGCCTTGGAGCCCATGACCTTCAGGTCCCTGGACAGCTTCCTGCGGGACGGCACCGCAAAGTCCGGGCTCAGGTACTTCAAGAAGTCCCTGAACCGTTCACTGTCCGTGAGACTGCCGGGCACCATATCTTGTATGATGAATCTGAACAATGAAATATGGTACTGGTTACTGGTAGACTAAAAAAAGTCAAAAACCTAACATCTTTTAAAATTGTCACATCTTTTTAAGATTTGTATTTTTTATTTTTTACAACCATGTGCTTGCTTACCTATAGTATATGTTCAAGGCCTTTTTCTGGCTGAACTTCTCCTTGAGGGCTGTCTCTATGGAGGACTGCCTCTGCCTCTTCTGGCTGTGGGTGGACATGCCTGAGACCCAAGAGTCTGATTCACTGGTCCCAGAGAAGTGTCTGCCCCGCTTGGACCCACCCTCTATGGCCGCCAGTAACTCATTCACCAGGCTGGGGTGGTGCTGAAAGATGAAAATAAATTATATTATTATTATTTAGTATTAATTATTGTGTACATAATAAATATTAAATAATTAAAATATTTAAAAGTATGTGTCATGTGACTGAATCAACAAGACTAAGTAAATTATTTACATTTATTATTTAATATTTTATTTTACTTACACTCTTGTAGTGCCTCTTCAAGTTATACACAGAGTGCTGCTGCATCTTGAGGACATTGCTACAGGTCCGCTGGGTGCACTTGGCCTCCACCCTATCCTTGGCATCCACAGAAAATATGAAGTACCTGAAATTTTGAAACTTTAACAAACTGGATACAATTTTTTATTTTACAAATTAGTGAACTCACAATTGATTATTTATTCTATACTATTCAATATTTTTTTAAATGTTTTATTATGCATAGATGGCTAGACGCCGTCTACTAGAATGTTAAATTTGAGAGGTTTTGCCACTTTTTGGGACTTACTTTTTCAAATGAGCGAATTCCCTCTGCACTTCCATTGTGCGCGCATCCTGAGATCCCTGGGTGTCCTGGCTCTGGCTCAAGACCACAGTGTCTGCCTGGCTGGCGCCCACCTCCTCCACACTGCCAGTGGCCACAGGGCTGCTGAAGACATCCTGGGAGATGGGGTCGTCCACCTCCAGGTCCATGCTGCTCCTTTTCAATAACAAATTATTAATTGACAAATTAACATTAACTTTTTATGTTACTTGTCACACTGCTCACGCATTATTCAGATGAATTAAGAATAAGATTAATTTTATAAAATTTAAAAATTGTACTTAAATAAATGAATAGCTCAATTAAATTAATCAATTTACTAACCTGTAGCTTCTCTCTCCGCTCAGAGGTCGGGTTCGGGTCACAAACTTATCCATGACTCGTGATTCGTAAAAAAACGAAAAAGTAAAGTATACTGACTCAGAGTGACCGTCAGACAATGAACACACACGAACACAAACGTATACACAGAGAGAATAAGAGAGTGCCAGAGAGAGACAAAACTTGTACGCCGAGTAAGTACTAAGCTGGTACTAAGTAGGGTCCCATATAGCCATTTAATGACATCATCAACATATGTGTTATGACGTCATTTTTTCAGATGGATTTCTAATCATACTACATGTAATAATTATTTAATAATTATAACAAAGATAATTTTATCTCTTTTATATTTAGAGAAGAAAGAGAAAAGTTATATTATAATAATGTAACTTTTCTCTCTCTTCTCTGAATATAAAATGAAATTCTATATGGGACCATGAACGCAACCTCTTTGTTATGACGGGGGTACACATTTTATATATTAAGAAAGGACTGATTGTCACTTATTCTCTCTGCGTATACACAATAACTGCACGACGTGAACTGAGTGGCTACGCGTGGCAACACTGCTGCCACGTGTCTAGACAAGAATAAACAATTTCTGGCGCACCTTTTTAGTCCATGCCACGTTAGCGGCATTACATTTAGAGCAAAAAGCGAGAAAAAGTAGTCTTTTTCTATGAGTAATCCTTTTTAATAACGGAAACTTTTTTATGTGAGCGGATGAGCGGAAGTTAATTTTAGAGGGTCCGCTCACCACATTCCGCTCACTTCTCACAAAGATGATCCGCTCTTTGCATTCCGCTCACCAATTGCTCCTCCGCTCAGAGCGGAAGAGCGGAATAATGAGCGGAAGTGCCCACCACTGGTGCAAACCTCCGCCGATCCCCCGATCCCTACCAAATGAATCACTTGGTCTTTTTATCATTTGCTAATAGATGTTGCTGTGCTGTGCTCTCCTCTTTGAGAGCACAGCGACATCTTTAGGCAGAATAGGCTAACTTGAAATATTTATTTGTATTTAGCTCATTTTGCATCTTAAAGAAGCACTCAGAGATGCCAAAATTTAATCACTTGTTCCTTTTGGCATTTCCAACGACTCCACAAAGTTTCATCCGAATCTGTTCCGCACTTTTTGAGCTATCCTGCTGACAAACAAACAAACAAACCAACAAACCAACGCCGGTGAAAACAATACCTCCTTTGGCGGAGGTAAAAAGGAAGAAGAATTAACGATTCAACAAGTAATCTTTTATTATTTAACGAAATTTCAGGAATCATTGTCGACTATCACTCTTTTATGCATATCAAATAAATTATTATAATCATAAAAACATTTAATAACTAAATACTACGTTTTGATTATTATTATTAGGAAGGAAGCGTAATAGATAAACATTTTATTAGGCTATTTAAGATTTTGTATTTTGAGAGAATTTATTTTTTCTTTCTTCTTTCGGCTAATTTTAAATACATGAAACAGAGTAAAACTACTCAGAACAGTTACGAAAATACTTAAATGTTTTTTTTTGTTAACATTTACTACCATGAAGAATAACCTATTATTGTAATAGGACTTACCATTTATTAATTTTGTTTAAAAACTAGCATTGTTATTTTCTAAATTTTGTAGAAAAATTATTTGATAAAAGCTTTACAACAAATCCAACACAAACTGTTAAAAATTAGACCATTTTAACAAATATGATTCATTTGAATAGTTTGCCATCTTTCATATCAAATAAATTTTTGTTCTTTATTAAATATGCAAATAAAATATATTTTTTAAATAAAAAAAATAAAAAATCAGAATAAATAATAGAAAATCATTTTTTAATTTATGTTTACAGGATTTTTTTTCTTCTCCTTTATTGTATAGATGATATATAAAATTATATAAAAATAATATATAAGTTAAATAAACATTATAGTTTATAATAAAAATCTAAACAAGAGGTAAAACAATAAACAATATATCAAATGGGTATCTGTTTGAAAAAATTTCAATATTTTTCGCATAATTTTGAAATATTCTTTTGATTTGGGTGGATAAGAAATTGATGACGATCCCGCATGGACCCATGAGTCCTCGGTGTCGTAGGGGATCTTGAGGGAGAGGGCGATGTATCGGGCGGCAACTGTGAGCATCACGGATCGAAGAATAGATGGTTTACTATTTATTTTTTCGTCAAACAACTCGCTATGTAGGCTTTGGAGTTTGACAGAGCAAATTCAACTGGAGATTTATCATTGTTCAGAAGCTGTTCACATTATATTCATCTTTAATTTTTGAAACCAAATTTTATGATATTATAACAAAAACTATACCACATATTACATAATAAATATATAATATTATCATTCGACTAATTATGACTAACTTAAATATTTTATTATCTATCATATCTTAACCTATTTTATAATTATCCTTCTAATATTTCACCATAAAATGATATTATTTTATTTAACTAGAAATAGTAAAGTTATATAAGTAATAAATTTGCGTAACAATAGAATTGTAATATCTCTTGTCCATCGACAGAGGAGTCCAGATTGGAAGAATACACGGATAATTTTAAAATATACATATATATAAGGGATGTATTAATAAGGGATCATGAAGAAAAGAACTAATAATAAAGGTGAAGAAGAAGGAGAAGATTGCTGCATTAAATAGTACCAGTAAAGACAACATATAATCACAACAATAACTAGAGGCATGTATACACTCAAAGAGTGCAAACCTCCACCGATCCCCTCCAGGTTGTCCAAATGACGTCACGGGGTCCTTATGAGCCTTCTGAGGCGGATTTTTCACGACTGGGGCGGCGTAGAGGGAAGGGGGAGGGGTCCCCTCGACGGAAATTCCGAGAGGAAGACGTTCCCGGCACCCGATTTCCTGGGGAGTTCCAAAAAAAACCACGGAGAGGGACGAGGCGGAGATAGGGGGTTGACCCGCCAGAGCAGGCGAGGGGCTCCACGGGGGGGGGGGGGGGACAGGACCTTCACAGGCAGTCCCTTGGAGGCTTACCCATTGATTCCTGCGGTTTCTGGGCCGAAAAAAGGAGGAAAAACCAACACTCCAAAAAATTATTTAGGAGAAAAGCCAGGGCAGATATCAAAACATATCATTGTTTACACTCTAGAGGTACAAGGGAAGAAAAAGAAACTGGCGTCATCAAAGAGGAGAGCACAGCACAGCGACATCTATTGGCAGAGTAGGCTAACTTGAAATATTTATTAGTATTTAGCTCATTTTGCATATTAAAGAAGCACTCAGAGATGCTAAAATTTAATCACTTGTTTCTTTTGGCATTTCCAACATCTCCACAAAGTTTCATCCGAATCCGTTCCGCACTTTTTGAGTTATCCTGCTGACAAACAAACAAACCAACAAGCCAACCAACAAACCAACGCCAGTGAAATCAATACCTCCTTCGGCGGAGGTAATTAAGCATGGGTTTTGTACACATATAAATTAATTTGTCCATACCAACTCGAGTAACACTTTTTTGGATATAAGTTAGCTTCACAAGAATGACGTTGTAATTTTGAGGATTGAGCTGGTGCTATTTTACTTGAGACAACAAATATAATAGATTTATTTGTCATCCTCTAAATATAAACAATGTTTTTTGTTTATGGTTCAATCGACCGAATATAGCATTGAAAATACTTTTTGGGGTTTAAATCTTCTTGTTTCAGACTAAGAATGATTAGCTTATTTCACTGAGATTAATCTTTGTAATAACATCGGTAGTTTGGATGACTGGTGCAAAAGTTGTTATTTTCTGAGATAAATTTCAACATTTATGTAAATATTTAAAAAAATCGTAGTTTAATCACGTAGTGTATTTTCCATTCCTTAGGAATGCCTTTTAAAATAAAGAATATTCTAGTTTAATAAGAGAAAGAGAAGGGAGGGAGTATTTTGCCTCACTTCTCTCCCTTCTTTTTTTCTTCCTATCCAGGTAACACTAACAGCAGTTACCAGATGGTAATCGTATATTCTCATATCAAAAGATCAATTTTTGGGGGAGAGTACGTATTTGCTTATATCTCTTAAAGTATAGCGATTAATAGAACATCAAACATATCAAATGAAAGCTTAGTTAACCAGCTTTAATATTTTGGTATACTAAATCATGTCAGTTTAATAAGTAGAGAGTTATATGTACATTAAAAAAAGCCTATCTCGCGTACAAAATGACGCATATAATAAATTATAAATGCGTCAGAGACAAAGTAAAATTTTGAGAGGATACCTTGACGCAAATTTAAGAAACACATTATTTTTATTTTTTCCTAATCGATTTCTTATAGGTCAAAACAGGCTCTGAATCATATGATGTAAACTCAGATTGTACTGAATTTTGAATTGATAGAATGCAACCAAGGTCATTTTTGGATTTATCATCTAAAGATTTACTAAACTTAAAAGTACTATTTTACTCTGAAGCGAACAAGTCATCTTCTAGAGGCGAGTGAAGTTAATTGATACAAAAAAGCTATGAAATAAGCTAACAATACACACTCCATTTTTTCCTTTGTTTTTACTGATAACTTTGTTTTATTAAAAAACATCAAACATACGTCTGGTAGTAAATTAGATTTCCTTTAAATTAATAATTATTATTGAAGTCTGTAACGTCCACCATTTTGAAGAAATTGGCAGAAAACTATATTTTTACTAAATTTTTAAAACTTTGACCTCGTTGCGCGACCTCGTAATGTTGACCGATTTTGTTCAAACTTTGTATGTCGTCTTCTTTTATCACCAAGAAACAGAAAATCCACAATGTTGCTAACATTTCAAACATTTGAAAAATAAGAACAGCCCTATTCTGCATTGATATAAAATATACTGAACTTTAGTTGTAATAAAGTTTACTTCCTCTTGATTCTTGCCCAGATACAAATAAACAAATTCCTTTGAAGTTAAAATTAATTGAAAATTGGTAAAAAAACACAATTTTAACTTGTTTAAAACATCATCAACATTATTGGACACTCTAATAAAAAATGATTCAAAGTCTCCAAGGAGTCCTTACAAAAAAAGCAAAATCTTTCATCACTAGTCCTTCCAAATATACTTCCCAGGGATAGAGTGTTGGTAACAATTCTGTACTTCAAGTAGTACAATGAGACATCCAGCCGAATAGAGTTTAAAACTTTTATTATCTGACATGCTGAAGCGTTTAAACTAAAATGTGCTTTCTTTCTTTCAATCTGGCTAAAATATTGATAAAAAAAATGATTTATTTACAAAGGTATTTCTTAAAAAAATATTATTTGATAGTATTAAAAAATTAAAAAAATCGTCTCTTGGTCCTATTGGTCTTTTTATAAAATTTATTTCATATAAAATATTTTTTTTCTATAAAATTTAATTTTGAGTAAAAAAAAGGTTGCTATTAAGAACTTCACCCAGATAGTTGATTTTCCTAATGATAGACATATCTCTCATAAAACAAAGTCTTTCGTTATCTTTAAGAGGTTCTTGCCATTCCATCGTTTTTAGTACATTATTTGACAATTCTTCATACACGTTCTTATTCTCACTCCAGAATGGACCCATAGCCGAAACTACATCTAAAACTTTAAATGGGCCCTCGCCCCGAAATTTGTCTAAGGGCTGTTGGAATTTTTCAATGTATTTAAGATGCAATAGTTTACTCCATATAGATTGACTATTAAAAAGTCGCTGAAACCACTTAGAAACCAGGACCTTCCAAAAATTCTTAAAAGGGAGTAAACCCAGCCCTCCAAATTTTTTAGGACAATTTATTCGTTTCCTTGTAATGTTCATACTCCTTCCCATAGGAAATAAAAAACTTTCGCACAGATTTTCTACCTTTGAACATAAAGTTTCTGACACAGGCGTAAAAATTAAAATATGTGTTAAAGTTGGTAAAATAAGAGTGTTCTATACATGGATTCGTGCAGAAATATTCTTTTTCAGAAAGTAGTAAAATCTTTTGATGCCTTTTTCAACCCGAGTCAGAACCTCACTTATATTTTCCTTCCTATCCTCGCCATTAATTGTAATAAAAGATCCAAAAATATTCATAGATTTAGACACTTGAATACCTTGTAAATTAAAATTAATATTAAAATTAGACATGATATTTGATTTATTAGAATTTATATGCAAACCTGAATTTTCTTCAATTTTTTTAAAAAGTTCTATTGTTTTATAAAAGGATGAGCCGATTTCTTCTTCGCCACCAGTGTACATTACCGTCACATCGTCGGCAAAAGCCTCAATTTTAAGTTCTGTTTCTCCAAATGTAACACCTTTAATTTGCTGACACAAATTGATTTCCGTAAGAAGCGGATTAAGAGCAATAATAAATAAAAAGGGAGAAAGTGGATTTCCCTGCCTGCATCCTCTTTCCACAAAAAAATTATTTCCAGTTGTATCATAAAAGGTTTGTATATCACACAAGCTCAGAGCAATCATACGAATAAAATTTTCTTTAAAACCATGGGATCTAAGACATTTTATAATCCATTGGTGGGATATACAATCAAATGCTTTCATAAAATCAATTCCCAATATCGCTTTATTATCCTTTTGGATGATTGAAATTGAGTCGCAAAGGCTTCTACAGACTACTTCGGTTCCTCGTCCTGGTACAAAACCTTTTTGGGAGTCACTTATTATCAGTGGTATTATTTTTTTAAATCTACTAGCCAGAATCCCATTATATATTTTAAAAGAAGTATTAAGCATTGTTAAAGGTCTAAAATTTTCTATTTGCTTGGGATCTTTGCCTTTTAAACATGATATGCTTTTCCAATCTTGATTGTAAGTGACTGTTAAGATTAATTTGGCCTCTGACAATGGCCACAAATTTTTTAATTGGGTGTCTTTTGAATTTATGAATGTTATTCATCGTAATTGGCTCTCCAATAAACAATAATTGGGTAAATGTATTCCTCCTCGGCTCTATTTCAAGATGAGCACATGAATAAATTATCTATACAATATCTAAAGATTTGACTTCATACATTTTATTGTAACTAAAATACAGATTTTACTTTATAAATTAAGAAGCACAAAATCCCCCCTATCGAAAAATGTTTTTAAATATGTAAATAAAATTGTTGATGATGTTTGATTTTGTTTTATTTAATATTAGTTGTGTAAAATTTTATGTTTGTACGTGTAATGAATAAGTTTTTTTTGATGTTGGGTAACATTAAAGAATAAATGTTGTACGAAGGTACAAAAAAAAAATTATCTATACAATATTTAAAGATTTGATTTCATAAAAGAATCAATTAATGTACGTCCAGAGAACGGAGGGGAACAATTTTAAAATATATATACAGGGCTGTGCAGGTAAATTTGGAATAAGTTCACAGCCATCCAGATTAATAAGGAGAGGTTCTAGAGAAATATTTATTAATCAAAAAATACACATTTGACAATTATGGTCAACTTTTATTCAATTTGTCCTCCTCCAGCTTCTACCAAAGTCTCCACACGGGACCTGAATGGCCTCACTTACCTGGACACCTCCGCAGCCTCCAAGGACATGGCCACAGACGTGGAACAAAAAGAGGAACAGGCAGAATGACAGGTGGATCTGTAGGGAGGCTTCTGAGGTCCCCATGGTCTTCAGGACAAAGAACCCGGCTGCAGTGATGGTCCTGGGTGTCATCAGCAGTGAGGGCCACGTCATGCCGCCACACTTCTTTGAGCCCAAGCAAAAGGTCAACCAGGAGGTGTACATACTTGGAGGTCCTCAGTAACGTGGTCAAGCCTTGGATAGACACTGTGGCCTCTGGGAGGAAGTACACCTTTCAGCAGGACTCTGCCCCCGCCCACAAGGCCAAGACTGTGCAGGCATGGCTCAAGGAAAACGTGCCTCACTTCTGGGATCCTCAGACCTGGCCCTCCAACTCCCCAGATCTCAACCCTTGTGACTACTACCTATAGGGGAAGTTGGAGGGGGAGGCCTGTGCGACCCACCACAACTCTGTGGAGGCCCTTAAGTCGTCCATCACGTCTGTGGCCATGTCCTTGGAGGCTGCAGAGGTGTCCAGGTCAGTGAGGGCATTCAGGTCCCGTGTGGAGACTGTGGTGGAAGCTGGAGGAGGACACATTAAATAAAAGTTGACCATAATTGTCTAATGTGTATTTTTTGTTTTTTAAATATTTCTCTAGAACCTCTCCTTATTGATCCTGGAGGCCATAAACTTGTTCCAAATTTACCTGCACGGGGCTGTATATAAATGAATTATCTTACAAAGAACAAACTTTTCTTTACAAATGACATTCTATTACTTCATTGAGGATTTATGTGTATTTAAGAAAGTTTATTTGCCTTTGTATAATCAGTTATTCTTGAATCAATATTCAAATGTACTAAATATCAAAAATCAATCAATGGTTATTAGCATGTTATTGGCTTTTTTGGTTGCGGATTTTGCAATATTCTAATGAAGGTGGAAAAAGATGAACGCAATACAAAAGAAGAAAAAAAGAATAGAATTGATATGTATTTCTAAAAAACATTTTAATATCCTTTATGACTCAATTATTACCACGGAAAAACTAACATTTTTATATAAAAACAAGGTAAGAAAAAGGTTTTTTTTATCGAAAAAAAAAAAATAAAGCGATCGGACAAGGATGTTCACCTACAAGAGTTTGAATGTGATTGACCTAACTCCAAATTTAATCACTCTATATTATAAGTAAATTTCCTTTTTTACTCTTTCAAATTAATGTCCATAACTTCACATTAAAAAAACATACTTCTTTGTTCGTCAATATAGTACATTTCCTGTCCAAAAAATGAGAATATGTACCATTAAATTGTTGCGTCGTGGCGTAAATTATAATATAGGTCAACAATTATTCAACTGTATCGCATGTCTAAATTGCTTAAATTTTATAAAAATATGTTTCGAAAATGTTTTTAGAGCAATTAACAAATTCTCAGACCTTGATACTATAAAATCAATATAATTTAATCATCATATCATAAAGTTATTTTTCAAAAAGTTCCTCAATGACAAAGATGTGTATTATGATATTTGAAATATTCTTTCTATCACAAATACAAAGAATAATATAAAATATGTACATACTTTAATGTAATTTGACCGAATTTGGGAATATGTAGTAAAAAATGATGTATTAACTAATTTGAAATTTTACATAAATGATTTATTTTTTCAAAACTTTTTTGTTCATAAAATATTGATCAAAATAATAAAAGTTTACTCTCTACACATAAAAAATAGCCTGAATGGATATAGTGATAACAAAATATTAAAAATTTATTCTTCCTCTGCATGCTTTATCAGCTCTTGAGGATCGTAGCACCAGAGCTTGTGGACAGGCTTTATGATTTTCTTTGGGTTTCTTCTCGTATTCACACAGACTTCCTTGGGGACCTTGATGCAGTTCTTCTTAGGAACAAGCCGAGGCACGAGAGTGGACTCTATGCGACAACTCTTTTGTGGTTGAAGATCACACTGTTCCTCAGGGATGTTTTGAACAAGGGTCCTTTTCACGTCGTTGCAGATTTCCTCTCCGGGCACAATCATGCAATTGCTGGGAGCACAGATCTTTCGACCTACTTTCTTGCACTCCGTTTCCGGGTGGACCTTCTTGACCTGCTTCGTCTCCAGCATGCACTTTTGAACAGGCCACTTCTCACACCTCTCTTTCTCGGCAAAGGGCTCTTGGCCTTCCTTATGTGGAAGGTGCAGGAGGTTGATAGGGAACTTCTCGCATCGTGTCTCCTCAACGACCGTACAGTTGGGGTGATCCTCCTCAATGTCGTACTCCTTAAACCTCGTCTCACAAATCGTCTCATGAAGATTCTTGCAGATCTCGGGACCCTCAATGCCATCTCCACACTTTTTCTCGTAGGGTGTTCGACAGACTCGAACTTTTTCAACGTGGGCCTAACAAAGGGTGAATACAGAGACTGAATATTCAGACGTTATTGTGAATTACTTACCACTGGTTTGAATATGATATGGCAGCCCTTGAGGAAATTGGTGTCGCACTTTTCTTCGGGTGCGGAGTGGTAATCCGTGATGAAGGTCAGGTGACATTTCTTTTTGAGCCGGTGCTCACAATCCATTCCACGATCGAATTCGATTTGCTCCACATTTACCGTCTTGTTGACGCAGCGTTTTCCGTCAGGCCTCTCTACTCCAGGGAGCCTGTCTTCGTCAATTATGATCTTACCCCCAAAGTCTGTCACCTCTCCCTCAGAGGCTCGTTTGTGTCGTAAATAGTAGTAGTCATCCAGGAAGTTTCCTTGAGAAAGACCGATTAGACTGCCAACCTGTAATCGTTATCAAATTTATATGAATATGTTTGTTTATAACAATTAAATCAACTTACAAGTATGAAAATAGAAGGAAAATACATGTTAAATTTCTTTTTGGATGTTTTCTAACTACTTTACGACTTAACAATGATAATTTACATGCACAAGTAAATTCTTTTATAGTCCTACTTTTAAGTTCCACCTATTTAAGTCGTTTTTTACATGTTGTTGTTCATTCATGTATTTGGGGCATGCAGACGGGTAAAAAAAAGCGTTAAAAAGTATAACGTCAATTTTTTCATAGTTTACGCCTGAGTAGATAATTTATTGAATTCAAACATGCGTCACTTTGTGTTCAGTTTAATCAACTTTCATCATTGTCTCTAGAGAAATATCTGAAAATAAAACCATTGCTTCATAATTTAACTATATAATTGTAATTATAATTTTTGTATTGACAGTATTATTAAAGATAATTGATAAAAAGACAAAACATAAAATTATCTCTATTATCACAAGATTAAACCGTCTAAAATATTGTCTCTGAATTTAATATCCGTACTGGCCGAACATAAACTAATTATACATATTGATAGTTGAATGCTTTTTTTATCATACGATGAATTTATAGATATCCTAAGATATTAATTACGAAGAATTGTGTTTATTTCATATTATCCAATTAAAATTAAATTATTTATTTGTATTTGATATATTTTAAAATCAAAATTTAAAATGACATAAAAATTACAGTTATTATTTTTGAAATTGATAAAATCGTTTACATACATTTAAATTATTTATTGGTTTTTTGATATTTTTTATAATCAAATGCCGATATCAAAATCTATGATGATATGAAAATTACGGTTATTATTTTGGAAATTGATAAAATCGCTTACATATATTAAAAAATATTGAGTATTGTCAAGAACGATTTAATAGATGCAAGTCAATGTACAAGGCATCCAGACATCCTTACTGAAAGGATCGCGGTAAAGAGACTCTGGTGGTACAATTGGTATATTGACGAGTAAGTTTGGTGATTCTTGTTATATGCATAAATTGACCAGTCAATTGGCTGCCTAGCTCGTGGGACTTAACGCCTTAAAGTGAAAAAGAAATATTAGGAGCGCCAACTTTGGAATGGGCTGGTGACATAATTCAATATGTGCCAGGAAGATCGCATTATTACATGAAAACTATAAGTTTTAAAGTAGGCGACGACAATTTGATCCCTGCATCCTGTATTAGTCAGACAAGCACTCAAGATCATGCTTCAGCAACTTTTTAAGACTAGTTGCCTAATGCCAGTTTGAGACGCATCAAATGTTGTCCTAAAGCGTCCGGTTGGACATCACAATAATCTTGCACATTAATATTTTTCCTGAATAATTTAAGCAACATTTAGACATCATTTAGTGACCCTAAGGTTGAGAATGGCTGGTTTAAGCAACTAAAGATATCAGAGGTTAGAACATGCTGCCTTGGAAAGCAGCTCCTCTAACAAAGACACTTTGTGACTACGACGAACGCATCCACAATACTTAAAAAGACCAAAAAGTATGACCTCATTTACTGCGTCGTATCAGTCAACCTCTCCAAGGTTTTGGATCTTTCTCAATCCCTGAGAGGCCTGCATTATATGTATCTAGTGCTCGGAGTCCGACAATGGCTATTACCAAAATGAATTGATCCCTCTATTCAGGACATTTGCAGGGCGCTCTTTGTGTTATATTATACTATTTCTTGTTTTTTTGTTTAGCTCCTAGATCATCCCCACCTCACCGGAACTCAATCCGATATCAGCCGGTAATAAACGTTTTTAAACGAAAAATATATAAAATTATAAATTTTGTGGAATAACTATATTCATTGTCATTATAGGAATTACCACACAATTTAGTTTTTTTCATCATGTTCGTTTATTATATAACTAAAATAAATACAAAAAACTAAGAGTAAATTAGTTATGAAAACATAATTAAGTATTTAAGTTTAATTTCTTTACTCTGGGGTAGAACGCATACAATAAAATAACACATAATATCAGGTAAAAGCTATCAACACAATAATTTTTGCAGAGCAACTATTAAGAATTTTAAAAACTGAACATAAAAGCAATGTAACTAAAAACATAATAAAATTATGCTAAGTGCTAAAAATTACAAAATCTGTTTGAAATTATTTTGATAAGTCTTTGGTATTGGATGGAGAGGCTTGGATAATACTGAATTATCCTTCCGGCGGACGTCCACGTTCCTCCTTCATCTGACATTATGAATGTGGTAAAAAAACTCTTACCAAAGGAATATTTCAATCCCATCCGGGCATTACTGCGAAATAGAACTTCGACAATATCACTTAATGGAATTGAAAGTGATCCCATCCTCCTTAAAAAATAGCTGTAGGCAAGGATGCCCATCTTCTCCCTTAATTCTTGTAGCAGCGGTTGAGGATCTAATTCAGATGGTTTTGAGAAAGTACGGAGGGTTTGGTGTGGACATTAAAGGCTCAAGACATTTAATAGACCTCTACGCCGATGATGTTACTCTGATGGTAGAAGTAAATTCAGAACTGATACTGAGTAAAAGATTAGAAATCGTTTTAAACTTTTTTGCAAAATACAAACGAATATCAAGCCTAGCTATCAACAAGGCAAAGAAAACGATACTACCCCTTGGAAAATGGAACCCAAAGGAAAGTGTAATTACTTTGTGCCATATTAGGAACCAAGTGGACACTCTGGGAATTACCTGGAACAATAATTAAGGAATTGATAAGAAGAACTGGATGAATGCATTTTCAATCATCCCTCGAAACATAGCAAAATTGAGGAGCTTCAACATTCAGAGAAGAATTGACTTTTATAATTTGAAAGTTGTTCCTCTTGTGTTATACAAGGCGCCCTCTTATCCAGTAATTGCCGAAAAATTCATTCTCGAGAAGGACAAAGGGCTTCAAGCCTATTTTTACCATCATTATCTTCCATATGTTCAAAAACCAAAACGTTTGCTACGGGGAGATATTTCTCGCTTGAGTTGTATTATACCAAAGATGTATATGAAAATCTTTAATGAAATCACAAAAAACCATCCATCGAGACATACAATTTAGTTTAAAGTTTAAAATCTTTTGATGCCTTTTTCAACCCGAGTCAGAACCTCACTTATATTTTCCTTCCTATCCTCGCCATTAATTGTAATAAAAGATCCAAAAATATTCATAGATTTAGACACTTGAATACCTTGTAAATTAAAATTAATATTAAAATTAGACATGATATTTGATTTATTAGAATTTATATGCAAACCTGAATTTTCTTCAATTTTTTTAAAAAGTTCTATTGTTTTATAAAAGGATGAGCCGATTTCTTCTTCGCCACCAGTGTACATTACCGTCACATCGTCGGCAAAAGCCTCAATTTTAAGTTCTGTTTCTCCAAATGTAACACCTTTAATTTGCTGACACAAATTGATTTCCGTAAGAAGCGGATTAAGAGCAATAATAAATAAAAAGGGAGAAAGTGGATTTCCCTGCCTGCATCCTCTTTCCACAAAAAAATTATTTCCAGTTGTATCATAAAAGGTTTGTATATCACACAAGCTCAGAGCAATCATACGAATAAAATTTTTTTTAAAACCATGGGATCTAAGACATTTTATAATCCATTGGTGGGATATACAATCAAATGCTTTCATAAAACCAATTCCCAATATCGCTTTATTATCCTTTTGGATGATTGAAATTGAGTCGCAAAGGCTTCTACAGACTACTTCGGTTCCTCGTCCTGGTACAAAACCTTTTTGGGAGTCACTTATTATCAGTGGTATTATTTTTTAAATCTACTAGCCAGAATCCCATTATATATTTTAAAAGAAGTATTAAGCATTGTTAAAGGTCTAAAATTTTCTATTTGCTTGGGATCTTTGCCTTTTAAACATGATATGCTTTTCCAATCTTGATTGTAAGTGACTGTTAAGATTAATTTGGCCTCTGACAATGGCCACAAATTTTTTAATTGGGTGTCTTTTGAATTTATGAATGTTATTCATCGTAATTGGCTCTCCAATAAACAATAATTGGGTAAATGTATTCCTCCTCGGCTCTATTTCAAGATGAGCACATGAATAAATTATCTATACAATATCTAAAGATTTGACTTCATACATTTTATTGTAACTAAAATACAGATTTTACTTTATAAATTAAGAAGCACAAAATCCCCCCTATCGAAAAATGTTTTTAAATATGTAAATAAAATTGTTGATGATGTTTGATTTTGTTTTGTTTAATATTAGTTGTGTAAAATTTTATGTTTGTACGTGTAATGAATAAGTTTTTTTTGATGTTGGGTAACATTAAAGAATAAATGTTGTACGAAGGTACAAAAAAAAATTATCTATACAATATTTAAAGATTTGATTTCATAAAAGAATCAATTAATGTACGTCCAGAGAACGGAGGGGAACAATTTTAAAATATATATACAGGGCTGTGCAGGTAAATTTGGAATAAGTTCACAGCCATCCAGATTAATAAGGAGAGGTTCTAGAGAAATATTTATTAATCAAAAAATACACATTTGACAATTATGGTCAACTTTTATTCAATTTGTCCTCCTCCAGCTTCTACCACAGTCTCCACACGGGACCTGAATGGCCTCACTTACCTGGACACCTCCGCAGCCTCCAAGGACATGGCCACAGACGTGGAACAAAAAGAGGAACAGGCAGAATGACAGGTGGATCTGTAGGGAGGCTTCTGAGGTCCCCATGGTCTTCAGGACAAAGAACCCGGCTGCAGTGATGGTCCTGGGTGTCATCAGCAGTGAGGGCCACGTCATGCCGCCACACTTCTTTGAGCCCAAGCAAAAGGTCAACCAGGAGGTGTACATACTTGGAGGTCCTCAGTAACGTGGTCAAGCCTTGGATAGACACTGTGGCCTCTGGGAGGAAGTACACCTTTCAGCAGGACTCTGCCCCCGCCCACAAGGCCAAGACTGTGCAGGCATGGCTCAAGGAAAACGTGCCTCACTTCTGGGATCCTCAGACCTGGCCCTCCAACTCCCCAGATCTCAACCCTTGTGACTACTACCTATAGGGGAAGTTGGAGGGGGAGGCCTGTGCGACCCACCACAACTCTGTGGAGGCCCTTAAGTCGTCCATCACGTCTGTGGCCATGTCCTTGGAGGCTGCAGAGGTGTCCAGGTCAGTGAGGGCATTCAGGTCCCGTGTGGAGACTGTGGTGGAAGCTGGAGGAGGACACATTAAATAAAAGTTGACCATAATTGTCTAATGTGTATTTTTTGTTTTTTAAATATTTCTCTAGAACCTCTCCTTATTGATCCTGGAGGCCATAAACTTGTTCCAAATTTACCTGCACGGGGCTGTATATAAATGAATTATCTTACAAAGAACAAACTTTTCTTTACAAATGACATTCTATTACTTCATTGAGGATTTATGTGTATTTAAGAAAGTTTATTTGCCTTTGTATAATCAGTTATTCTTGAATCAATATTCAAATGTACTAAATATCAAAAATCAATCAATGGTTATTAGCATGTTATTGCTTTTTTGGTTGCGGATTTTGCAATATTCTAATGAAGGTGGAAAAAGATGAACGCAATACAAAAGAAGAAAAAAAGAATAGAATTGATATGTATTTCTAAAAAACATTTTAATATCCTTTATGACTCAATTATTACCACGGAAAAACTAACATTTTTATATAAAAACAAGGTAAGAAAAAGGTTTTTTTTATCGAAAAAAAAAAAATAAGGCGATCGGACAAGGATGTTCACCTACAAGAGTTTGAATGTGATTGACCTAACTCCAAATTTAATCACTCTATATTATAAGTAAATTTCCTTTTTTACTCTTTCAAATTAATGTCCACAACTTCACATTAAAAAAAACATACTTCTTTGTTCGTCAATATAGTACATTTCCTGTCCAAAAAATGAGAATATGTACCATTAAATTGTTGCGTCGTGGCGTAAATTATAATATAGGTCAACAATTATTCAACTGTATCGCATGTCTAAATTGCTTAAATTTTATAAAAATATGTTTCGAAAATGTTTTTAGAGCAATTAACAAATTCTCAGACCTTGATACTATAAAATCAATATAATTTAATCATCATATCATAAAGTTATTTTTCAAAAAGTTCCTCAATGACAAAGATGTGTATTATGATATTTGAAATATTCTTTCTATCACAAATACAAAGAATAATATAAAATATGTACATACTTTAATGTAATTTGACCGAATTTGGGAATATGTAGTAAAAAATGATGTATTAACTAATTTGAAATTTTACATAAATGATTTATTTTTTCAAAACTTTTTTGTTCATAAAATATTGATCAAAATAATAAAAGTTTACTCTCTACACATAAAAAATAGCCTGAATGGATATAGTGATAACAAAATATTAAAAATTTATTCTTCCTCTGCATGCTTTATCAGCTCTTGAGGATCGTAGCACCAGAGCTTGTGGACAGGCTTTATGATTTTCTTTGGGTTTCTTCTCGTATTCACACAGACTTCCTTGGGGACCTTGATGCAGTTCTTCTTAGGAACAAGCCGAGGCACGAGAGTGGACTCTATGCGACAACTCTTTTGTGGTTGAAGATCACACTGTTCCTCAGGGATGTTTTGAACAAGGGTCCTTTTCACGTCGTTGCAGATTTCCTCTCCGGGCACAATCATGCAATTGCTGGGAGCACAGATCTTTCGACCTACTTTCTTGCACTCCGTTTCCGGGTGGACCTTCTTGACCTGCTTCGTCTCCAGCATGCACTTTTGAACAGGCCACTTCTCACACCTCTCTTTCTCGGCAAAGGGCTCTTGGCCTTCCTTATGTGGAAGGTGCAGGAGGTTGATAGGGAACTTCTCGCATCGTGTCTCCTCAACGACCGTACAGTTGGGGTGATCCTCCTCAATGTCGTACTCCTTAAACCTCGTCTCACAAATCGTCTCATGAAGATTCTTGCAGATCTCGGGACCCTCAATGCCATCTCCACACTTTTTCTCGTAGGGTGTTCGACAAACTCGAACTTTTTCAACGTGGGCCTAACAAAGGGTGAATACAGAGACTGAATATTCAGACGTTATTGTGAATTACTTACCACTGGTTTGAATATGATATGGCAGCCCTTGAGGAAATTGGTGTCGCACTTTTCTTCGGGTGCGGAGTGGTAATCCGTGATGAAGGTCAGGTGACATTTCTTTTTGAGCCGGTGCTCACAATCCATTCCACGATCGAATTCGATTTGCTCCACATTTACCGTCTTGTTGACGCAGCGTTTTCCGTCAGGCCTCTCTACTCCAGGGAGCCTGTCTTCGTCAATTATGATCTTACCCCCAAAGTCTGTCACCTCTCCCTCAGAGGCTCGTTTGTGTCGTAAGTAGTAGTCGTCCAGGAAGTTTCCTTCTGATAGATTGCAAATATTTGCTACCTTTGAGAGCAAGGAGATATTAATTTATCGTTATTGTTTTTGATAATTGAGATTTCTTACCATGATAAATAATGTAAAATAGTACATTTTTAATATCTTAGTTCAATCTCCAAGAACTGAATGATACTTTTTCTAACTAGCAATGCTATTTATATATGTTTTTGTTTTAAATATAAAATGGCTATGTATGTCTCTCCATGGATTATCAAATTAATTGAGCAAACATCTAAGTCATTATATTTTTCCATTTTTTATGTTCATAAGCGTAGTTTTGGGTCGGAAAACCTAAAAAAATATATACTTATTTTATCCACTTCAAAGTAAATGCTATATCTTTGAATTATATATCATTCATATTGTTAATTATTATGTTTTTTTTAATATTTCTAAAAGGAATTTTCTTATCTTTTCATGAAGTATTCCGTATTTGAATTCCTTTTTTCGTTATAAAATATTTAAATACTTAATATGTCTTTGTCATTGGATAGTTTATTTTCAATATTAATAAAAATATTAATTCACCACTTCCACCCCAACCATTCAAATATTTAATGAAAAAGTTATTAATTTATTTATTATTGCTCATCTGATTCTATAGGATTGCATATATAGTTATAGGTATAGTTTTAAAATTAGTCTATCGAACCTTGGATACTGTTATCAATGAGATTGATCAAAATTGGCCATCCTCACTCGGGATTCGAACCAGCGTCTCCAACATTGAGAGTGAACATGCCTTTACGTACTGAGCTATCACACTCCCAGAACTGAACAAGATTATTCTAGAGTTCATATAAAAATGTACAATCATGGAAAATATTATAGATATAATTATATTAATTAATAAAATGTATCCTATTCAATAATATTGTTTAAAATTTCAGAATCACATATAAACAAATACTATAATAATAAGTGAGGAAGCACGAGGATCAGCATCAAACCTACTACGTCACTCCAATCCACTTTCCATTCATGATAGAGGGGATCGTGAGCCTGTGTTCTTGCCGCTGCCTCAAGAATGATTATTGACCTTAACTACCAGGGACTAAAAATGATTGATTTTGGGTTCCTTGTATATATTTTTTATGGAACGTAAAAGCAATCTTTAGAAACATGTTATTATATATGTCGCTATGCTGTGAAATCGGGTGCCAGGAGCGTCTTCCTCTCGGAATTTCCGTCGAGGGGAACCTCCCCCGTCCCTCTACGCCGCCCCAGTCGTGAAAAATCCGCCTCGGAAGGCTCATAAGGACCCCGTGACAGCGGAGGTTTGCTCTCTCTGAGTGTATGCCTCTAGTTTTCACTGGCGTTGGTTTGTTGGTTGGTTGGTTTGTTTGTCAGCAGGATAACTCAAAAAGTATGAAACAGATTCGAATGAAACTTTGTGGAGTTGTTAAAAGTGCCAAAAGGAACAAGTGATTAAATTTTGGCATCTCTGAGTACAGAATTAAGATGCAAAATGAGCTAAATACTAATAAATATTTTAAGTTAGCCTACTCTGCCAATAGATGTCGCTGTGCTGTGAAATCAGGTGCCGGGAGCGTCCTCCTCTCGGAATTTCCGTCGAGGGGAACCTCCCCCGTCCCTCTACGCCGCCCCAGTCGTGAAAAATATTTAATAACTGGTAGTATTTATAATGATATGTATCTTGATGACTTGGACTCTTTTTAAAATATTATTAAGCATCACCAAAAAGAGAAAAATGATTTAAAAATCTCAAAAAGTTTAAAATTTCAGCATTGTATTACTATTTTATAACAATAAAGTAAATATTCAAGATATTTTCCCTAACGGCTGATACTGGATTAAGTTCCAAATTAAATGGATCCCATCCATGTACCACTATAATAACTGGATCCTGAAGAAACACTTAAACAACTTGATGAAATTTCACTTAAAACTAAAATGTTTATGGTTTTTAAGCATTAACATCATTTATATATATTACCTATTTATGCTTATATATTCTTTTATGGACTGTTGAATAATAAAAAAACTTGATGACGTCAGTAAAATGGCTACCACACAAGGATGAAATATGATTGTAAAAGAATACTAGGGAATAGAAGAAAGGAAATCTTATAATAAATACCAGTGACGTCATTAGACAATGTTGATTCTTTGAAAAAATTGTTTTTGTATAAAAAATGTACATCAAGCAACAAATGAAACTTTAAGCAATTATTACATTATCAGTATTTACACAAAATATTAAAAAACACTAAAAGAAAGGGGGGGGGGGGGGGGTAGCATTTATGGATTGAAATTTGTATGAATAAAATTGTATTTGTGATGTTAAAAGAATTATTTCCAATTGATAAATGTTACACTCTGATATTTACTCTTAATTTATCCTACCCTCGGTATATATTTATTCATAACGATTACTTAAAAGACCTTAGAAAATGTATTATTTTGTTAAACGACATAAGCATGTCAAATTACTATCGATTATTGGCCTGAAATCATGGGGTACAGGTGTTTTTATGGCATTTGTATGAAATATGGTTGTGCTTTTGTAGTATTTAAATTGACTTCTTCCATGATGTTAAACTAAGAATTAGTCTAAAATGCTTATAAAAACATATGAAACTAGAGGCATATATACACCCAGAGAATGCAAACCTCCGCCGTCACGTGGTCCTTATGAGCCTTCCGAGGCGGATTTTTCACGACTGGGGTGGCGTAGAGGGACGGGGGAGGGTTCCCCTAGACGGAAATTCCGAGAGGAAGACGCTCCCGGCACCCGATTTATCAGCACAGCGACATCTATTGGCAGAGTAGGCTAACTTGAATTATTTATTAGTATTTAGCTCATTTTGCATCTTAATTCTGCACTCAGAGATGCCAAATTTAATCACTTGTTCTTTTGACACTTCTAACAACTCACAAAGTTTCATCCGAATCCGTTCGGTACTTTTTGAGTTATCCTGCTGACAAATCAACAAACCAACGCTAGTGAAAACAATACCTCCTTCGGCGGAGGTAACAAACTTTCATTACTACTTCGTCGATGATCATTTTTGCAATGACATCCATATGGAGTTTGAGTTTTCAGTGGATAATAATAACAAATATTACTTCGTTCTCTTTTTGGTTTCATCAGTTGGTGACTTCAACATCCCGCCTCTTATTCAACCATTCGTGATTCCAGTTATTAAATAAGTCGGTGTCCAATCTAGGAGCTAAACAATCAATAAACTATTAATGGGCATCAAGCAAAAATATAAATCTCTGCGAAACATAAATCCACTTATTTCCTCCTCTCACCTTTCACTGATGCATGTAAAAAAATGAGGAGCATTTCTCCATTCAATAATGCGAAATTTATTCAATTATATATATGAAAGTATTATGTGTGCAAATATCAACAGATTCCATTTTAAAGATATATATTAAAGTGCCCTTCTCCCTCAAAGAAAGAGGAATAATAATAAGAATAAATTGAATAAGGAAAAAGTACAATAACTATATTTAAGCAATACACCTAGAAAGAAAAAAAAGAAGTAAATGCGCAGTACCTTTTAGAAGATTAATTGTTTGAAAAAAAAATATATTCTACTATCCCCGAGTATATTAAGAATGGTAATGTACATTTCTCCTTGCGTGGAGTAAATTAAACATCAGCATTCCTCTCAGAAACAACAACTTTTACACTACCAAAAAGAATAATCATTTTAATGCATGTTTTTTTTCTCCCACTCCCACTGTGTTTCATTGTTTTCATTGAATGTAAGGAGAGTGCCTGCCGTCTTTAAGTGAGATTGATTCCTGGTCTATTCATCTCTTCAAAATGATTCAGCATGTAGTTGTTGAAAGAGAGAAGTAGTAGTATCATCATTCGGCAACAAAGCAAATACATCAATTTTGATAAGTATATACACGTATACACTTTCCTTTGCGATATGGCTTCGTACATACATATATATATATATATATATATATATATATATATATATATATATATATATATATATATATATATATATATATATATATATATATAATATATACTATATATACATATACAAGCTTGTGAGCGTTCAGCGTTCCGTTCAGCATTAAAAAAATAGCGTTCCGTTCAATGTTTTTGCGTTCAGCATTCCGTTAGCGTTCAGCGTTCAAATATTTAAAAAATAACAATGTGTAATTTTGAAGAATGGAAGTACTATTGTGGGTTTTTATGATAAAAATGAGCCCGAACCGACTTTCAAGTGAATAAATTTATTGACTGGATCTAACCCAGGGGTTCCCAACCTGGGGTCCGCTGAACGTCTATATCACTACATAAGAGGGTCGCCAAACTGGAGATTTCCTATAGGGGGGGGGGGGGGGGGGGTCGCCAAAGAAAAAAGGTTGGGAACCCTGATCAAACCCCACTTGTATATAATTTTTCCTGACCCGTAACAAAATTATCATTATATTAGTAGTTTTCCATACAGAAAAGACATACACGCCAGTCACCATGAAAAAACTTAACTATTTTAATCTTAATAAAAACAATTCAGATCAAATATATTTGAAAAAAGTGTCACGATGATCAGACCTTATTTATTTCGAATAACGGAGTCCTAGTTCGATATTAAGAATCTGCAAAATATTATTTAAAACCATAGACGTATGAGTAACTTGATCTTTCTTCCGTAATGGATACATTACATTTTAAATTATAATCATACTTATGGTGTATAAATCAATACAATACGAGATCAAAAGCTATATAATACAAATTAATATTATAAAACAACTTATATGAATGCATCTATTTTACAGAGATATATTTTTTAATGGTGTCCAGAAATTTCATCCCGCGTAAATTCGTCACGGGAGTACTATGGGATTGTAATCGACCACCGACTCTTATTAAGGGGAAAACACCTGGCCTATTGTGTCTGAAACACTCTTGAGCTGGGTTTTTTTACGACACAGAAGGTCTGCAGTAAATTTCGAACCCATGGGGTACCCAGCTGAGGCCGGTGCAATCCTTTAAATTAAGGATATTTTTTCAAGCCGGGTTTTTCCTCTTAAGAAGAGTCAGCTGTGGATTTCAATCCCATGGGACACCCGGTTAAAGTAGGCGCATACCGTTAGATTAGGGTCTACGAAAATATTAGCCCGAGTGTTTTTCCCCTTAATAGAGTCGGCAGTCAATTTAATCTCATAGTATGGTTGGCTGGTCAACCAAGGCTTAGGTTTGCAAAACTCTTAGGCTACCCGTCTTTTCTCCTAAAAGTGTCAGCGGTAGATTTAAAACACTTGGTACCCCCGATTAGGTCTACAAAGTAAAAAAAAAAATCGCATGGAAAACGCTTCTCAACAAAAAAGCTATGTGACAAAAATACCAGGTGAAAAAGACGAACGAGAAAAATACTTCACTACAAAAAAGCTTCGCCAAAAAATATCGGCGAAAAAAAGGAGAACGAAGAAATTGACAGACAATAAAAGAGCAATCGATGTAATACATACGACAAAAAAACTGCTATAAAAAGGTCCTCGACGAATTTACGTGCGATGAAATTATAGTAAACCTTAACATTAAATTTATGCAAGGAACAAAACAAAACACAAAATATTAACTGCAACCCTGAGTAAGGTAAAATTTTTTTGTCTGTCAGCGGTGTCAAATTATCTGTTTTTAAAGCAACAACAACAAGCTTCTAAGTCCCTTGGCCTGTGGTAATGTGTAAAGAATTGATCTTACATTCCACAGAGTACTTTGGTTGAGACATCCTGGCGCCTTAAAAAGTTTCTTGCTATATCCAGGAGAAGCCAACATAATAAATTATCATCTATAGTCATCAAACATCCATATACAATTGTGACATGCGAGTATAAAATGTTTACCAAACTATGATAGTTAGTTATGTACTAGGAAGCGTATAGGGACTACCTTGTAAATATATTCTTGTTTACTCGTAGACTGTCATTTGTGCTCCATGACGAAATGAAAAAAGCTGACGAAATTATACTGTTCCCAGTCCTCGGATCCTATTCCTATGATTTTAACTCTCGAGCCCTCCTATCCGAGTCCATCAAATGAGCAAATCCATGATTCCGAGTCCAAAGCCCAGATGTCCGTAGTCAGAACTTAATCTCAACTTATTTCAATAATAGTTTGCATACCTAAATACTAAATCTTGTATATTTTGTAATAAGAAGAATGAATAAAAGGTCCTTCAATTGTGTGTGGAAATTCTTGTCACTTGGGGTTAAAAAAAGTGCTTTACTATTCTATAGAGAGTTCTTGGGAGAGTATTTATAAGTTCTTCTCAAATTTCATCCCCTTGTTTATATCCCAGAAAAACCAATACTTAATCAAAACTACATTGAAATGTTTGGAAAATTGAACGCTGAACGCAAACTCTTTTTTTCGTTCAACGTTCAAAAAAAAAGTTGCGTTCCGTTCATTGAACGTGCGTTCAG
>CP045903.1:9359351-9384084 GCA_013387185.1 Caligus rogercresseyi
ATATATATTATATATATATATATATATATATATATTATTAAGACATAAAGGGCTTATGGAATTTTCTGAGGATGCGTGTGTGTGCCCAATATAAACTAGAGGATAATACACTCAGAGAGTGCAAACCTCCGCCGGCACGGGGTCCTTATGAGCCTTCACGGCTGGGGGCGGCGTTGAGGGACGGGGGAGGGTTCCCCGCACGGAAATTCCGAGAGGAAGACGCTCCCGGCACCCGATTTCAAAGCACAGCGACATCTATTGGCCAGAGTAGGCTAACTTGAAATATTTATGGGTATTTAGCTCGTTTTGCATCTTAATTCTGCACTCAGAGATGCCAAAATTTACTCACTTGTTACTTTGGACATTCCAACAACTCACAAAATTTCATCCAAATCTGTTCAGTACTTTTGAGCTATTCCTTTGACAAACAAACAAACAAACAAACCAACGCCAGTTGAAAACATACCTCCTTCGGCGGAGGTAACAAATAGTTCTAACTCTCTGATCAGTTTACGAGGACGTAGTATAAAATACTTTTTTGTTTGGGAACAAAATACAGGTGAACGATTTTTCTATGCTATTGAAAAGGGAATAAGCTCTCTAATATCTTTTAATCTCTATGTTAGAAGTGCAGAATATTTTCCCACTGTATAAATCACTATTAGTGACGTCATATGTATTGTAGGCCATGACTGTCGCTTCGCTTAAGTGGAGTTTTATTCAATGTTTATTAGGGAGCTCTTTGCTCAGGTGGATTAGTTGTAAGAATCCCTACGGAAGAAGACTAAGGGACGCGCCTCATCATTTAGAGATATAAAGACATATAGAGCTTATTGGATTTTCAGAGGCATACGGTATTGTGTCCCGAATACAGTGAACGACGATGTTTCTTTGCTATTGGAGGAAATGAAATTACGTCATTGTGTCCAGAATACAGCTGAACGACGACGGTTCTCTGCTAATGGGAGGGAAAGTGATCTCTATATCTTATATCTTCTGCTCATCATCCAGTGAGATCAACCAGTTTTGGGTAGATGTTCTGGGTAAGATAAGAAGGTCCTCAATTTACATGGCACTCTAAGACCCAAATTCCGTATTTAATCCCATCATAAGGGGATCTGGAGAGCCCAAAGCCGTATATCTGGAACAGAAAGGATCTTAAATGACTATCACCCTTCGATTCAAGATTTAAACGGATGTGTATTATATAATATTTAATATTGACAAATAGGAGCAGAGAGACATGGAGCATCTACTAGAGTGCTCCCCCTCATGGACAAGGTAGGAGCATAGAGATATAAAGAGCTTATTCCCTCCAATTAGCAGACAAACATCCTCGTTCAGCTGTATTCTGGACACAAAGATGCATTTCTTTCCCTCCAATAGCAGAGAGAAACCGCGTTCAGCTATATTCTGACCAATGCGTATACAAGAATCCAATAATCTCTAGTCTTTATATCTCTATGGGTAGGAAGATTTAGGTCAATCACCCCCCAGAAAATCACTCCCCGGACTAGAGCACCCCCCCCCGCTGACAATCACCCCGGACTATCACCCCCGTGCCAATCACCCCCGGGCATTACCCCCGTTAGTAATATTTCTTATCTCATAAAGTCCACTTATGAAGGTTATAACTATATTTTAAAGCTATTAACAGTAGGTGACGTCAATGGTTAGCACGCAGTCCCAGTTCTTTAGAATTTGAATCTGCAAAAATTAAACGTACATAAATTTGCAAATTTCGTGTCTTGACCTTATATCTGGGCTATCTATGACAAGTAGACAATCGTACTGTTTGTAACCTATCAACTCAAGATATCTTATTTATCTCTATAGGTACTAATCTATTTCTAAGGAACCACTTGTCCTAAATCGAAAAGACTAGGAGGAAAGGACTATTTTAAAAATCAAAAACTCATCTACTCAAATAAGTTGACATATAAATTTTATTCTCAATTATTATATTCATTTCTCACACCCAAAAACGTGGTCCTGTGGGTTTTTTTTAAGATATCCAAGATCCCATTAGTCTTCGCAAGCAGCAGAAAAGGAGATCAAGAAAGTAGTTAAAACCAGTGACGTCACCTTTTTAAGAGTGGTAAAACATAGTTAGCTCATAAGTGGACTTTAAGAAATAAGAAATATTACTAAGGGGGTAAATGTCGGGGGTGGATTTTCACGGGGGGCGTGCTAGTCCAGAGGGTGATTGTCGGGGGGTGCTAGTCCGAGGGCGTGATTGTCTGGGGGGTGCTAGTCCTGTTACAGGGTAGGAGGTACGAGGTAAGCAACACGGCGAGGCTATGGCTCATGGAGACGGCGAGGAGGCATAAGCTCGAAGTCGGCTAGGAACGTAGTAAGCTCAGAGGAGTTGGAGACATCGTGGAGAAGGAGCGATGGTAGGGACGATTGATTAAAAACGCAGGAATACCTGCACCCCAACTGCAAGCCGATTAAATACCCGGAGCCTAAGCTTCTCGAGCAGTGGCTGGGGGGAAGTGACATCCCAGACCTTAAAAGCCAGTTTTAGACAAATGGAGCCGCAGAGTCTCTTTTAAGTAGTCAGGGATCACCAATGTGAACGTAGGGGTCAGTCACCATGTAACCGAGAGTGTGAATAAGTGGACCCCTTCATTGGTGTGATCGTAACTGATGTGTATTTCATAATAGGGAATTCATGGAGAATCTGCTACATATCTAATCACGCATGCCGTAGATAATGATCATCCATGAACAGCGATTCCATGGATCACTCCTTTATAATCTATACAATATACTACAAAGTAAGGAGAAAAAACTTTACCTTCTCTTAATGTCTCGGCCTCCTCCTCCTCCTTGCACATAATTTTTACATCATATCATCATCATCATCCTCTTCTGCTCATTCAGAAGCATCATCAAAGGAGAAAAATCTTTTTTACGAGAGATTATTATTTAATTGCATTATATATTATTTTCATAAAAGAAGATATAGACAATGAGAGAGAAAAAAGAAACAATAATAAAAAAATACATCAAAAGTTTTGAAAAGAAAAAAAAAGTTTTGGGGGGGATTTATGGGCATCTACTCATTATCAATTTTTCTTAGTTTCTTTTAATACTCCTCCTACTCCATCTACTACTACTACAACTACGCTTTATTCATTCAGTTATTTATTGAGTAGTCCATTAAATAAAAGGGAACAAAAATAGAAAGAATGATAGAAAATAGAAAGAAGAAAAATCATCAGAAATGATTTCCCCATCAGTGATCTAAAATGTTTTTATGTCAAATTAAAAATACATTAGTGGATTTCTATCTCTCCCTTTATTTCTTAGGGTTTTTCGTTCTTCTCCTTGGCAAATTAATTATTATTATTATTATTTGGGTTTCTTTTCTTCTACATTTTGCGTTGTTAAATTTTGATGATGGGGGAAAATTAAGAGAGGAGGGATTTTATAATAATAATAAAACGCAGTGGGAAGTTTCAAGGTTGTGTGAACTTTTTTTGTAAAATTGGGAGCATGAATGTACATATTTAACGTAACGATAGATGTGACATAGACTATTCTTGAGGGTTTCGAGTTGCTTTGACTTAAGGCATAGAAGAAGAATGGAAATGGGATTACCAACCGATAAAAATATGTTTGTTGATGAGTTTGTGATAAGTACCTGTTGGTTCCTATCATATACGGCTCTTGAATAAAAGTTCTTGTTGCACTATGCCATCAACTTGGTATCCTACAGCATTGCCGATTTCAAGCCTTTACTTCCCCCATATTAGCAATATTGTTATCCCACCATAGCGATAAAAAAAAGATATAGAGAGCTTATTCCTTTCAGATGTATCTGTGTGTCCAATATAAACAAAGTAATTTGTACTACGTCATCGTAAATGATCATAGAGAAGAATCTATCTCTATGATCAGCTTACGATGACGTAGTACAAATTACTTTGTTTATATTGGACACACAATACAGCTGAAGATGCTTATATGCAATGAATATAAAACAATCAGGAATGGTAAAGTCGTGCAACTTTCAAAACACAAATGCAAAGTGGGGTCGACTAATTTATTATGCCGCGTGAATGAGTAGTGGAAGTGTGTAGAGGAATCGTTTTAGAACTACTATTTATCATCAAACTAGACGACAATGGGGAAGGTTTGTGTTGCTCCGGGTTGCAAGAGTGACTACAAACCAAAGGGCAATGAGGGGAAAAAGAGACGGTTTCATATGTTCCTACACCAACTCTGGACAAAGGCTGTTCCGCGAAAAAATTGAATACCTTCAAGACATTCTGTGTTGTGTGACGTACATTTCATGACCTCCGATTATAAGCCAGAGTCTATGACTCTAATCCATCAAGTTCAGACAGATCTGGAAAAACTCTTTGTCTTAAGATATTAAAAAAAGATGCCGTCCCTTCCAATTTTCCAATCTTCCTCAACTATTCAAAAAAAGCCTCCTCCAAAGCGTTCCTCCACCTCAACCTCCTCCTCACGACTCCTTAATGAAAACGACGCGAATTAAAAAAAGATTATGGCTTTTGAAGAGGCCGACTCATTTTTAACACTCGAAGAGCTTCAAATTAAAATGGATAGGACTAGTCCTATCCATTTGACTTGCCTTCCGAGCGGCGTTCAAGAACATTATGATGAAAAAGATAAAGAGCTGGCGTTCTCAAGATGAACTTTAGTCATGGAGGACCGTCAATATACTTCAGTCTAAAGATTAATGAAGAAATTACAATTTACTATTCAATTAACAAAAGTCTCATTAAAAAAAACATCGGTAGATCCGGTGAAAAAAAGACTTCAATGTTTTGGATGTAATGACAGGGGGAGATTATCAGGGGATCGAAAAAACTCTTTGGTAAACACCCTTACAAGTAGAAAAGAAAAATGGTTCCGATACAGAATGTCGACATCTTCTCTGTTCACCAATAAATCAAGGGAGAACAGAGATGAAGGAATTGCAATTTCTGTTGCGAAGAAACGTAGACATCATGCCATTTATTTTATAACTGTATACAAATAAGCATGTTATAAATATGGCTTCGGAGCAAATAAGAAACGAATTCCAAACTTCCATCTCCATGTATGAATGGTTGGTGAGCTATCCCCTCAAATGAAAATTTTAATAAGATTGAGTTGATCATTACAAAACTTCTACTCTTCATCTACGCGGCGCGGTCTGCAAACAGAGCGATCCCAATGGTCTCGATAGTTGGATCGACAAAGAGCTACTGCTTTTAAGAAACTTTAATGGAAGAGGATTTATAGTAAATTCTAGTGTCCAACCTTCTCCCTAAACATCCTATTTTAGTCCGCTTTCCGTTTTTACATTGTTTTTATTACGTGGTATATGATTTATATATTTTTATATTTTATTAAGCATTTTTATTATATGTTTCATGTCCTTTAACAGTTGCTCTCCCCCATCCTTACAGATGTATTTTACTGTAAAAAACTGTAATTTTATTTCCTCGAAGATGTGAAAAAATAATGGAAAAAAAAAGAAGGCTTACTAGACATGCTATTTTTGCCACTTTCCGTTTTTACATTTTTATTATTATAAAGTATGTAAATTATATTTTATTAAGCGTTTTTATGATCTGTTTCATGTCCTTTTAACAGTTGTTCTCCCCCATCCTTAATTATGTTTTTTACTAGAAAAAACTATAAATTTATTACTTCAAGATGTGAATAATAATGCAAAAAAAAAATGACAATCCATATACGGTAAGCCAAACTTCATCCTTAACCTTCTTTATTTATATTGTTTTTCACATATCAAAACTTGACTATTCCTCAGTATTTCTTATTAATACTGGTTCATACAACTACGATGACTTATCCCTTGCTATGTTGTATTTTTCAGGGTGAAAGATAGAGATCTATCTTTAATCATCTCGAACATATCACCAAGAACAATCAATATTACAAAATATGACACCCTTCTTAATATTTTGGCCAAATTCATTCACATCAAACTCTTCCACCAATCAACTATTTAACTTGGAAAATGAATTGAACACAGCTTTAAATCATTTGGCCAAATAGCTTGCCCCATTTGGACGAAAGTAAAAGAGAAGAAATTAAACTTTTTGTTTGAACAATTATCCTTGTTGTTTAAATGTCCACAACAACGGAGATACAGTCCTGCCTGTACGCCTTATCTATGTCCTAGAAAGGTTTCTCAACGAGTCTTTCTAGAAATCTACGTAAAGAAGTTCTCACATACCTACAATACGTCGCCTACGGAACTTTCTTCATCTTTGAATTTAGAAACTGACTCTACAATGACGTACCTAAAGGCTCGCTTCAGGCTCTAAGTAAAAATAGGGATAAAAATATTAGTATAATTTTTGACAAAACATATTATACAAAATATTTGGATTAAGAAAAATGCCTTTGAATGAAAAATATCATAAGTTTAGGCAAAATTTCACTGAAAGATCTGGAATATCATTTTTCTGAGGATATAAATTCAACAAATGAAAAGATTAAGTCTTCTTCTTTAAATATATTTCCAATTTAAAACATTTTACTTTTAAAGATCATTTAAATATATATTAATGACGTATCGATAGTTTACTTTTGTTCTGGTTATATCGCGCATTCCTTATGAAAAACTATAGCCTATCATTCTTGCTACAATTTATTGACAGCTTTAAATAAAAAGTTCGATGTAAAATTATTCTCCTTAGAAAATATGATGATGAAAGTAAACTTTTAGATCATATTAATCGAGGTGGGCTGACTCGTCCTTCTGTGTTCTTTTATGAACGTGTTCCTTTGTTTATGCATTTTATCAGAAATTCAAAATTCAAAAAGTATCTTCAAAGAGTTGATTTCTTCCCTTCATCAAAAAATATTTTTGTTCTTTCGTTTATTAAACTTTTGGAAAATGATACTTACGCTTGGAAATTATTTTAGCAGAATGCGAAGAAGACATTCCTTTGAAAATTTATTCACACAAATCGCTGCTAAAACTTTTAATTGTATGTCCAAAAATTATGTAAATGAAATAAATGATCAAATTCACAAAAACAAAAGAAAAACAAGCAGTCAAATATGACAAATAATTGTAAGAGATTGAAAAAACTTAGAGGAGAATAAACAAAATGTATGTATGTTATTATAATTTTGCAGAATGTCTTAATATATCTATGTTTATTTAATGTATGTCCATAAAACTTGTAAATAGTAAAAAAATATATTTCGTTCTCAAAATCATAATTTGTTATGAAATAAATAAGGAAAGGGGAGAATGTACGCGTATTCTCCTTTTTCCTTTTTAGATCCCTCATCGTATTTTCCTCGCGAGCCTTCTTTTCCTTGTTGTTTTAGTATTCATTGTTATATGCTATTGAAGGGAATCATCTCTCTATATCTATGTATCCTACAAGTAAGGTTTTTGTATGATATAATATATATATATATATATATATATATATATAAAGGTGATTCTTATTTCCCGTTTTTTGGATTTGAGAGTTGGGCTCTCCCTGAGATTATACCTTAATGCATAGAGACCGCCTTGTGAAAGTTTGATTGAAATCAAATTATGGGAAGTGTCTCCTATTTATTTTGCATACTTATGTAGTATTTTTTTCCACTATTCTATCGCCTTCAGTGTCCTTAATTTCAGTGCTATTTTCAAACAATTTGCTGCAAATATAGGTATGATCGCAAGGATTCCAAATTATTTGTTATTTTTTATGTACATCCATAATTCAACGAGAAATTGAAGTTTTGAAATAGTTTTTTTATGAAAAATATCCCAAAAATGAATATTTTGAAACTTCATTATCTCGTTTGATTTAGGATGTACATAAAAATAATAATTAATTTGGAATCCTTGCAATCATAACTATATTTTGCAGCCATTGTTTGAAAATAAGGTTAATTTGCATTAATTACCTACATAGTTTAAAATTTAAGACTTCAAATCTATAGGAAAAAAAATTATGAAAAGTTATACATTTTAACTAAAGCCATCTTAATTGGGGTGTACGGTAATTTCCTTCGTGAGTAATTTTAGCGTGCACTCTTCCATTGCAAGCCTTTTCATTGCACGCGTTTCCTTCGTTCTCTTTTTCTTCGCAGGGTAGTATTAGCCAAGATACATAGAGATAAGACAAAAGGACTTCAGCCTGCTAGGCAGAATGGTGATTTTGACGTCACAGATATACTCTTATGTTCTAAAATTTTGATAAGAATTATTAAATAAACTCATACTTTTACTTAGTATTTATTTTGAAAAAACACTAATATAAAACATAGATTGTAGAAAATTAATAGGACCTTATTTTAATGAAAACATATTTTATCTTAGAATTACTTAATTAGAGGCAGGAATTGACATAAATTCAACGCAACCTCGTTAAATCATATAAATCATGAAGAATATTTCGGGATAGGATAAACTTTTATTCATTCAGTCCTTCATCAAACAATCACACAAAATAGCCATTGTTGAATGAAATATTTATTTTCTTTAATTTTAATGTTTGTTTATTATCAAAGGAGGTGACCAACGCACTTGGCCATTTCAAAAATTTAATATAATGTCCTATATGGCGTGAAATTCATAATTAATTCACATTGCAATCAATATTTATTCTACATTCATATATGTGGCTTAAGACAACCCTCAGAAGAATTTGTCCAAGCTATCAAGAAACTGGATACCCTCTTCAATCAATTTCACGGAGAATATGGCATAAGAAGGGACGCAAATGTGATAAAAAAGCTCATTGATGTCCTTCAAAAATATAATTACGAAGACGTTTATATGAAGCTCCCTTCGGATATTATAGTAAAGTTTGCCAGATTAAGGACATTCATTATAATAAAGGCACTGAAGAACAAAATTTTCGATTTCAAAAATAAAAATATGCCCTCCTCACGTAATTTAAAGAAAAATATTCAATCCATTTAAATATTAATTCATATATATTATTTTTAAATAAATATAATGTCTAGAATATATTAAACTTATTCCATTTATAATTCATGTGTATTATTTCATCAATTTGAATTCTTTATCTCCCTGGCTTGAATGAGTCTCCAAAAAGTCTTGAGACCATACTTTGAAGAATTGGTCCAAATTAATATAAAATTGAATATTTTATTTTAAAAATTTCAAAGAAAAAATATCTTTAGAAAGGAAACCAAATATTACAAGAAAAGTCAATGTTATCCTTCATAAAGTATCCCGAAATATTCTTCGTGATTTATATGATTTTACGAAATTGCGTTGAATTTATGTCAATTCCTGCATCTAACTAAGTAATTCTAAAGATAAAATATGTTTTCATTAAAATAAGGTCCTATTAATTTTCTACGATCTATGTTTTATATTAGTGTTTTTCAAAATAAATTCCAAGTAAAAATATGAGTTTATTTAATAATTCTTATCAAAACTTATAACATAAGAGTATATCTGTGACGTCAAAATCACCATTCTGTCCTAGCAGGCTGAACTCCTTCTGTCTGATACACCTTATCTCTATGTATCTTGGTATTAGCGTTCGTCTTTTCATTGTGGGTAATTTCTTCACAAGTAATTTTTCGCAAGTTTCATTTTTATTTATTTTCATTATATATAGTTAGTTATAGTAAGTTAGACATATATTGCTGATTACAATAGTACATACAATCAATAGATACTTTGATCGTAATGAAGACTTAATTTCAAAGTACATTGGAGTATATTGGATATTAGGATAAACAATATAAATATAAACAACACTAACCCAAAAAACTACAGTAAATATACATCTAGCGATATAATACTAAACTGTCTTTCGTATTATATAAACTAGCACATGAGATAGATCTAGTGCATCTCAATGGTAGAGGCAAAATGTCATGTTATTTCGTATTTTGTCTTGGATGGCATCTTCTTCCATAGAGATGCATATGGTGGCTTAGTGATTACTCATGTAGCACAAAGCAACTAATTATATTGGATATCCAATATACACCAATGTGCTTTGAAATTGAGTTTTCATTACGATCAAAGTATTGTACAGTTCTATACAAAGCTCTGGTGTCAAAAATCGTCGAAATGATTCTGGTAAACGAAAAAACAATACTTGGGGAGTAAACAATCATTTCATACTCAGCTTATATGCAAAAAATGGATCCATATAGGACCCCTTGATATGCCTAATGCATAGGCTAAAATAGGTTAAAGCCAGAACAAATAAGCATTGCATGATGACATACAAAAAACAATTCATATATATATATAAACATAGTTGCGACTAAGTCCTTCACAAAAATGAAACTTGCGAAGAAATTACTTGCGAAGAAATTACCCACAATGAAAAGACGAACACTAATACTACCCTGCGAAGAAAAAGAGAACGAAGGAAACGTGTGCAATGAAAAGGCTTGCAATGGAAGAGTGCACGCTAAAATACTCACGAAGGAATTACAGTAAACCCTTAATGGTACTAATATATTAAGTACAAATGAAAAACATCACATTTTCATAAAAGAGAAGATAAATATACATATATAATATTCATTTGGGTTCTTCTCGTATTGTTTTTTATGCTGTTGTATAAGAAAATTAAGTTTCGTTGTGAGGTTATGTGAAGTAAATAATCGTATTTAGATCATGGGCTGCTGTCTAGTAATTTCTTATTCTAGACCTTCTGAGCGGCCGTGTTGGTACTATATGTTTTTGATGAATTGCATTTATTATATAGTTAGTTATAGTAAGTTAGACATTTGTTGCCGATTACAATAGTACATACGAACAATAGACACTAAGGTAAAGAACACAACCACACCATGGGGTATCTGTGTTACAACGAATTGCATTTATTGTTTCTTTAAAAAAATCTTCTTCTTCGAAATAGTACTCAATAATATAATAAAATTTTTTTCGTCAAAGACTCTCTTTGGCTCTTTTACACTTTTGGGAGATTTTTCTCGAAGGTTATTAGTTGATATAATACTGCATTTTATTATGGATTAGATAAAGCAACCCAAAGACGTTCAGATGAAGAATATTGTATATACTCATCCTTTACAAGAAATGAATAATAATCAATCTTAAAAAAAAAATAGAGTAAAAAATTAAGTCACTAAATAAAAATAAATACTATTGTTACAATTATAACAAATGAATTATCCGTTTTTATGGGTCCCAGTGCACTTTCTTTTTTACTTCTGATAGTTTTTCAGATAGTACCATATATATTTGACCAAAGTAATCACATATTGACGTCAACTAACTCTTTTTCTGTGATGACATCACAGTCATTTTAGTTATTCAGATCTTACTATCACATATGAGTCAGCAAATCTATATGAACAACAGCTTTGGAGTAAATATATGAATATTAAACACATTTAAATATGGCATTAAACAGCTAAAAATGAAGAAAATAACATATTTTTTAAAAATATATAAGGTCACACTTCATGCTCAGGGAAAGTATGAGTTTTCAATTTATTACATCGTTTTGTCGATAAATCGATCATCACTTTGCGTTACTATCATGTTGAAAACCAAAGGACATTGATTTACCAGCCAATAATATATAGATATTCATTTGCAAGAAATACCATCAAATCAATTGTTGTAAAAATAAAAGACAGTACTTTTTAAAATTGACTCTTTTATATTTAAAAAGAACTTTGCATATTTGATGTCGTTTAAAGCACATTCCTGGGCTCCTATAGGCCTTTGTAATTTAATAGTCTTGAAGATGTAGGGGGATCATCATTCCTTTCCCATTTTGAACTCTTACTTCAAAGAAAAGTAATAAATATAATGATGAAATAACCATGCAGCACGAAAATTATTCTCTAAATGGTGTGGTCGAATTGGATGTGTTCACAGGATATAGTAATTCCTTTGGGGAATGATAATGCTGACAGGCCTTGCATCCCTTCTCCACGGCTTTTTCTTTCTTTCATGCAATTCCCATTAGATAATGAAGACATGATGATAAGTATCCAAGATCTTTTTTTTTCTTCTCTATTTTACCCCCCTCTTCACAAGGTGCAACATACAAAGGGATATTATATGTACATGATATAAATTATATGTGCATTGGTCAATTGTAAAAAGGGGGAAAAGATAGATAAAAATGAAAAAGGATTGCTTGAAATAGAAGGACTTGTTTACCGAGTCATTGCGGAGAAATATCATTGATTACAAGTGAGGAATAGTTTCTTCTGAAACAAAATGTCGGATCCAATTGGCCAATATTTGTTTGAATGGTTAACATACTGGTTTCTTTGTTGTGATCCTGACCCTTCTCATCGAAGCCTAATCAGGTATGCCTTGGGCACTTAAAGCTGTTAGTCTAGCCTTTTATGTTTCAATATAAACTGTGGAACTGATATTCATCCCGTCAGCGACATAAATAATCGTTGGTGTATCTGGAAATTTCAGGTGTGCACGATCATAGGCGTGGGAGACAGGGGGCAAGGGGGGCAACTGCCCCCCCCCAAAAAAAAAATTCGGGTGAGTCCTCAAATTCGGGCAAATTGATTGAGGTATTCGGGCATTTAAGTTGAAGAAAAAATATGAAATTATGAAAGCAACCGGATTTTGAAGTATAAACCAAATGTAATAATTGTAATAACTATACAGAAAATATTAATCTATATAACTTTCTTCATTCGATTAATTTTTCACCGACTTAACAGTTCCTGTTAAAATTCGGGCAAATTGAATGCTGCCCCCCCCCCATACCAAACATCTCCCCTACGCTTATGTGCGCGGCGATTCATGGACTCTGGCTTTAAAAGATGTGAAAAACTTACCTTTAAAACCATAAACGTATATTTTTTCTTTTGGAGTTGTTTTAAAAATTGTAAAACGTTTAAAATATCCAAAATTACATGTTTTAAGAAGCTTTAAAAGGAACTTTATAGTGCTATAATAATAATTATTATTTAAAAAAATAATTACTAGTAGTAAACTATTACTGAGTCATAGTCTTTATAAATAAATAAAAACATTAAGATGCATATAAGTTGCGTTTTGAAGAAATATATACTTCTCTAAGGACAATCTTCAGGATATCTCCCTCGGGTTCTCACATCTTGGAAAATCGTAGGTGAATGGAGTTATTGAATTATCGGTGCGACGTTGGTAGGTTGGCTCTCAACGTTCAACATATTAGAGATATTGATTTTAAGCGATGCAACTGCGATTACTAAAGTCTAAAAAAAATTATGCCACATTTGATGTATGGTTTTTCTTAAAATATTTTTTCTTGGCCCAGTGGGCATATATTTCAACAAATTAAACAAAGATATACAAAAAGGTTGTACAGATACGTAGTGAGTAAATGATCCATAAATAACAATTATTAAGACGAAACAAATATTAAAAAAACATATAAATAATTTGGAAATAAAAAATAAAAGCATTTCAAAAAAAATTTATATCTGTAATATTTTTTTTTAATATAAAGAAGCAATTGGAATGATAGAAGAAAGATATTCGTGTTTAAATGTTTGCATTTTGTATAATATGTTTTTGGACTTTGGTTATGACAGCGTCGTCACATTTGGCATTCCTTGTGAACGCCAGAAAATCTTTTTGAAAAGGTTTGGAGTCTCTGTTAATGGAGGGCAGTTCCAAAGTAGATGATCCTTTGTTTCTGGGTGTATTTTACAGAAGAAAACAGTTCTTTCGATTGTCCTTCAAAAACTGGTTTGCCACCTCTAGTGAACCGATTTTTCTTAAAATATTCATTTTTATTTCCAAATAAAATATAATATATTAAAATATTCACTCAATAACCTACAAATTGTGTAAAAATATGCAGGCCAAAACCGAATAATACATTTATATGTTCCATATAAGTCGTAATTTACAATGAGAAAAACATTATAAGATGAAAATTAACATCTTTATTTTATATTTAAAAGGATGCACTTATATTACAAGACACATTGCAGTATGGAAGTTCATCAACGACTATTGCTTAGTTACAAGACATCATAATATAAAACGAATCTTTTGATGAAATGTAAAATATTAAAGATCCCTCTTTATATATAGCTCATTATACGAATTAAATTAAGAAGAAGTAAATCTTTATATCCTCAGGGGCTTTTTAAAGTCGATATATATATATATATATATATATATATATATATATATAGGATAATATATATATAATAGTATATATATATATATATATAAGAGGAAAAGAAGCATGTTATAGGATTTTTGGGTTCAAATCATAAATTAAATTTATAGTGATACAAATTGTTACAAATCATTTATAATTTTTATTTATTTTTTGCTAATCCTCGTTTATAATGATAACTTTCGATGCTTCTTTGAACTTTTAAAAGTTTTTGTTATTTACTTCCACCTAATCAAATAAGGAATGTTATTCATTATTTGAATAATATGACCTTTCACCCAGAAGCCATACAAAAATGGATGACATTTTGAACGAGTGGGATGTTTAATATGATACCGTTAATAATATAATTCCTACTATGATATATTGTTTTTTCATGCTTTCTAGTCATAAATTCAATTTTATCACACATTTAAGTTAATAATTTTGGTACCACTGAAAATATGCACCTCGCACGTAGAAGGTAAGAAGAGTGTACTTTGATACTACTTAGTACTCAGTAAAAGAGATGTAAAATAACAACGGATCTACAAGTTATAGTACTACGATAGTAATAAAGTTCTTCTCAGAAATCATTGTTAAGTGAACATACCTTATGGAGTTTCGGCAACTTTATTCATCGAACTACTAAACAACACTTTTCTCTATTGAGGTAAGTTTCTGCTCGCTATATTGACCAGAATGTACTTATATTTGAAAATTATAATTAAACTAATGTTCACTTCACTAAGTTAAATCCAATATATTTTAGTTTTTGGTCATGAATAAGTCAAGAAAGAGGCTATACAGAAGCAGAGTAAGATGTTCAAACTGTGGGAAAGAAGTTGATGGCGACTACAAGAGGGAACACGTGTCAAGAGTGCATGAAAATGATGAACATGTAAAGTTTATTCCTTTGGTTGATCAAAAGCAGAAAAAACTTTCCTTCGGAATTATGAACAGGGAAAAAAATGAGATAATGATGCCAACGGAGGCCACTTCCTATACACAAGAATCAAGCAGTATAAAGGACATACCAACTGAAAATAATGAACATACGGAAGAGGTATAGGTGAAGATTCTTAATTTGCTAGCTGTAAAGGCAGTGGTAGAGGATATACAGCCTACAATGGACAAAACAGAAAATAATGATAAAGAGCATGGGCCCATAGGCTACCATCACACTGACATGCGAGATCATCCACATCAACCTCTGTTGGATGAATACAACAGGAAACAGCTAGATCAGGGAAGTGGGGCAAGAGACTTTAATCTTGACCTGTTCAAGAAGTACCAATGGACGAGCTTTGATATTCCCACGAAATCTATAGGTTGTTTCCCGTGTCAGAAGTTTTTATTTGATTCCACTTTCACATACAGCAATCGGTAGAAACTGGAACGACTAGTGAAGCATGCCAAGAGCGGGTATCATCGACTTGCAATGCCTTAATGGATAATTTCAAAAGTCAATAAAAAGCATCAGACATCAGTATTGGTCCAACTTGATACAACCCACAAAGACATGGTCCAAAAGCACAGAAATTACCTTAGATTTATTGTAGAGTCCATCTTGTATACCGCACAGCAAACATCCATCAGAGAGGCCATAAAAAAGACAGATCAATGATTGGACAGCAGTCATACATAAACCGTTGAAACCTTATGGAGCTTTTGAATTTGCGATGCAAAGACATTCCTTGGCTTGCCACTAGACTAAACTCAAATTTGGGGGCCCATCGTCAGTGGCTTTCGCCAAAAATCCAAAATGAAATACTGATGATTGCATTTAATTTAGTACTAAAGGAAATAGCTAAAAATGTTAGGGAAGCAGACGAGTTCAGTCTTATTGTGTATGAAACATCAGACGTTGGCAACCGGGAATAAGTGGCATTGTGTTTGCGCTATGTAAACAATGAGCAGCCTACAGAAGCATTTGTGGTTTTTTTTTAAAGCTAAGTCCACAACCGGTGATACACTGTTCAAAATTGTACTTGAAGTTATCAACATGACATCAATAATAGATTAATTTGGCAGACAAAAATGAAGAAACAACATGTTTTTCTAGTGTCTTCTGAAATAAAAATAATGTAATGAATAATGTGTAATTACAATAAAGAATATAAAACTAAATATTTTTCTGCATTCGATTATTTTTCATAGATTTAACAGTTCTTGTTAAATTCGGGCAAATTGAATGCTGCCCCCCAAACCAAACTCCTCCCCTACGCCTATGTATATATATATATATTAGAGAGATTCTTATTTCACGTTTTTCAGATTTTAGAGCCGGGCTCATCCTAGGATTTTACTTTAGTGCATAGAGATCATCTTGTTAAAGTTTGATTGAAATCTATTTATTGAAAGTGTCTCCTCAACAGATCCAAAAATTATTTAGCAACCTTATGTAGTAATTATTTTTTTCGCCATTCCATCGCCTTCAGTGGCCTTAACTTCAATGCTATTTTGCTGCAAAATATAGGTGTGATTACAAGGATTCCAAATTATTTTTATCTACCACCTCAACATTCCACTAAAAAAAGTTTACATTCACATATATACATACACTAAAAAAAACCAAAAAAAAACACGCATCATTATCTTTAAAACAAACAAACAAAAATCTTTATAATATATGCCCAAAAAATAGGTTGATTCTAGCCTTTGTGTTCAATAATAAGTTGGATTAAGAATAAAAAAGTTTCACAAGACGCAATTTTACCGAGCCTAAACGTTTGATATGTTTGCATTGTTGCCTATGATCATTATTCATAATAAAAATAATAACTATGAAAATACCCATAAATAACTGATAAAATCGTCAAATTATTATTTACCATATTTACACATCTTCATACCATCTTAAGCAACACCAGCATTCAAATCGTATGTAGAGAGGACACACACACACCTATAGGTACTTTTCTTCATCTTCAAAAATATAAAAAGAACATCATAAATTACAATTACTTCAATTGCGTCTTCTATATCAACCATTATTTATTTATTTTTTACTCTTTACTTTTAGGGGAAAGCCGTACGGTTTATGACTATAGACACACCATCACACGCATACAATGGACATAATAATAAGTATATATATATATATATATGTGTGTGTGATTCGTCAAGTCTAAAATCAAATATACCTAATTCGGTTGTTTGTATGTGTAATTTAAATCCATTATAATATTTACTATATAATTTTACTCTCTCATGTCCAACGTAATTTTGATTTATTGAAAGATAATATTTGAACTTATAAGATTTATGATGTGAATATTTATTCAGTATCTAAGTTATATATCTATTTAAAAAATACATAAAATGGAATGACTTGGAAATAGAAAAATTAATTGATTACATTAATTTTCCTATTTCATTAATATTTTAAGATGGCCACTACAAATATGATATATATATATATATATATATATATATATATATATATATACATATATATATATATACTTGTCGTTTGCGAAAAATTGTCTTTTTTCGTTCACTAAAAGTTATCGTTCCTCGTTCGTCCTTCATTGTCATTTTTAAATTGAATCGTTCTTCGTTCATTTGTTGTTTGAGATTTTGAAAAAAATTGACGACGTTTAATTTTAGAAAGGATTTTTTTTCTCGCAATTCTGAAAAAAGTGATGACGTTTTTATAAAAAAAGGAAATTTTCCCATAAAAATGAAAAATCTTTGTCCTTTTTTTGGTGCCAAAAACGAACAACGAACGATAAGGAATTTTCCTTGTCGTTCATCGTTCGCGAACGTCGAACGACAACAAATGAACGATAAATCAACAAATATATATATATATATATATATATATGTATATATATACACAATATATATATATATATCAAGCGAGAAAAAGGTATCTAATTATTTAATGGCGGGTTATAAAAATGTTTTTTTATCGCTGTAACTCATTTTTACTTTTGAATGTTTCATTATAATAACATATAATTTTATTTACAGAAATGCCTCATATTGAGTTCAATAATAGGAAATTGTCTTACATTATTTTCTTGACTACCTTTTTGCATATAGAAGTAAAACGGGATCTTCATGATTACTTCTTTTGGTAACACTGCAATGTTGAACAACGTACTAGAAGATGTTGTAATAGGTACAGTACATATTATTATTGTAAAAAGTATCCTTATATTGTATCTTTGTTGTCGAGAACAATCTATTTATAAAAGGGATACAAATTTCGACAAAACACAATAATATTCTTGTTGAATCCTCAGCGTATTTTTCACAACCTGAAACAAACTATAGCTTCTGAGCAAGAAGCACGTTAAGCGTCCGATGCAGCTTAGGGTCACATAATTGGTGCCAACAAAAAGTTATAGATTTATTTATCCTACTACTTTTGACGCACTTTTATATTCTTTAATCTACTTGTGAAGAATATCATGGGTCGTTGTCCACAGATAAACACTGTATATACTATTTATACGCTTTCGAGGCCTAATCTGTGACTATTCTTAAGGCAATAAGTCCTCTAGCCCAAATAACTTCTTTATTCAAAGCTTGTCTTGCCTGAACTTTTACTGATTTTTAGTACAAAATATTCCATTCCTTTGCTTTTTATATGCTCTAAAATATGAAACCAATGCTAGACCTTTTATCGAGTTAAATATAAATTGTTTTAAGTGCTATTTCAATAGAATGCGGCTAGTGTTGTGTCGGTTCCAATTTATTTGGTCCAGTCCAGTCCTAGAACCGTCGGTCATTGAGATTGTTTTAATCAGTCCTTTAATTTGTCATAAATGTTGAAAGAGTATTTATTTAATACGTTCTAACTGCTAATATTATAACTATATATTCTATTATACTGAGTGTTAATTCAGAGCAACCAAAGGGGTTATTAATATTTATATAAGACAATTTGGAACATTTTTATGATAATATGGGCTTTTTAGTATAATACTCATCGACGGTCATTACTCATTAAATGTTTTTGTAAAAATAATTAATTCACAACCCTTCCGTTTAAACCACTATAGGCTAATTTTTAAGTATTGTCATAAACATCGAATAATTATTGTTGTAATAATAACCAATATTTAATATTTATTAATAACGTAAGTAAAAATGTTATATATGTCATCAGCTCATTGAAGATGTTACTTCCCTCATATATAGGATTTTTCATTTTCAAAGCATTAAAAGATGTTGACTACATGACGTAGGCTATGACGTCATAAGGAAAGCGACAAAAAGGACTGGACTGGACCGGACTGGACTGGACCGGACCGGACTGGACTGCAGTCCTCAGTCCTTGATTAGGACCGACACAACACTAAATGCGGCTATTAAACAGGATTTAATTTTTAACCCTTTTTGCTTACTCATATATAACGACTTAAGTAAGGATTATACTAATGGAAGATAAACCTAAAATTTAAAAAAACATATTTTACTCTTATTTTTTTTGCTGTATAACTTTAATACTAACGTGGGTTAAAAATAGGATTTTTAGCTGAGGTGTCACATGTATGCAAAATAGGACCCATGAAAAAGAATTATGAAGTTATTTTAAGTATATATATATTTATATATATTTTTGAGTGCGTGGTTGTATGTAGAGATTCTCAAATAAATCATTTTTTATGAGGCTTGTAAGAATGTGTGGCCCATTTAAATGCTTATGTAGACTAAAGAACCACTTAAATTCAAATTATTTAGCATTATTAATATTTATATGCTCTTAATTTAATAATTATGTTGAGCATTTTGTACCCATCTCTTTGTAAATACTATGGTAAATCTTTTTATATATTTTTTTTTCATCAAATCTTTATTAATATGAAGTTATTGTGTAAAAAAATACATAAATAGACATGTAATCTAAAATTAAAACTTCATAAAAGATTAAAACGATTTTACATTTCTAACATCAAATAAAGAATGAATGCATAACAATATAACAAATAATATGGATTAGTAAAATTTCAATAATTTTTCATTATTTTTAAAAGATGCTTTGATTTTGACGGGACGTGCTTAATTTCATTCGCGCCGACGGTCCAGGAGTTGTCCAGAAGCGACGGTATCCTTAGGGCTTAAAGGGCTCCAATTCTTGTCGCCGCTGAGAGCATTATGGCTCTAAGTTCCTCGGATCTGATACATTTGTTTGCAGTTAACCTTTTTATAATAAGTGCTTTTGCATTTATGATTGTATTTATAACCGCTTTAAAAGTATCTGATCGTTTTTTTCGAACTTTATTAGGAAAGCCAAACAATACATGGCTTTCAAAATCTTATTGGGACACCTGTCGAATCCCTTAACATTAAGAAGTAAAAAATTAAAATTGACACTGCAGGGCAATATATATTTCTTATCCAATCGTATATGCAATTATTTAAACAAAATTAATAATTGCATTATAAAGTTTGACTTAAAAAAATACTTAATTCTCAAAAATATTAAAAAAATTATAAATTTTGGCATTTTTTATAGGTCTTTATTTCATTTGTAACAGAAGATACAAAGTAAAAAAGGCGGTAGAATTGTGTATAAAATAATACATAAATAAACATTATAGTTTAAAATTAGACTACTACCAGAAGACCTAGCTACAATAAGGACACAACAAAGCGTTAAAAAAGTTTCACAATATATATACTAAATTTTGTTGACACGTTACAATACATAATATAAAATAACATTAAAACAAAAAACAACAATAATTTAAAACTTTCGGTTGTAATAGTAAAAATACTGTTTAACAATTTTCTTTAGATAGCTAAAATATCTGTAGGAGTTCAGCCAACTGAAATTCACCAAGTCAATGGCGTAGTTCCATGAAGACCCGCTTTGCTCGGGAATTTTGAGGTCAAAAATGGTGTATCTCGCTGAAGCCGAGATTAAAATGCCCCTCAGATCTTCTCGAAGTAGAAACTCCCCAGACGTCAACCTAGAACTAATCAGATCTTTGGCACTTAGAGCGCAAAGTGAATGGCTTCAAGTTTTTTGCGATGTTTTTCTATTCTTTCTTACAAAACCCATATAGTACTACTGCCTTAAAATCTTTGGAAGACGACATGTTTAAAATCAAAAACTCAGTTAAAATAGAGGCATATGGACAGTCAACAAATGCATGGATTGTAGTGTTAAAATTTTCCCACAATCTTTACAAGGACCATAAAAAAAAACATCGGTCGAGATTTGGAATTGCGAAGTGAACTTCTTTCCTTCCATCACTCCAAGCAGAGACTCCTTTATTTTTATGACCCAATCCTCAGAGACTTTTAGGTCTGTAATCGATTTTTGGCAAATTTTTTAAATTTGATAAAGTTAGATATCGAATAGAATGACTAAAAATTTATGAATATTGAAATTATACTTACATAATTTAGGCTTTATAACACAGTTTTTGTCCTTGAGTTGAAACTGTTATTTCTTATTTGAATACGTCCAGAAGAATCATTTCTAATTTTGCTTTTGTGTTCAGGAAAATAATACTTGTGAAATTTACTTATCATCATTGGGACAAAGTGTTATATTTTATATTTGATTTGACCAACATAAATTTAAAACGACGCATAAATCGATTATTTATTCTAGATTTACAAAAATGAGACATAGACACATTCGAAACGAGTAGTTTTTCTTGATTTACGCTTATACTGTAGATTACTTTCACAAATCTGTCCCCAAATATAGTTTCCATTCATGTTTGCATTATAAGCCCTTGGTAGTGGCGTTCGAAGTCCAGTATATCCTTGTTGAAGCGTTCGTCTTGCTCCTCGGATTACACTCCCATGTTTTCCTTAAATTTATGAAGATAGGCGTCAAGAATATGCACTTTGAGGGACATTCTGCAACTCGTTTTGCCGTAGTTGGTCACCAAGGTCTCAAGAAGCTCCACATAGTTTTCGGCTTTGTGATTCCCCAAGAAAACCACGAACTATTGCAACAAAGCTTGCCAATGCTGCTCTCTCTGCTCTTGTGATTTTTTTAGTTTTTGCACTCCATGACCTCCTTGATTTGTGGACTAATAAAAACACCGGCTTCAACTTTCGCTGCAGATGACTTAGGGAATAAATCCTAGGGGTATTTTAAACCTGGAGACAACTTATCTAGAGCTCTGACAAATTATTTCATGAGGTCGAGTTTTTAAGTTGAGTGGGGAGGAAATATTACTTTTTCTAGGAGCAAACAATGGCTCCTCTATGACGCTGTTCTTCCCAACACTGAATTCGGTTCGTTGTGGACGGACCCGCTTGTGGTAGTGAAACACGGTATCCCTGCTGTCTCAAAGGCAAAGATAACAAGGATACTTGGCAAATCCGCCTTGGAGACCCATTAGAAAAGCCAGTATTTGGAAGTCTCCTATAACCTCCAAAAAGTACTGCTCAGATATAAAGGCATCTAAGAAGATTTTGAAACTCTTGTATTCCTCTTTCAGCTTGACAGAGTGGTCGAGGGAAGAGATGTGCATGTATGTATTCCGGTTATGAAGCAGCACTGCTTTGAGGTTCCTGCACGAGGTGTCCATAAAGAGCTGCCACTCATTGGGGGTAACTATGGGTTGCCTTAAACAGTCCGGTCACATTGTGGCAAAAGCAAAGCTCATCTTGACTAGTGAAAAACCTTGAATAATGCTGTTAATGCTTTCTCTGACCTGATATGTGTGTACACTCTCATCTCACAAATTCCACTGCTTCGAAAGCTCGCCATTTGACTTCGTGAGGCCAAGATCTCTAAGGAGGTCATTGACGTCTTTTGGTTGTTTTCATGCTCCTCTGAACTACAGTTATTTTTAACTCAGTGCTCTCTCTTGGGAGTAGTGGGTACGGGGAACTCAGAAAAGTGAAAAAAAACAAACAAAGAAAAACTACTTTGAACAGAGAAAAAGAGGTATTGGTTCAACAAAATTATATTTCAGATGATCATAAAATAACATAAATGATTGTACCTTAATGGATAAGGAATTATGTCAACCAGCGTAATTAATAACAAAAGAAATATTAGCATTTTGAGTACAATTTTTATGTGTTCCTTACTACTCTGCACTATAGGTATGTTATGTTTACATAAACGCCCAACATCACTTGTCAAAAAAACTGTTTTATCAAATAGATTGATTTTATATTAAATACAAAGTTATTTCTATGCCCATTACATATTTTTTTCTCAAGCATCAACACTCCTTTTTGATGGAGTTTTATAGCTAAACGGAAGTTTTGACTGGAAGTAACCCTACAAATTTTTGCCTGACGAAAAAAATATTGCATGGCATTCTTGTCCATATCCAGCCTCAACTCATGATGAAAAAGGATTATGGATTCAAGCAAATTATTCTACTAAGACAACCTCTAATGAGTAAGTAGTGTGTGTAGTTTTTCTTCTGCGTAGCTGTTGAATTCCCCGTTGCGAAGCACACCAGGCAAAATAACCAAGTGTCCTCCACGTCTCCTCAACGTTTCTACCCCGCGAGACGATCCGTTTTCTTTATTGAACCCCCAATCGAACCTTGACTTCTCTTTGAAGGGCAACACTCGTTTTAAATATATATATATATATATATACCTTGAGGGCTTTTTCCAGCGAAGAAATAAAACGTTCTGTATATCATTTGATTAAAATAATGTTGTTTTCATTCTGAAAACGTGCGGGTAACTGTTTCAACAAAGACACCCTGCCCTGTGGCGTGGTCTTATTGTTTAGTTCCCCATCGACTTAGCTTCTCTAGTTTACTACGAACATCTCAATTATAGTAACATAACAGTAAAAGTTAGACACTTTTAAAAATAAAATACATCTTTAAAAAAATTGTAAAATGTTCTTATATTAATTAAGCTATTCAAGTATTTTAAAAGGGTTTTCTACTCTAGTCAAGATATGTGCAAAGAATTCAAAGATGGAACCTCAATCATGAAAAAATATTGGGTTTGTTTAATCATTAGGATTAGTCTCATATTTGACAGTTCTCTTACATATAATATTTCCCAGTTTCTTGACCGTAAGAGTTTATCACAGTTTTTGATGAAAAACTATCTTTCATCTCTGAATATTCATTTAATATTTCTATTCATGTTTAATTAAAATAAAATCTTATGAATTCCGCTACATTTTTTTTCTTTATCTCCTAACACACTATTTGAAAAATAGGGAAAAAGTTATTCCGGCTTAATTCCTTTAATTAATAAAAAACTTTGAATATTTAACCTTCTCATCAACATCTAAAAGTGTTCTTCTTCAAAAAGCTGGAAAAAATCGTTTGAACTTTGATATCATGAAGAAAAGGGATGTTACGAAAATAATTTAATTATTATTTTTTTATTTTTTTTACGGTTATAAAATTATTTTATTTGGCTATCAAATATTATAAAACAGTGTAAAAAATAACTACACTAAAATACAGACAACTATAAATAAATAAATAAAAAATACTCTTGACAGTTGCGTTAAAATAAATAACATGAATGTAATTATTTTACACTCATATATTATATATATTATATATAAATTAATATATTTATAAAATGAGATCTACTCGAGACCTTCTATCTATTATTTTTTCTTCTTTTATAGATTATATTGTTATAACACGCCGTTTTAATACATTTTTATGAATATTACATGATTTAATAAAGTTGTACTTTGATACAAAAAA
>CP045903.1:9384184-9407102 GCA_013387185.1 Caligus rogercresseyi
AATTCACTGTTGATGGTATTTCCTATCTCAAAATAGTCGATGAATATTAAACCACGCATATCCCAAAATACCGAGGCCATAACCTTTCAGCCGATTGTTGTGCTTTCGGGCGCTTTGGACGAGGTTCACCAGTTGCTGTCCACTCAAATGACGATCGTTTTGATTCCGGAGTGAAGTGATGGATCCATGTTTCATCCATTGTCACATATCGACGCAAAAATTCCAGTTTTTACGTTTAAACATGGCCAAACACTTTCAGAATAAAGCACCTTCCTGGTTTTAGTCAACAGGTAGCAAATGCGGCACCCACTTTGAACAGAGCTTTCTCATAGTCAAATGCTCATGCAATATAAAGCCAACACGTTTTTTTTTATCTTTACAATGTAATTTAACTCAACAAGTTCACTTTTCGATCATTAAAAACGATTTTGTGGATTCTTTGATGTTTTCTGGTGTTACCGCCTCATTTGGATGTGCCACTGCGTTCTGCGTCATTGGTGTCTCTACGACCAAATTTGAAGTCAGCAAACCAACGTTTTATGTTGTTTCTGATAGAGCGGAATCCCCATAACACTTTTCAAGCCATTGCTTCGCTTGAACAGTATTTTTCTCCTCAAGAAGCAGTGTAAAATTAAAACACGAAATTATTTTTGATCCCTTGTTTTAAAAATAACAACAGTAGCGTCACTCTTAGCACAATAACTCAAAAACTAATGAATAGAATATTATGAAATTTTAACAGCTGTCTTTTGAAGGTTAGTATTACCTGATAAAAAGGTTATTGCAATAAAATACCGTCATATATGTGTTAGGCCCGGGACTTTTTCAGCCCATGTGCTATTATTGCTAAAAACAAAAAGTATCCATCAAAACTTACATAATCTTCATGCCAAACACCATATTTGATATGTCTGTACTATATTTATTCCTTCTTAATTCATGATGTTGTATTTTCCCTGACGAGGCTCACTTTGTTTTTCCCATGCTTTAATTTATAATTATATTCAACAAACATCATCATAGCAGTTCTCCGAAACATGAGGGGGGGGGGGAAACAAACAAACAAATGAGACGTATATCTTTAATCTACCGATGTAATTTTTGATATATAATTATTATTACTCTTATTATTTAGGATTGAAGTCACAAACAACAAAGAAATGGAAGCGGAACCTTTTTGAAAATTATGATATAAAGATATGGTATTTTATTTATAGTTATGGGCCTTTTGACAACAGTAATAAGTATAATTAAATTTATTGTGATATTAAATAAACCATAACAATACATAAGATAGGGCAATGGGGCAAAATGGATTTTGTTTTTCCCCTAAAAACAAATAATGAGATTGCTGCTTGTTAAGCGTTCCGTGACATGTGTCGAAACCAAGGGTATACTTATAGAAATACACAGATCTAATCCCGCGTTTTTTCTTCTCTCAACTTAAATGCACAAAAAATAATTAATTTCTATTCAACTTTAATGTTTCAGGCATAAAATGCAGATGTTTAAATTCTGCTTATTCAATCTATTATTTTTCTGCGTCACTGACACGCTGAATCCTGGCGAGGAAGGAGGTGCAGACCTAGGCCAAACGCATGGTACCAGGTTAATGGAGTTGATGAGGGTAGCTCCTTTGTGTCGCTCAAGGTAGCCTCAGAAGAAATAATAGGCAATAGGATTAAAGTCGGGGGAGTGGGGCTTGGGGACGAAGTCGGGGAGTGGGACTTGAGGACGAAGTCGGGGGAGTTGACTGACCAACCAGTCCTGGGACTCTCCACATGTAGGGGGCAGGGCTAACAAAGTTACGTGGGAAACGTGTAGCTCCTTGGCAACATCTAAGATGGACCTACAGGGTCTTGCTTGAAGATGTCGAAGGTTCTGACCTTTAACATGCTAAAAGCAAGGCCCTGTCACGGTAGCACGAGGGCTCCTGGTATTCTTCAGCTCCTGCCTGAGCTCAGCAGCCTTTCTTAGATCTATCCCGAGCAGCTCAGAGACCTGGGTGTTGCTGATGATTTCGCCCTTTATACAAAAATCTGAATAACGGCACACCTGTGTTCTTGCTCGCTTCAGATTAGACAAACTGTAGTTTTACGGTCATGATGGGGATCCAATTAAGCTGAAATGATCTCTCATATTGTTGGCTGTCTGCAAAAAACTACAACAGCCAAGCAGATCGACTGGCGTTTTCCTAGTTACAAGTGGTGTCCTATAAAACCGCCGGATTATATCTTACCACCCTGTAGATAGCCGAAGCATTGTATGAAAGTGCTGAATTTCAGGGTATTTGCTCGCTATAATGTTTGGAAAAGATTGCGACGGAAATAACTAAAGCAAATACCTCACTGGCATCATTGTCTGTTTCAGAAAATGAAGAAGAACACGCCACATGCTTTGACTTTCAATAGAATGAAAGTTCCTTGCCTCAAAAAGGTTCAAAAGTCATTAACTGAGTTAATTTTCACAATATACCTACCTATTTATCTTCAAACAAGACGACAAAGGGGAAGGCTTGTGTTGCTCCGGGTTGCAAGAGTGGCTACAACCAAAGGGCAATGAGGGGAAAAAGACGGTTTCATTGTTGCCCAAGGATGAGTCCCTACGCCAACTCTGGACAAAGGCTGTTCTGCGAAAAAATTAGATACCTCAAGACATTCTGCGTTGTGTGACGTACATTTCATGCCCTCCGATTATAAGCCAGAGTCTACTGACTCTAATCCATCACGTTTAGACAGATCTGGAAAAACTCTTTGTCTTAAGAAATTAAAAAAGATGCCGTCCCGTCCAATTTTCCAAATCTTCCTCACTACTATTCAAAAAAGCCTCCTCCAAAGCGTTCCTTCACCTCCTCCTCCTCCTCACGACTCCTTAATGAAAACGAGCGAATTTAAAAAAAGATTAAGGCTTTTGAAGAGGCCCCATTTGGACGAAACAAACTTCAAAAGACTTATGCGAATTGGCTGAAGATTTGCTCGAAGAAACTGATATCAATTACGTTCTTCTTGGCCACATCAATTCAGATTGTATTGAAGCTCGGTTTGGACTCTATAAGAGAAGATGTGGACGAACATTGAATAAGCCTGCGCCAACATTTGGATTCAGAAAATGCCTTCGAATGAAGAATATCATAAGTTTAGGCAAAATTTCACTGAAAGATCTGGAATATCATTTTTCTGAGGATATGAATTCAACAAATGAAAGATTAAGTCTTCTTCTTTAAATATATTTTCCAATTTAAACCATTTACTTTTAAAGATTCATTTAAATATATTAATGGCGTATGTATAGTTTACTTTTGTTCTGGTTATATCGCGCATTACTTATGTAAAACTATAGCCTGTCATTCTTGCCACAATTTACTGACAGCTTTAAATAAAAAATCGATGTAAAATTATTCTCCTTAGAAAATATTGATGATGAAAGTATACTTTTAGATCAAATTAATCGAGATGGGCTAACTCGTCTTCTGATGTTCTTTTTTTAACGTGTTCCTTTGTTGATGCATTTTTTCAGAAATTCAAAATTCAAAAAGTTTCTTCAAAGAGTTGATTCTTCCCCTTCTTTAAAAAAATATTTTTGTCTTTCGTTTATTAAACTTTTGGAAAATGATACTTACGCTTTGGAAATTATTTTAGCAAAATGCGAAGAAGACCATTCCTTTGAAAAATTTATTCCACAAATCGCTGCTAAATTTTTTATTGTATGTCCAAAAATTATTTTCAATGAAATCAATGATCAAATTCCAAAAACAAAAGAAAACAAGCAGTCAAAATATGACAAATAATTCTAAGAGATTGAAAAAACTGAAAGGAGAATAAACAAAAGTATGTATGTTATTATAATTTTGCAGAATGTCTTAAATGTATCTATGTTTATTTAATGTATGTCCATAAAACTTGTAAATTAAAAATATATATTTCGTTCTCAAAATCATAATTGTTATGAAATATAAGGAAAGGGGAGAATGTACGCGTATTCTCCTTTTTAGATCCCTCATCGTATTTCCTTGCGAGCCTTCTTTTCCTTGTTGTTTTAGTATTCATTGATACTATATTAGGCTCCTATCACCAGTCCAACATTTTCTGAGCAATTCCCCAATAACTAAACTTTTTTGCTCCCATTCTGATTATATAAACCTATTTTTCCATTAATGGAAAGAGTCTCAATCGGATTAAGTCCTCATCTTTAATTAAAATCAATGTCCAGTCCTATACTATTGTGGGTGTACAAATATATGTATATATTTTAATATTCCTCATAAATGCCAGGATATTTTTATAGTTTCGTAGAGTGAGAATGGGGAAAAATAGCCCGATGGAGTGCCAAGTAATTAATGAATTTGGATAGTGCTTAAGTAGTATGTCTGTGTGGTTTTTTCCCTAAGACACTTTATATCATAACTTTGGAGTGGAATATATTTACTAGTTAGTTGAAGGAGGGTGCTTAGTGGGAGTGGTCTTAAACCTGACTTTATTCATAGAATAATTGGTACATTGCTCTTAAAGGCCATATTCCTTATGAAAAGGTATATACATATATATTATATAATATAATATAATATATATATATATATATAGTATTAGAGGTTTTTATAGAAATCTAATATCAAAATTTCACACCCCGCGAAAGTTTGCGTCATAAAAACTATATGAACGTAGAAAAATGGATTTTGGGTTGACCCCCCCCCCCCCTTACCACCACCCCAATTGCATTCAAAGTTTTCTTTATGAAGCAATCTTTTTTGTATTGCTTATTTTGAAAAAAATTTAATTTTTCTAATTTAGCTATGATCAAATAATATTTAATGTCAATAAATGAACAAGTGCTGATCACCAACCTTTTTTAATAACAGCTCCTACTTGGGTTTCTTTTATAGTTTCAAGAAGGAAAAATAGTAAGAGGCTTCTCATGTTGAAGTTTTTAAGTCTTTTTCTTTGTTTTTTTAATTTGCAATATGGGTGGGGGGTAAGGGGGGGGGGGTCAAACCAAAATCCATTTTCTTACGATCTTTTATTTTTTATGACGCAACTTTCGCGGGGGGTGAAAGTTTTTGATATCTTAATATTGGTTCTATATACATCCTAATATATATATATATATATATATATATATATATATATATACATTGAAAGTCAATTTATGATGCCATACAATACATTTCAAGTAATGGATGTAAGAAGAGTGAGGGAGTTTGGGAGGGTAGGTGGTAAAGAGTCAGCCACAAGTTGAATAAGTATTATATTCTTGTTTTATGAACCAAGCTTTAGGCCCAAAAAGGCGATAAATATGTATCTCCAAATAAGTATTGGTTTAACTTATATTGGAAACCAGAGAGAGGAAGAAGACGCTGGGAATTTCTTTTAAATAGTTATAATTATTTGTCCAAATTTAATTTGTTTAAAAATAAAATTAGTGTTCCTAGACAGTTCACGCCCGGCTGATACCGGATTAAGTTCCGGTGTGGTGGGGCGATCTAGGAGCTAAACAAACCAACAAGTATTTGTTTCTGAGCATAGAAGGCTATATTTACACTTCTTCCAAAAGTGGCAAAATAATCTAGCGTAAATACCCATCGAAGGTGCTACCTATACAAGTATCTTTTTTATATATCGGCTAAAGCTTTCTTTTTGTAGACTCTAAAATTGGGAACTCAGTGATTTGTTACTCTTTTGTACTTTATTTAAATGATATATTCACTAAGGTTATAATTTTTAGACATAATTTTGTTCTATAATGTTCAATTATGTTTTTTTTTCTAAAACACAACTGTCTAAATTATTTTGTATTTATTTATCGTTATCTGTTTTTGTATATATATTTACTCGTTTTTTAGATGACAAACAAAAATTTTATAACCGAAAAAAATATATAAATATTCACCTTTTGCAAAATATAAATATATATAATGAGTACGAAAAAGTTTTCATTTTTTTCTGTCTGGGGTTTTATTTTTTATTTACTTTACTCTACAAAATTAAGAAAATATTGATTACTCTATTAATACTTGTTTTTCTAGGCTGGCCAGGGATTTATTATAAGCGGCTAGTTTCAATTATTCCCTCCCATTAACAAGATTCTGCACAAATATGGTGATTTAAAAAAAAGAACTCAAGACTCTACAAAACTATTCCTTCGAAACGTTCCACGAACTTCTAGAACATTCTTACAACGTATGGGTACTATAATGCAGGGAACGTAGGCTCAACAGTCAGCTTACTTATAAGTCGATCAGTCATTCCTATCTGCATGCTTCAAGAGGTTGTAAGCATCCGACAGACACATTTTGCTATGACCTCACGCAGTCAAATGGTGAGCTTTGGACGTCGAGACTCCAGCAGTGGATTTTTTTAGATAAGAGTTTGTACATATCAGGTCAGAGAAATCGTCAACAGCATTATTCACGCTTTTTCACTTGTTAGATGCCTTTAATTAATAAAAGTACTTTTTGGAGGTTATAGGAGACTTCAAAATACTGGCTTTTCTAATGGGTCTCCAAGGCTGATTACCAAGTATCCTTGTTATCTTTGCCTTTGGGACAGTAGGGATACTGAGTCACACTACCTCAACGGGACTGTCCACAGCAAACTGAGTTTAGTGTGGGGAAGAAAACGTCAAAGTGAGCCATTGTTTGATCCTAGAAAAGTAATATTTCCTCCCCACTCAACTTAAAACTCGACCTAATGAAATAATTGGTCAGAGCTCTAGATAAGTTGTCTCCAGCTTTAAAATACCCCTAGGATTTATTCCCCAAATCATCTGCAGCGACAGTTGAAGCTGGTGTCTATATTGGTCCACAATAAATGAGTTCATGAGTGGCAAAACCTAAAAAAAACCTCACAAGAACAGAGAGAGCAGCATTGGACAGCTTTGTTGCAATAATTCGTGGTTTCTTGGGGAATCAAAGCCGAAAACTATGTGGAGCTTGTTGAGATCTTGTTGACCAATACAGCAAACGGGTTGCAGGATGTCCCTCAAAGTGCATATCCTGACGCCCATCTTCATAAATCTAAGGAAAACTTGTGAGTGTAATCCGAGAGGCAAGAAGAACGCTCCAACCAGGATAAACTGGACTTCGAATGGCATTACCAAGGGTCTTATTATGGAACATGCTCGAAAACTATATTTGGGGACAGATTTGTGAAAGTAATCTACAGTATAAGCATAAATAAAGAAAAACTACTCGTTTCTAATTTGTCTATGGTCTCACTTTTGTAAATCTAGAATAAATTTACTGAGATTAAATAAATATAATACTATGAAAATAGACCTCCTCAGTGCACATTAAAATGAAATTGGCAACCAATATTTACTATTTACAAAACACTTATATAACAGGGCGGCTGATAATTCCCGAGACTAACTAAGAAGAAAACATTTTCTTGACAAAATTCGATTTTATTATTCAACATAGTTGCCTTCGAGGGCGATACAGCGATTATAGCAATCTTTCAATTTTTCGATTCCACTTTTATAGTAATCTTTCGTTTTATCCGAAAAATAGGCTTCTGTCTCGGCGATTACTCCATCATTGTCCTTAAATTTCTTGCCAGCGAGCATTCTCTTCAGGTCTGCAAACAGGAAATAGTCGCTAGGGGCCAGATCTGGAGAGTACGGTGGATGGGGAAGCAATTCGTAGCCCAATTTATTTAATTTAGCCATTGTTTTCATTGACTTGTGACACGGTGCATTGTCTTGGTGAAACAAAACTTTTTTCTGCTTAAAATGGGGCCGTTTTTCAACAATTTCATCATTCAAACGCTCCAACAAGGCTATATAATAATCGCTGTTGATTACTTTCCCCTTTTCAAGATAGTCAATGAATATTATACCGTGTGCATCCCAAAATACAGACGCCATAACCTTCCAAGCTGACTGTTGCGTTTTTCCTCGCTTTGGATTCGGTTCATCATATGCAGTCCACTCAGCTGACCACTCATTGGACTCGGGAGTGAAGTGATGGAGCCATGTTTCATCCATTGTCACATATCGACGCAAAAATTCGGATTGATACGATTGAACAATTTCAAACACTGCTCAGAATCATCAATTCGTTGTTGTTTTTGGTCGATTGTGAGCTCTCGCGGCACCCACTTTGCACAGAGCTTTCGCATGTCCAAATATTCATGCACGATATGTCCAACGCGCTCTTTCGATATCTTCAGAGTCTCAGCTATCTGGATCAACTTCACTTTACGGTCATTTAAAATCATTTTGTGGATTATTTTTATGTTTTCTGGTGTAACCACCTCTTTTGGGCGTCCACTGCGTTTATCATCATTCGTGCTCACACGACCACGTTTGAATTCAGCAAACCATCGACATATGGTTGCTTTCGATGGAGCAGAGTCCGGATAACATTCTTCAAGCCAAGTTTTAGTTTCGACGGTGTTTTTTCCCATCAAAAAATAATGTTTTATTGACACACGAAATTCGTATTTTTCCATTTTTTTCACAATAACACAAGTAGCTTCACTTAAAACGCAATATCTCACAAACTAGTTGTCAGACGGCTGTTATATTTATGCATGTATGTTTAGAAGGTTGGTACTAGCTGACAGTCATATGAAAACAAATCCACTGGCGCCATCTATGTGTTAGTCTCGGGACTTATCAGCCGACCTTGTATAAATATATATGTACATTTATGTATAATCATTAAAATATAGTAGCGCCATCTATTATTTAACGTATGAATGAGGAACTAACTAACATATACATCAATAGAAGAAGGATGGATACACACAAGAAAAAGGAAAAAAATCCGTCATATCAATTTCCCTTCTTTCTCCTAATAATCATTCCCTATGAAATTGTTATTATTATTAATACATGTTATTGATTTCTGATTGTTAAATGATTAGATCCTTTTTATCCCTTGTTCGTTCATCATAATTGGATTTCCCTCTAAGTGTACGACTGCCTCTGACATACACAAACACACGCATACATATTATTATTTGCCTTTCAGTATCTAACGTATTTTTCTACCATTGGTTATATTTACTTACTTGCCTGTCCTACATATGTAATGTTACATAGCTCATCTCATAGTGGTTACTAGATGGTTCTCTTCAATGCTACCCATGGTAGTTAATTTTTGAGAGTCTTTGAATAAGTTTAAATTTTATAGAATAATTCAGTTTAAAACTTAATTATTTTAAGAAACTGATTTTTTTCTATTAAAAAACTATTTAGGTCTAAATTTCAAAATATATAAAAGTTTTTCATTCTACCATGATTTTTATAGAGATAAATAATATTGTTTGAAATACGTCTCAAAAATATAGTGTTTGCGAATATATTTAATTGATACAACAGTAAATAATTTGTTTGGTTTTTAACAAAAATATTTTTGTGTTTATAGCATACAAATGTCACGTTTTATAAGATTTTTGGAGTAAATCATGAAGTAAAAAATATGTGAAAAAATATAATCTCTAACAATAATGTATCTTAATATTTATTGAAGAAAATTAGTATTTAAAATACAAATTCAATTTACTGAGTTCAAAAAATATATAAAAAATCTGAAAATAAGACCTTTTTAGTATAATTTATAATGGAACCGGCTACCAATAATTTTTTCTCTTTACAAAACACTAATTTATCAATAGTTCCTTTATTACCTCCGCCGAAGGAGGTATTGTTTCACTGGCGTTGGTTTGTTGGTTTGTTAGTTTGTTGGTTGTTTGTCAGCAGGATAACTCAAAAAGTACGAAACAGATTTTGATGAAACTTTGTGGAGTTTTTGGAAATGCCAAAAAAACAAATGATTAAATTTTGGCATCTCTGAGTGCTTCTTTAGATGCAAATGAGCTAAATACTAATAAATATTTAAGTTAGCCTATTCTGCCTATAGATGTCGCTGTGCTGTGCTCTCCTCTTTGATGAACTGGAACGCCCCTATAATTCAAGTGGGTAGAGTTAAAGGAGCAGTATGTAGAGTTAAAAGGACAGTGCGTACAGGGTTGAAAATGACAAAAAGACTAGTGATTCATTTGGTGGGGATCGGCGGAGGTTTGCACTCTCTGAGTGTATACATCCTCTAGTTATTTTTATTATTTAACTGTCGACATATATACAGCACCGGTATATAAAAAGCGATGCTTATACGTATAAAATACAAAAATAAACATTATAGCTAAATTTTTGCATCGAACTTGACCATACAATTTTTTATTTCATGTAATTACCAAGTACTAAAAAATAAATTGTAAAATACACAAAAATCATGCAACTTCTTAAAATTATTGATGATTTTCTTCAAAATTTGGTGATAACAAGGCTATTGAGTTGAAATTTTTGTGTGATAGTCGGCTTTTTCACTCAAAATCCATCGTTGTACGGCTCATCATGGACAATCACGGGTGAATCAGTAAAATACTACCCGACTCAAAGACTTTATATTCCATTTGATTAAAAAATAGATGTTTGCCTACTTGACAAGTGTGAGACAAGAGCTTCGTCCCTCACCTCATGTCATTTTTTGCTTCAATTCATTCAATTGTCTTGCCCATAAGGTAGAAGAAATCTTCCTTTTATCCAAGATAACACCAAATGAAAGAAGTCCTTGGACCCTTGCCAAATCTTTATTGTTTTGAATGATTCCATAAAAAGAAAGCCCTTAAGTAAAATAGGGTTAGGGGACAATTTCAACAACTAGGTGGAAGATAAAAAACCTTTCGTTTTTATATTATTATTTATTTCTAAGAGTAGATATTAAGATGGCCCAATCAAAACTCAAGAAATATATGAAGCCATGCAAGACGAAGCCGATGGAATACGTAGTCTAGGAAATGTGCAAGAATACACAAAATATATCAAAAAAAATACTCGCATATTTGGGTGCCTACGGCGCCCATATGTTCGCCCTTTGGGTATGGAGCTTAGTTTGTGAGTGAAACGGAACTTAAAGAATATAAGAGAGGAGAAAGAAAATAATTTTCTGTTTTGTACAAATTTTCCTCATAAAAGGTTTGACTTTGTACAAAGAATATGTTTTAATTTACATGAGATGCTTGTTTCTTTTTCTATTCTCTAACTCATCCTCCTCCTTTTCTTTTTTCCTCTCTTTTACCTTGAAAAGTAGGTGGTTCAAATCAAACAACGTCTGAATTTCTTCTTCTTCATTTCTGGTTCGATCACTTTGCAAATCATTTTATTATGTCCGTCTAGACCCAAGGATTCCATAAGTATCTTCAAAGTTAAAAATCTGACCATAAATGCGGGAGGAGATAGCGTGCGGACATACAGACGGACAGAGATTGATGAATTAATATATAGATTGTAATGTTCCATAGAGTTACTTGAATGTTATAACGCTTATTTGTATCCTCTCAAATACAGCTCAATCGAAAAGGATAGGCCACAATAATAATATAATTCTTCTTTTTCTTATTATTATATATTTTATTTATCATATTGCCATTCAAATAGAAACACACTAACTTAATTATGACTAGTTTTATTTTACGTATAAAATTTATCTTTAATAATTGATATTACATTTTTACTTTCAATAATCAAAAACAAGATTTAAGAACAACTATAAATTAAAAAATATGTGATAATCATAATATATAGAACTTAAGATATATATATATATTTTATATAAATTATATTATATATAGTAAACGATTTGAATTTTTTAAAGTACTTTAAATTGTGACTTCACTTCTGGGATACATCAGAAAACCCATATCCTTGAGTCTCACAAATAATATATCCAAACCTTCGCTGAAGGATGCAGCCAGAAGACAATTTGCAAAAAATGTTCACAGGCGTGTGTTCGTTCTGTCTTCCGGCTGGAGGGGGCATTTTCAACAACTTTTTTAAGGCCGCAGAAGATGAGCTTCTTACGATATAGGACAATTTATATTTTATGATCATAAAAACTCTATTCTTTTGCTTCAAAATGATATGTCTATGAAGAGTTGTACGTATTTTAAGTACTTCTAATTTGCAATTTATAAATTACATTTCTGATGGAACACACTGTATTGTGCAATTTATCGGTATAGGTACTCTTTGATTGTTTTTTTAGAGTTGCTTTTGATTGTTTTTTGTATGTAAAAAAGGTGATGACGTTTTTTTAGAAAAATCTCCAAAAAAAAGTGACAACGTTTTTTTAGAAAAGAAACTCCCAAAAAAAGTGACGACGTTTTTTTATTAGAAAAGAATCTCCAAAAAGTGATGACATTTTTTTGGAGATTCTTTCTAAAAAAACGTCATCATTTTTTCCTTATTCGTATTTTTTTGCTGTAAAATTATAAACATAAAAAGAAAAAGCCTATTGAGTAGATTTCACACCAAAATATTCGTACATTATTTTTGACGACGTTTTTTTTAGAAAATAATCTCCAAAAAAAGCGATGACGTTTTTTTTGTAAATTCTTTCAAAAAACGTCATCACTTTTTTTTTGGAAGATTTTTCACTCATATAGTATAAATATTCAAAATATATATTATGTCCCGGCCCGGCTTGAAAAAGGTGTCCAGTCGTTTCCTGATATATATATATATATATATATAATAAACAGTATTTTAGAGAAGTTCTACTCCCTATGTTCATTGTTTATTATTATAGAAGCTCATTTGTTATGAAAGCCTTCATAGAAGGAAAGAGAAAAAAGTGTCGCATTATGCAGATCGAGAAAATATACTTTATAAATATAATAAACAAAGTGTAACAGATGTATGTTTGCCTTGAGTCTTCCCTCTTTGTCTCATTCATATTTTTTTTGTTGTAAAATTATAGACCTAAAAAGGAAGAGCATATTGAGTAGCTTTCACTGGCAAAATACAAACGTTAACTTTAGAAGCAAATATATTATTCAATATATTATTTGTAAAGAAAATAATTCAAAAAATATATATAAAACTTTGAATACCAGTTATTGCTAATAATTTAAATGATAAATACAGTGTTTGGACCGAATAAAGGTCGAAAAATACTATGATCTCTTTGTTTACATACATCGCTTATGCTGTGAAATGATAATTTATAAGACTTATCATTCTGTTTAATAATGTTTATATATAGTCCTTAAATTTTGAAGCGGTTAGCTCAGTGGACGGTTAGCTCCGTTTAATACAAAATCGCTTATTCCTATCCACATTGATAATACAATTCTTTAAATCAAGCTTAAGAACTTCACCAGTAATTGTCTTCTGTTTTAATGTATCTTTTTCTCGGTTTTACTATAATATTACTTTTGTCCGTTTACTGTGATTTTATGTTTTGTTTTGTTTCAGTATTGCTTTTTAATTTTCTATGTAATTTGATGTTTTCATGTCTTAAAGAGGAAATAATTTTGTACTACAATGTTTATTTATGTTTGTTTCAACACTGCACAACTTTTTTTTTCAATTTATTAATATATATGTGTATATTGTGTACGTCGTATATATTACAGAATAAATAAAGACCTTGCTGAAAGAGAAAAAAATCCAAATCGATCAAAAAATGTCTAAGTATATATAAAAAACATATAAACCACTGCACGTTACTCGGCTCTTACAATTAAAATTCCAAACTCAAACTAGAGGCATATATACACTCAGAGAGTGTGTACCTCCGCCGATCCCCACAACATTCCCATTCAAACATTCTCCCTTTCACACGCCCGATTTTCTATCTCTAATCATTGTTTCCTCTCTGTTAGCTCATTTTGCATATTAAAAAAGCACTCAGAGACGGGAAGAGTGAGAAGTTTAAGCTACGTCACTGGGTTAACATAGTTCTGAGCTGATATATGAACAATAATACGTCAATGAATATTTTTTTAGCGTTTGTTCTTTCCTACTCCCTGAATAGAGACCCCATTTCATTATATTATTAGTAGTATTTTGCTCATTTTGCATATAAAAAAGCACTTAGAATGCCAAAATTTAATCACTTGTTTCTTTTGGCATTTCCAACAACTCCACAAAGTTTCATTTGAATCCGTTCATTAATTTTTGAGTTATCCTGCTGACAAACAAACCAACAAACGCCAGTGAAAACTAGAGGCATGTATACACTCAGAGAGTGTGTACCTCCGCCGATCCCCACAACATTCCCATTCAAACATTCTCCCTTTCACACGCCCAATTTTCTATCTCTAATCATTGTTTCCTCTCTGTTAGCTCATTTTGTATATTAAAAAAGCACTCAGAGACGGGAAGAGGAAGAAGTTTAAACTACGTCACTGGGTTAACATAGTCCTGAGCTGATATATGAACAATAATACGTCATGAATATTTTTTTAGCGTTTGTTCTTTCCTACTCCCTGAATAGAGACCCATTTCATTTAGTATTTTGCTCATTTGCATATTAAAAAAGCACTTGGAGATGCCAAATTTAATCACTTGTTCCTTTTGGCATTTCCAACAACTCCACAAAGTTTCATTCGAAACCGTTCAGTACTTTTTGAGTTATCTTGCTGACAAACAAATAAACAACCAACAAACGCCAGTGAAAACATACCTCCTTCGGCGGAGGTAACAATACCTCCTCGGCGTAATTGACGCTTTTACTGGTAATTTAATTTTTTTTTTCTCCTTTTGTGCCGTCGAACACATATTTTTTTTAAACATATAATAAAATGTTATCAAAAGTTAAAAATATATATCCTAGTTCTTTTTATTATTCTAAGGATGGGTTTTAGGATTCTCCTGAATTATCTTTGGTCTGGGTGGTAAAATAACTTCCAAATTATATTATGGTCATGTGTTTTATATTTATCATGTTATATTGCCGATTTATAATTTTTTGACTAATTTTTGTTTTTAATGTATCTTAATTGAGGTGTTTTTTGTATTTGTTAAGAATATGTGCTTTTTGTTTAAAGTTATGTTTTATATGATTCTGTATTTTTTTTTTTGCCTTTAACTTTTGTTTAGCGATCTGATTTTAAAATAGAATGTTTATTTATATATGTAATTTTTCTAAATCAAGAAAGTTTCTTATATAAAAAATATAAAAATATCTACATTTCTCAAGTAATTTTTTCAAGTAAAACAATTTTACACTCATAAAAAATATCCTTTCATATTTTTTTCATTACAAATAATCTTTAAATTTTATGCTTTTCCCATAAAGCAAACAATTGTCAGGAGTAATATTTTCTTACGTTCTGGTTTAAAAGAAATAGTTACCTTAATCGACAGAATGTGATGACACGAATAATTCAAAAATGTTCCAGTGAAGCAATTAAGCTATTTCTGAGCAGAATGTAGCAAATATACTTTATCATTAGTATAATAAATTCACTTTGCCTTGAAATAATTTGTGAGAAGTTAAATTTATTTCTATCTTATATCATGAATTATTGTTAAATAATCCACCTTCTTTCTTCTTCCGTCTCTTTTTATTCTTCTTCTTATGTACATACATACATTTAGAATCGTAAATTAACTTTCGAAGAAAGAAGTAAAAAAAAAAAGATTACCAAATTAGCATTTTTATTTTCAGAGACGATGAATAAAGAGGAGAAAGGAATAAATTTGCATATACAAAATTTATTACCTTCAGGAGAGAAGAAGAAAAGTAGGTAAATAGAAGGTGAATAACAATAATAATATTCATTCTTTGTACATTTATTTTTTATTAGATACGCATAAAAAAAAAATATATATATATATAATTTTCCTTATCGTTCGTCAAAACTTTGTCGTTCATCGTTCGCGAGTGACAACAAATGAACGATAAATCAACAAGTCTGATATATATATATATGTATATTTTTACATATATTTATATATATATATATAAACATAAATATATAAATATAATATGTGTATATATAAATATATTCTCAAAAAAGAACAAACATGAAACAAAATGTATATATATATATATATATAAAACAAAATGTAAACAGTTGCCACACAAATGTTAATAAGTCATTTTTACCTCCGCCGAAGGAGGTATTGTTTTCACTGGCGTTGGTTGGTTGGTTTGTTTGTTTGTTTGTCAGCAGGATAGCTCAAAAAGTACGGAACGGATTCGGATAAAACTTTGTTGAGTTGTTGGAAATGCCAAAAGAAACAAGTGATTAAATTTTGGCATCTCTGAGTGCTTCTTTAAGATGCAAAATGAGCTAAAAACTATACATATTTCAAGTTATCTTACTCTGCCAATAGATGTCACTATGCTGTGCTCTCAAAGAGGAGAGCACAGCACAGCGACATCTATTGGCAAATGACAAAAATACCAAGTGATTCATTTGGTGGGGATCGGCGGAGGTTTGCACTCTCTGAGTCCTCTAGTTTAAATAATACATCAATTAAAAATTGAATACAGTACCAAAACTATGTACAAATGTAATTTCATTTTTTGTGTAGAACCATTCTTCATTTAACTACAAAAGTGAAATATTCTAAAATGCTGATTTTATCCACGCTTCCGTTTTATAATTATAGCATTTGTATATGCAAAAGCCCAATATTTATAAGCTTAACATTAACCAAATCCTTTGCATTTACATAAATTGATTGCCACTTCCATAAAGTTCCTTTTAAAAGGACTTGCACAAAAAAATTGATTGATCAACCTGTACCTGTCAAGGGCATGACTGGATAATTAAGTTTCTACTTACATATATATATATATATTCTAATAAGAGCTTACTGAGAAAAACAAAACAAAATGGGTGGCACCTTTTAAAGAAAAAGGAGTTCAACATTATATAATAAATTAAATAAAAATGATTGTATTTTTTAGACGATCATGTGAATATCTCATTTAGTAGTTGAAATTTTTATTATGTGAACGTTGAATTAGACTTTTCATATATTGCAACTTATTTGTGCCATTGTTAGTTTTCAAAAGAATACACTTTTTTTCTTCTCTCTTTAACAATGTATTTACTGCAATCTATAAGAGTAGAAGACATATCTTATTTAATAAAGAATAAGAAATTGAGTTACAAAACGCAACATTAATGACCTAAAGGCCTGAAGATATATACTATAACAATGTTAAAATATACATACATATCAATATTAATGGATATCATTTTAACTAGAGGCATATATACACTCAGAGAGTGCAAACCTCCGCCGTCAAGGGTCCTTAATAACCTTCCGATGCGGATTTTTCACGACTGGGGCGGCGTAGAGGGACGGGGAGGGTTCCACTCGACGGAAATCCGAGAGGAAGACGCTCCCGGCACCCGATTTCACAGCACAGCGACATCTATGGCAGAGTAGGCTAACTTGAAATATTTATTAGTATTTAGCTCATTTTGCATCTTAATTCAAAATTTAATCACTTGTTTCTTTTGGCATTTCCAACAACTCCACAAAGTTTCACCCGAATCTGTTCCGTACTTTTTGAGTTGTCCTGCTGACAACAAACCAACAAACCAACGCCAGTGAAAACAATACCTCCTTCGGCGGAGGTAATAATTTAGTTAAACTATTCAGCCAAAATTTTAAAAAATGCAAAGTGATTTATCAAAGTAATCAAAATTCAGTAAATTCGATCTACAATTAATGGTTATTTATGTTTAGTGCTCTTATCAACAACTTTTATTAAGTTTATTTAAGTTATTTATGTCACAGTAGAGATGGAGATCTAGTAGAGTCGTTGACTCTCCTGGAAGAGATCACGATCCTTATCTCTTGTAAGAAGAGATGACGTGTTAAATATGGAGATAATATTTTATCGATGTTATGCAAACTTTATATTTCATGTGCGATTTCTATTCTATATTTTGGTGTAAATTTTTATTTTTTGTGTTCAAGGACGCAAATGCGACGCAATGTTTTAGTAACATTGTATCTATATCCCCAACATATACAATAATAATAATAAATCGATACTTATCTGGGAATAAATCAGACATGACAGAAATAGTTTGAATAACACCATATTTAATTTTTCATCCCTCCTATAAGAGATAGCACTCCGGATCTCTCCCAGGAGAGTCTTCTTCTGAAATAGATCACGATCGTAATCACTCCTAGGAGAGGATAAGATCGTGATCTCCACCAAGAGAGTCAACGATAATACTGCTGACTATATAGGGGCATATTTGCCCCTGGCAACTTCAGACGCTTCCCTTATAGTTTTGGCCTTGTGGAGTGCTATTCCAAATAACTTTGGCAGTGATGACGAATGTACCCGCTGACTTAGGGGGAGAGGAGATCGGAGTCCAGAGAAGAAAAAAAATAGCTAATGTGAACATGACTGTATTTACCCACCTGTAAAAAGGGTGCGATAGCCGTGCGTTTAAAGGGGTGCGATTGCCGTGAGCGTAAGGCGTGTTCAACTCTCAATGTTGGGGGTGCAGGATCGAATATATTCCCGAGAGGGGATGGTCAACTTTGATCTACCTCATTGATAAGATCTAGGTTCGAGTGACTCATTTTAATGGTATAATGCTTATTTATATCCAGTCGGAAGCTGTAATTCTATCGAACCATATAGGCTAAAAAATAATAACCCACCTGTAGTTCAAGGGAATAATATCTTGTTATGACCTTATCATAATATTTTTTTTATGAGCAGCAACGCCCCTCAATCTTTAATATCCTAAAATAATATATGAGATAGGTGTTTCATTTTTCTCTAAAAAATAATGGCTTGTTATAAGTTTCCATTCATAACAAATGTATATATTATTAGTCATATATTTTTTCCATATCCATATGCTATGAAATCGCTTCTTTCTCTTATCTTCTTAAAAAATAGAATGGTTGCATTCAATATGCATTCATCCTTGCTTGGGTTCTTTAATACAATGAAATGAACAGCATGAGAGCAAGAAAGAATGAAAGTTAAACTAATTGCGTAGAATCAATGTAAGGAAGAAAAAATAAATGCACAGAAGTAATATTATTATTATTTTATTTTTCTCTTTAAGAAATGCAAGTCATGCATGAGCTACTTTGCAGTTTCCATGGTTTTCATTTATGATTTTGCGATGAAGAAAAATGATATGTTGAGTATGAGTTGATATATGGTTGTGGCATATCAATTAAAAATTAATTGATGATAATAAATGGTGCATAAATAACGCCGAGATAACTTTTATTTTGTTTTTTTGGGGAATTCTCGAGAATGGATCCTTTAAAAGTAAAAATACTCTCGAAAGGTTCTTGACTTTTTTTTTTACCTATTTGATCCAATAGAATTGCATCAGTGAGATATAAATAAGCATTACAGTGTTAAAATTAGTCTATCGAACCTGCAGTCTCAAAATTGAACACGTACTGAGCTATTGCACTCCCTTGACTTTGTTTAATATCATATCCAAAGGCTTTTGCAAAAGTTTTGACGATGAACTCTTACTTCGCTTCAATAGAGGCATTGAAGGAATCACCATTTGTATGCGATATGGAGCACACGTTTTATTCGCTAAACACCATTTGCCAAAGTCTGGTCCAATATGGGATACCCGCATCGTCATAGATCGACAAGATGGTCCTGCACCAGTCCAACGCTGTTGGATTTTTACCTTTTATGAATGGCCTTGGAGGAAATTGTGAACCATACTAGAAGGTCTATTACAGTCTCATAGAGAAGGCATCTTCTTGTCGTCAGATGCGACGACTTAAAAAACTTTTGTGTCTTTGCTATATATATATATATATATATATATACTTTTATCCTCAGTTTACAGTGCCTAATTGTCTTGAGGACGAGGCTCCCATGGAACACCTCAGCTAATTTGTTTAATCGGAATATCCGAGTTCAGGAGAGTCGACTCTCCACGCACCGTTTAAAACGAGGCAAACCGGGTTAAAAAAATACTCGAGTACTGTTTCGAAGAAAAAAAATAGGTTTCTCTTTTTATTTACTATATTATTTACAAGTGTCAAAAATAATTTTATTTTTTTAGTGAGTTACTGTGATTTAGAAAATTGCATTCCCATATTGTTATCAAATTATTTAAGGAACTAGCAAATAAAAAGGCAAAACTGTTTTTTTTCTTTGTAACAAATCACAGTAATATTAAATGCAACCCAATGAATCACCTAAAAGTAGTTACTTAATATGATCAATACTTTGTCCTACTAAATTGATCTTTTCTTTTCTTTCATGCCCGATATAGAATTATAAAAACTGTTCTGAAATGCATTGACATATACCCAAATATATTACACATTTATTATAGTCAATAGACTTAAAACAAAAAATATCACCGCTAAATAGAACACTAAAATATGGTCAACTTTTTGAAATATATAGCCAATTTGTTCGAATAGTACGAAAGATATGGAGATTATAAAAACTGATTTAAAATGCATTGACATACTAGAAACTAAATACTACTGATATTTGTGGTCATTCTTACTTTGCACGAAGATAACTGGGCCTGAACCATTAGAAATGATTAAAATCATGATTTTCAAAAAAGGCCAAAGTCCAACCTTTTTTCGGACGATATTTTGAGTGGCATTTTTGGAATCTGCGTAAAAAATGGGACTCAAATTAAAAATCTCAGCCCCGGGGCAAACAAAGACCTTAATTTGTTACATAGTGTTAGCATTCAATAACGGCATAAACATAAAGCAACTAGTGGTGACTTCTTCGTTTCTACGCCTTATTGTAGGTACGCAACGAATCCCCTCCCCCCCAACCGGATTTTCCGATAATGTCTTCAAGTGGTTAGATTTTGATTATCAAATCTTCAACTAAATTATACTTTCATACAACAAAATATTATGACAGTAGCATAACATACTCTTTTTTAGGGATGCATAAATATAAAGCTGAATTTTATTGGGGGTTTGACCTACTTCCGGGAAAATACTGGTACTTTGAGCGAAAGAAGAGGATAGATTTTGACCAGAGAGGAGAATTATTTTTTTGGAGTTATTAAAATGCCAAAACAAAACTTGTGATCCATGATAACTGGATATCATTTAAGTTCGAAAAAAGCCTTAGTTTATATATATATATTATCCAAAAACAAAAATTTGAAAAAATTAACATTCATTTTTTATATCTGATTTTTTTTTGTCATTAGAATTATTCATTGTACATACTTAAACTTTAATTATTAAAAAAAATTTTTAATTCAACCTGTGGAATCGCTGACGTGTCCAAATTCACGGCTCAATTCCAATCTCAGCAGACCTCATCAAATTTTATTATCCTTGCAATAACTGCAGTTTTTATTTAATATACATTGCACGCCTTCGTGGATTGTCCTCTACTGAAGACGATCAAGCACTCTACTCATCTAAACGTTTGTGGTAATATGAACTTAAATTCGAACGTGATTAGAGCCACTATTCTTTTTGGAGCATTCAGAAGAAGAAGGAAGATCTCCCCTCATCAAAAGGCTGTTGAATTTGCACTGCTCAACAAGAAATTATTAATTGCGAAGAGACTGACAAATAACTCTTATATTCGAATCGAAGACCTTAGAGCAATTATGATTGGGGAAGCGGCTCCTTATTCAGCTCTCTCAATAAAAATTTCTCATCTGCGACGTCATGGACATGGGCCGGAGATTGATAAAGTTTATTCCTTCAAATTCTCTCGAATATCTCAAACTCATCAAATCGACAATAAGACGACATCAAGGTTTTATATTGAATAAGAATCATTTTTAATAAGTCATTTTTGATTTTGGTTTTATCTTTAGACAGTAATTTTGAATTATAATGTTCATTTATGTTTTGCTTTTATCGTAACTGTCTTAAGATTGTGTATGGATTGTGAATACACTGTATGGATTTTAGCTAATAAATAAACATTTTAACCATAAAAGATATGTTGATTATTTTAGCATATTTGGCTGAAAAATAGTATATAATATGTAACTACTTATCTTGCTAAAAGACATAATTGTCGGTCCATATGAGACCCCTCGAAGAAAATGGTATTGTACACCGGTTTTACACAATGTAAAATACCTTATTAGCTTCACAGATATAACTGCTTTTGAGTTTAGAAAAACACTATTTAATTACTTTTTGGGTGGTAAAAAAAAAACATTCTCAAGATCAAAGTAGATTATACATTATATAGGGCACAGGTTCATATTTTTAAAGGTGTTTGAAAAATAATCATAGAAAATAATTATGGTTTAATTGAATTGAACCCTGAACGGAATGCAAATATTTGGTAAACATCAAAAAAGACTGTTAGAAAGTGAAAGACCAGAATGCACAAGACAATGAACGCTTAAAGTCCTAAAAACTACCTACTCATATTTGATACATATACAATAATTGATATAAAAACAATATTCTTGACAATTGATCAAAAAAACGAAAATATTTAGATTTGGAAAAACCGTTAAAATAAATTCATGTCTTTTTAGAGAAATATTGCACCTAAATATTGTCCAAACAAGATTTCTCCCCTAAATTGGATTGATGTAAGATACTAATATTTACCTCCGCCGAAGGAGGTATTGTTTTCACTGGCGTTGGTTTGTTAGTTTGTTGTTTGTTGTTTGTTGGTTGTTTGTCAGCAGGATAACTCAAAAAGTACGAACGGATTCGGATGAAACTTTGTGGAGTGTTGGAAATGCCAAAAGAAACAAGTGATTAAATTTGAATTAAGATGGCAAATGAGCTAATACTAATAAATATTTCAAGTTAGCCTACTCTGCCAATAGATGTCGCTGTGCTGTGAAATCGGGTGCCGGGAGCGTCTTCCTCTCGAAATTTCGTCCAGGGGAACTCTCCCCGTCCCTCTACGCCGCCCCGTCGTGAAAAATCCTCCTCGGAAGGTTCTAAGACCCCGTGACGGCGGAGTTTGCACTCTCTGAGTGTATATATGCCTCTAGTTTATTTTGATAATTATTATGAGAATATGTAGGTGTACTTTTCAACTCAAATACAATCCGATCCACACAATTTAACCGTGTTTTTTTCTATCGCATATCTTATTTCCCTTTGAATCTTGGACCCTTTTTTCCAATGACATTTGTCGTATACCATTTTTTCCAAAAACAAGATTTTATAC
>CP045903.1:9407202-9427124 GCA_013387185.1 Caligus rogercresseyi
GGGAAAGAATCAAGATTATAACAACTAATTTACAACAATCATTATATAACTGCAAATGATGCAAACTCACTAACTCAACAAATAGATAACGTATTGATCTGTTTCTGATTGGATAAGATAATTTTCTTGGTAAGGTATTTAGATATTTGAAAATACTATAAAACATATTTTCATAACCGTTAAAGAAACGCCCGGACACCTTTTTCGCTGGGTCTTAAATTTTCAAGACGGGCCGGAACTTAATATATATTGGTGCATTCGGCATTCTGAAGTGACCTCATTTTTTTAGAAAATAATTCCCAAAAATAAAAATCTCAAGAAAGTGATAACGTTTTTTTTTAGGAAAGAATATTTCGAAAATTATTTTCTAACTTTATGAATGACAAACGAAGAAAATATTAAGTCCCGGCCCGGTGTCTAAAAAAACGGGACACTGGGCCGGGCCGGGACTCTCAAAAAGCCAGACCCGGCGGGTACCTTGTCGTTTCCTGATAAATATTATTTACATATATGTGGGTAATAACTTTTGACTTTTTTTTCACAAATGATTACCTGTAGCACGAATGAATGAACTTCAGCTTATAATTGCCTAAAATGACCTTTATTTCATTGAACTAACAAAAAAAGTCATGCAAAAAGCACTTTCAAAAATTCACCCTTAACGTAATGAGGGCTAATTCGTTAACGATAAGGAAACATTTACTAAGTGTCTCTAATGAATTAACCGATTGAATATCCGAAACTAGTTGAACACAATGTGCTAGCTGGGGGAAGCTTAAAAGGGACAACCTCACGTGAGATTTTAGAATATTCTGCCACTTTGCTTGACCTTCTACAGTGTTCTGAATTTTCTATTACCTCCTGGCAGTGGACCACGGACACGCTCTACTATCTTATACATTCTGTTTCTAGGAGTATAGCTTAGTAAAGAACAGCATGTCGTTTAAGTAAAGTTCCTCTACCACAGAGAGAACAAGGAAACCTGGAGAAAGAACTTGTTCCAGTCCATGCCCCATCAAGAAGAGGCAATGTGGCAATCCACGAAGACCCCCTGAGTGCCCTCAGCTTTCAGGTGAGGGCATCGAGATTCGGACCCCAAGTCAGCCAGGAATCCACAAAGCTCTCACAGGAGAAGTGGAGCTTGCACTTCGATGGTAAAAAAATCAATGGCATTGAACACCAAGCAGTGGTCCTAAAAAATGAAGCAAAGGAAATCAAATTGACTGTGCTTCAATTGAAGACGGTACAGCTACAACCATTGCAAAGGGCTCCAGGATGTCTTGCAGGAGTTCAACTTGTGGGGATCAATTCTGATGATAATTGCCGACACGACAAGCGTCAACACCGGTAAGAAGTCTGGGTGTTGTCGTTCGGCTACAGCAGATGTTTGAAAAGAATGGGAGCCCCAGACCCATGTGCTCGATCGCATCCTTCGTATTGTCATGGACGATGAGCTCCATGACTCAACCAAATCCCCATATATTGAGTACTTCTTTGTGAAGGACGTGGTGCACAAGTATGACCAATTGAAGGCAGCTTTCAGCAATGGAAAAGCTGAGATCAAGGAAACAGGTGGTTGGAGAGACGACATGAATTTCTGTATCACCTTACTGTGTTTTTCCGACACTTCACTGAGAAAGATGATGTCCCTTTTGATAACTTTCAGCAGATTCCTAACATCAGCAATGCACGCTGGTACTCTCGTAACATTCTAGCCCTCCTTGCATTAATTATGATGCCTGAAACTCGAACCAGGCTGCGTAAAATCTGTTCATTTATTTATTACCCATGGGCCGGCCATTGGTTTAGCAACCAATTGTTCCGCGATGAGGATTTCGAAGAACTATCATCTGCTCCGGATGGATACCCAAAGGTCTCAAATGCTAAGAAACCCACTGGAAAAGAGATGAATCGCCCATCAATATTGCCCGAAGCAACCAATACTGCGAGCGTGCGATCAAAGTTATGCACGAGTCCTGCCGCAACAAGGACAACCTCCCCCTGAGATTCGTCCTTTCCAATGATATTAATGTGACCAATTGACATTGACCAATTGTTTCTGTCCCTTTATACTGCTATACAATAGTATACATATCATTCTTTAAAATTTTTGTTTAAACTGGAATATGTTTCATTTGACTTCAAGAACTGGTCAAAGGTCTTAATTAAATTATTAAAATAATTTAGTGCGTGAGTTTTTTCATCAAATAAACTTAAAAAATAGATTGTATTTAATCTTTCATAAAAATTCATCATATGATGGCACAGGAATATGAAGTTGTAAAAAAGTTATCGTCCTAGTGTATATATATATATATTTATATATATATATATATATATATACAGGGTTGTGCAGGCGAATCTAGACTAACTTTGAGTACTTTTATCTCAGAAACCAGTTAGGGTAGAAGCTTAAAAATGTAGGAACTGGTTAGTATATCATATGAGCCTTGTTAATAACAAAAAGATTGAAAATGTCCTCGGAACTTGAGCGCAGGACGGCCATTATTGTGGCGCTCCGTGCAGCCGTGCCCCAAGGAGATCATCGACTTCTTCCAATTCCCCAAAGCTACTGTTTACAGCATTATCCAAGTCCTTCAAGGAATGACAAATGGATTGCAGTGACCCAGATGAGGTCCCTATCATTGGAAGAACCAAGTTCCGGCCGGAGTTCATGTCTTGGAGGTCATGTCCAGCGAGGGAGACATCATGCCTCCTCACTTCTTTGCCAAGGGCCAAATGTCACAAGGAGGTCTACCTGGACGTCATGCAGACTGTGGTGAAGCCCTGGATGACCCAGATTGCTGCTGGTAGACCTTATCTCTACCAGCAAGATGGAGCTCCCGCCAACACGTCCAATTTGGTGCAAAACTGGTGCTTAGATAATCTAATCATGTTCTGGTCAAAGGAATTCTGGCCCCACAGCAGCCCTGACCTCAACCCCTGCGACTACTACTTGTGGGGCGTCCTTGAGAGGGCCACTAACAAGCGTGCTCACAACACTGTGGACTCCTTGAAAGCTGCCATCATCCAGGCAGTGGCCAACATGTCCAGAGAACAGGTGGCTCATGCCGTTGGGAGGTTCAGGCACCGTGTGGAGGCTGTTATTGTGAAAGGAGGAAGTTGGATTGAATGAACATTAAGAGAAAAGTCATTTAAATTTGTGTGATATGAAAAAAAGTCAATTAAAAGGTCTTGTTCTGGATATGAGTATCTTGTTTCCGTGCTAAAAAAAGTCTACATTCGCCTGCACACCCCTGTATTATACGTATATATATATTGAAAGTATGAAAAACAAATATTTAGAGCAGATTTGGGGGGATTCCTTTTTTTATTAGTTGAAAAACACTCTAAATCCCCAAACAAATTCCATTAAAAATTATCACATTCAAACAATTCCTTCAACTACAGGAGAGACACAATATTTCACAATTAATCCACTTACAGACAGCATGAGACGCAAAGACACACATAAGAAAAAATACTCAAATCTTTTTAATCGACCCCCCTCTCCTTGTTTTTCATTAATTAAAGTGCGACTCGATGTGTTTGTGTGTGTGTTTTTTTTTGTTTGTAATTGAGATTATAGCCTTTGACTAAGTTTATTATTATTGTTATTATTATTACATTTAGTCTACCAATGAGTAAAAAAGGAATAATAGTTTTATGGTCCAAGAAATAAGGAATATTAATGAGTTTTTGTACTTCTTTTATATAGAAGGCGGCAAAGAAGTCAACTCATAAAAAACATTGTTTTTTCGTCATTAATTTAAGTTAAAAAGATTCCATTTATATTGAATGTAATTGATTAAAAAGAAATAGAAAAAAATGAGGCAAACTTTTTAAACGAGGAAAAAAAAAGAAAGATTTTGATGGTCTAATTAATAAAAACTTCATGCGCTGGAAAATCATTTCATGAATTAAAAATGCCTTTTTTGTTTGTTTGCAGGGGGGGAGCTATATAAGGATTAAGTTAGAGGAGCTTCGCTCTTATTGTGGAGTTGGGGTTTCAAGGCCGAAGGCGGGGAAATTATTTGGATCGACAAGGGAATGCTACTTGGAAGCATCTTATTTTTGGTGAGTATTATATTGATGATATAAAATCATACTTATAAAGAAAATGTTTCTTTAAGAATCATTTTTGTCTGTCAATGTCATATATATACACTTCTTTATAATCGATTTCAACGGGTTGGGCAATATTGTTGTTATTCCTATTTACTTTAGTTCGTTATATTTTATGGTGTTTAATGTTTTTTAATTTATTAAAAATTTGTTATATTTATTACCATCTTAATTGGCAAAAAAAAATATTAGATTATATATTGTATATGTAAAAAATATGTAAAAATTCTTGAGGACTTCTCGATAGTCCTCTAACTTGTTATAGCAGAAGTTATGTCAAGCCAAGGATATTACTATAATTGAACATATATTTGAAATGGATTGTAATATTATTGATAAAAATTATTTCAAGAAGTTATTGTAATTCTGAAAATTTCTATGTTTATTTTTAACATTTGTGTTCATAGTTTTGAAATATTTAATAGTTGTGTAAGCGAATGTAAAATGATTTTAAAAGACGATTTGTTTTATTTTATATTTATATAATATTTTATTCCCACAGCAAAAAATTAAACTATAATGTATATTTATTTTATAACACATTTGCTTTGGGGCTTATGTAAATATCTCATTTTATTTATTTACATAGTAAACGAACTTGTTTGAAAAAAAAATATTAATGATAAATGATATAGTTTTGTGAAGGCTTACTTAAATTGAGTAATAAAAAAAGTGGCGCAAATATTCTGAAGCATGGATAGCATTATGTCTTTTTACACAGCAATCGGAATATTCAACAATAACCTAAAGAGACTATTTTATAAGGGTAAAATGCATAAAAATGCGGGATTTTTAAGATACATCGTTATTCCAGTCAAATAACATGTAATTCCATTCCGTTTCTCAATAAGTTACAAATATATTTTAGTATTTTTTTGTTGTTGTACAAAATACAACTTTATTTATCTGCAATTACCTTAAAATATCAGCATAATACTCAAAAAATACTTTTAACAATACTGTGTTTCACATTTCAGTAAAATCACGAGGAAGGGTAACATTTTAACTTCAAAGCTACAATTATATGTTAGGCTAGCATGTTAATGTTTAAAGTGATGTTTAAAAATATTGTATATAAGTTCTGTTATAAGATATGTTGCTTTGCTTGTATGATACTTCTTATCAACCAGTCTTATATATTTAATGGATATCACTTTAAATCCTTTGAACCCAAAGATTGTAGCATTTAACGTAATAGCTATAGAATTGGCAGATATAATATGTTATTTTTTATAGAATTCACATATGTTCGTATTCAATCCCCCCTCTGTCGTTAGTCGATCTAATGTTTGCAAAGTACTATTTAAGAAAAATTACTTTGCTACATTTTACAGCCAGTTGTCCTTAAACTCTTTTGTGTCTTTTCGTCAAGAAGGAGCAAAAAAACATGGTCTTATTTTTCTTTGTATATTAGGTGTAGTCACAGAAAATTGCCTCTTTTTTATGCTCAGCGTTTTGCCATATAAGCTTGTCTCTTTGTACTTTAAGAGTACAGTCTCAGCCATTTTGAAACATAAATATTCATTTGTATAACTATCTGGACATAAAATATATAAAAAAATTCGTGATACTGTGGATGAGCATTTTTCAAATTAAGAACCAAGTGAGTTTCCTGCTTTTAACATTTCCTCGATAAAAACTAACAACTATATAGCTACTGGATTATTTCAACATTCTCAATTTTATATAGTATCATATCTGTTATATGATAATTTACAAATTGTACGTCGAATTCGTAAAAGCTCTTAATAATGTATTTTGAACAATATTAGAAACCCCTTTTTTAACCAATGTATTGTGTAGTTTTATCTGTTTATTTATTTTATGATTGCTTTTAGTGATGCTTAATATTGTTTTGTACGTATCTAAATATTTTTAGAGACTAGAATGTCTATATTTGTTGTGTTTTAAACTCAATTATTTTGGATGTTTTACTGAAATACTCTAAAAATAAGTATAGTTGAATTATAAAAAGTAATTAATTAAATATTTCTTTGTTTCAAGCTGCCGCTTATTAAGTCAATGAAGAGTCAGGAAAGCCTTAACAGATTCATAGGGCCCTTTTCTTCTCACAAATCAACCATTTACTTTGACGACTATCCCGGAGAGGTCCTTCCGGATGGGCGTCGATGTTTAAAAAAGGTAGTGAACGTGGAGGAACGCCTTTTTGATCAAAAAATGGACTGCCAACATTCCTTTAAGAAAAAATGCCATACCACCTACGTCACAAACTACGAGTCTGAACTCCATAAAACCTGTGATATATCTTTTCAAAAGGCCTGCCATATAACATTTAAGCCCCTAGTAAGTATTTGAGATTGGTGTTGTGTCGGATAATAGTTGAGAAAGAGGACATGAAATAAAAAAAACAGTTATATATGTAAATATATATATATATCAGGAAACGACCGGGACACTTTTTTCGGGACTATAATATATTGTTCGTCATTCTGCAAGTGACAACGTTTTTCTTTAGAAAATAATTATTCCTATCAAAAAGTACAACACTACATTTTAATTTTTTATATTTTTTAAAATATATATTTTTTATAAAAACGTCGCCACCTTCAGAATGACGATCAACAATTTTTCGCGAACGTCAACAACGTCTTAGTTAGAGGGTGCTATGATCAATGTTTCCTGGTACCCGGTGATTTTTAGAAACCGAGCTGGTCTGGGACGTTCAAAAACCTTTCAGAAACCGGGATGGGCCGGATACCCGGTCATTTCCTGATATATATATATATATATATCTTGTCAGAACCTCATAAGTAGTTACAGAACCAATAAATCCTAATTCTTAATTATTCAATATTTTGATAGAAGTAAAGGAATTTTCATTCATTTTTGTATAACCAAACTTCCATTATTTACAAAATTAAAACTTTTATTTAAAAAAAAACTATCGATACATTTTTTTTAATCAATCATATACAAACATTCTATCGCTATAAAGAGATCTCTTCACGTCATTTACAATTATGTTAATATACCAAACAAACAATAGTTATTTTCCATATTCTAATTTTACTCATGGCATCCCTTACTTGAGATTAGCCTCGCCCCGAAAAAGTGCGGCTCTGTCAGAGGGGATGGATCAAGAAATGCGGGCATGGGGGCTCTGGCCGAATGGTTTGCCGGGTTCAATACGAAACCCATTGCTCCACGTCTCATGGAGAGGACAAGGGCCTAAGATGCAAGATGGAGAAAGAGCTTCGCTGCAGGAAGGGGGACCAAATCTGCACGACCTTTTCTGTACAACGCTGCTCACCAATCGAGGGCCTGGAGAGACTCACTCCTCCCACGGAGTGCAACAAAATCCCCATCAAGATCTGCGCACCTCGACACTGCAAACTCCTTCCCGGACCCCAAGTTTGCTCCGAAAAAGTGTTATTGCACATGACAAACATACCCGAGGAAAAATGTGATCTTAAGCCAAAGGAAACGTGTCAAACCAAGTCCATGCTTGTTCCAAGACTTCGGCCCAAGCGGAAGTGCATCCTTGTCCCTCAGGAGATATGCCTTCATTCCAAAAGACTACCAAAGAGCGTTCTCAATCCACGGGTCCAAACCTGGTGCTATGATCCTGAAAAGCATGATAAGAAATTAACGTTTAATCTACATATAAAATAAAGGAATAAGTAAAAACAATATTGTTTCATATATTAATTCTAAGAAATGGGTAGTATTAGTAAATAAGAACGCATAATTGTAAAGTGTACTGCACGTTACAATTTAAAGTGTTTGTTACATAAAGAAACTTATTTGTAAGTTTTGTTACGTTGAATATTTTGTAATATTTACATATATAATCATATTTTAGGCCACTACAATTTAAATGTTTATTCTTAGCAGAGATATGCGATCTATGTAATTTAAATAAAGGCGGTCTCTGAGTTTTGAGGATGCCATAAACCAAAGAAATGATACTTTACTATATCTTTTATTGGGATAATGAGAATGAATTGCTTTTATTAAAGTTTTATAAAATATTAACCATCGAACTACCCAAACAAAAAATATACAAAAGAGGTTTAATTTTTTTTCTTAATTAAACTTTTAAATAACCAATTATATAATTATATTACAAACCAGTTGTTTTTGAGAATACGGGTTGCATATTATGGAACAATTGTATCGTATATGTCAAGTTTCATAGCGAGAGAAGGGACTTGGAAGCTACACCAATCACATTCGTTGGATGGCCATCAGACTTCCATATTTAATGTTACAATATATAATCAATATTATATATAAATTGTCAAAGCAATTAAAATCATGTGTATTAATATTAGCCACATGTGTGCATTGAAATGGGTTAATTTTTTAACTTATTTCCGGTTCTATAAATTAAATACTTCTCAAATCCTTTGTCAACCTTCTTAAAACTTTTCTTAACCTTATAGCAGAGAAAACACGGATTGGACGGTCTTACTTATTTATGATATTATAGACACTTTGGTATAATATTTTAACATATTTTTTCTTCCCAAAAAAATAGTAATAGTAATTATAAGGCTTTAAATCATTTTGTGTTAATGTGCATTATACAAGTACAGACAACCTAGTTACCAACTGAGGCTTATCCTAATTATAACCAAGGCTTAGGTAATTGAACTGCTGCTTTTCTAATGTTAGAGAATATTTCATTTTTTCGGTATATGTTTTTATTTCTTTCTACATAAAAGCGTAAATATATACACTAAAAACAAAGTAGACATACAATGAAGTAAAAACTCACTGGACAGTTGCGCAAATACAAATACATAAATAAAGATTATAGTTTAAAAGTTCATTATTTCATTTTCTGTTTACAATTGTAAATAATATATTGCTCTCTTAAGACAATAATATTATTTCGTATATTTTTTTAAATACAAAGAATATTTTATTTAGTAACCAAATCATATTTTTTTCAACAATGTGGGGTATTATCAATGCTATTTATAAAAAATACTCACAAAGAAACAAGTAACTACAAACTATGGAATATATTGCTCATATTTGTGAAATATCATCCTTTGATAATGTTTAAAAATATTGTTAAGTAGTACTGATATAATTCAAAATTGCCTTAAAAGTAACATAGATACTGATTTGTGCCATCTCGCTCAGGAGTATACCTGAAAGCTCTGAAGAGGATTTTAAGACGTCATCGGGATTTTTTAATGAATAAATAAACGCTGTTTCGTCCATATATATAAGGCTATAATCTCTTGACAGTAAATATGTTCTACAATGTTCATTCATTTTATTTATTTTAACGCAACTGTCAAGAGTATTTTTTATTATTTATTTATAGTTGTCTGTCTATAATATTGATAGCCGAATAAAAAAAATTATAACTGTAAAAAAGTAACATAGATAAATAATGAAATGAAAAAAAAAATCACTTTTGGGGACTAACTACATTTATTTTTTAGTTAGTTGTCTATAATGTTTCTAACTCCAAGCTACACTGAATCCAAATTGGTTAAGTATTCTAAAAAAGTTATAAATAAATAATTTTTAAGAAGTCATTTTATATTATCGTTTTAACTTTAGAGAGTAATTTTGATTTATAATGTTCATTTATGTTTGTTTTTAACGTAACTGTCTTCAGATTGTGTTTTTTATCTCTTATTTTCTTGTGTATTGTTATTTTTATATACTGTATGGATTTTAGCTAATAAATAAACATCTTAACCATATAAATTTTAATATATATATATAATAATAATAAGTATTTAACATATATTGTAATATTGTAGAGGAAAAAAAATAATGGTGCTTCGTTCTATGACTAAATATCAAGTGTTGAATTATATTTATTTAAATTACTGTATTTTATATCAAATTATTAAATTCTTTATTTGAAATCCTCATACTGAGGTGTAAAACGTAATATTGTTTTAATTGTAACCCCCTCCAAGTGCCCCCACATATATTTGATCATACCTTCATCCTTTTATAATCAATCCCTCACAAACAAATATCTTGTCCATTGCATCAGTGTAGAGATGATATTCCAATCGTGTTCAGAATTAATTATTATTTTCTAATCTCTCTATGCGGACTTAATTTATATTACCATTCGGAGAAAAATGGAAAAAAAATGTCTCTTTGCAAGTCCCTTGAATTTCTTTATATTTTTTTCCTCCTTTAGCTTTAAGTGAGAAGCGATGAGGAATAACAAAAAGATTTTAATGAAAGTAGGTTAATGGGTTTACATATATATATAATATAGCAATCATTGCTGGTTTGTCTGCTTATCTGTTAACCAAACAAAGAGGCGCATCATGCGATGTGTTGTTATTCTATATTTCGGAGAAGGGGATTTTTTAGGGATGAAAATAATAACAAAAAGAAAAGAAGAAATATATGTAAATGAATGAGTTTGCAAAGGTTTTTGCTTAAATAAATAAACTTCATGATAACTACTAATTCTATTTATCATATCCCTCTGTGTAACCGCCTTGATAATATCATCAAGTATGCAAATAAGCCGTGTTATAAATATTTTATGCATTCAGATGGAATTTAAACTCTTGTGGATCGGATAGACCCTTTTTAGGCCTCAGAAGAATACGTGACCCTCGTTTATTCATTTTCAATGTCTGGTTCCAAATGTGGTCTTAATTTTTAGAGTTGTGACTGCTCAAAAAGAAAGTTTTAATTTGGGTTGTAAATGGTATAAATATAAGAAATAAGTTATGGATAAAACGAGTCTAAAATAATATTACTAATTGTTTACCTAATATGACGATTTAAAGATAACTGCAAGTGATGGGTTATTCTCAGTCCTTATGTACAAAATATGGTTACCCTTTTTGACATATATATATATATATATTCTTTTTACTTGGCCAACAGGCCAATTTTTATACAGAGTGAACAAAAAAATTAATTTAAGGTCTACAATGTTTATTTGTGTATTTGTTTACGTATTTACCTCAATTTGAAAAACATATAATATATTTTTTGTATGTGTTTTTAAAGAACTGTGGAATAATAATAATAAATTGAGGAAAACATCGTCTATCGTTATTAACATCGTCGGAAAAATGGTTATATACCGTGTACTCACTGGTTCGTTAGAGGTGGCTGCAAAAAAATTTCAACGACACACGCCAAAATTGCTTCTTCTGCAAAGGTCAGCCCGAAACCACGGATCACTTATTATGGAAGTGCCCAGCTCTAAATGAAACATACCAAGCTGTCCGTCGTATCATCGAAGGAAGTTTTAACACCACCATCAGTGAAGAGGACTTCCTCTCAACTTCCTCGAATGCCAAATGCGACGCCGTCATCACCAAAATCCAATTTATAATATACAAATTGCGTACCATCAACGACAACGACCTGTCAGGAATCCTCCCAGTAGCTATTTTACACTCAAATATCTTATTACACTTATAAATTATCTTTTTTTTGATAAATAATTCTATGTCTTATTTGATAATATTTTTGTGATTGAGATGTTTTTTATCTTTGAAAGTTAATTTTAAGAACCCCTTTATTGTATAAAATGAACCTGTTGATAATATATGCCCATTGGGCCAAGAAAAAAAAATTGAGGAAAACAATTTAAACTATAAAATACACGAGTACAAAATTTTAAAATCATATAAAAGAATTCAAGTAAAAATATTTGAAAAACTTTGGTATGTAGCTGAACTATAGGTAAAATAGTTGCAACGTTATAGTAATATGTTTCTTGATTAAAAAAGAGAGTTCTTATCAAGACGAGTGTTATGGAATTCAATCTTTGCACATGTCAAAGCCTAATGACAAAGCGTCTAGTCATTATTAATATCATCTCATGAGATCAAATGGATCAAGAATCAAAGGTAGTTTAATATTTTGCTCTCACAATCAAGATTCCAAATTACATTGGCCTCTTAATGAAATGTTATTGAAGAACAAATAAAAAAATATTCAATTTACTCTGACAACTCAACAACTTTTACAAAATTAGTGAATATTTTATTAGTTAAAACATATTTAATTGTTGTATTTAAATGTTTTTGTGTGTTACATTTATAATCAATGATTTTTTAAAAGATTTTATATGAAATTATACATGACTTCAATAAAGTAAAAATAATCTAAAAAATATTAATAAAAAAATTAAATCGAAAATTTATACGATAAATACATCTCTTCTAGATAGTGTATGTCAATTCTTATAACAAAGCCTGACAGATTCTCCTTGTCCTTGTTATATAGACAATTGAATAGCAGTTGCATTTATTGCATCAGAAGAATAATACGGAAAAAACCATAAGCCACAAACCCTTACAAGAACAATAGTAAACTTTTTGACATCCTTATGCAAAATAATATTTTAGCAATAATAATAATAATAATCAAATAGGGGGCAAAATATTAGGGTAACTTTTCAATAAGCATGAGCATCTGAAAGGAATTTGAGTCAGGAGGGATGAAAGAGAGAAATATCGTCTCTTCCCTTCAAAACATTGAAGGATTAAAAGATAAACAATAGATAAAAGTATTATAATATAATTAATAATATTATAATTGATAATATTATATTATTAATATAATATGTACTTAGATGATTTATTGTTGTAATTATAATCCAAAATATGAATAAGCAAAGTAAATATATGTTTTTGACGAACGGAGAATAAGATTAGACACCCCTTTTTTTTTAAATTGACATATCTTGGAACTTTATATAGATCTGTCAATGACCCTTGAATGGACGCTTTCAGTTTTATACACCTTAGAGAGCGGTATAGCCTTTATGTAGGACCCGATGAACATTTTACTTATTATTTATAACAAAAACCCAGGATGTATTATATGCTTGCAGAAGTGCATCATGCAACGAAAACAGGAGCATTTTATAAATAGTTAAACTCTACTCTATGGTTTTAAAGGATGCATGCCACAAGAATAATGTTTTAGCCAAATGTATTTAATTCTTTAACCCATTAGAACCGAAAGTTTATAATGATTGTAGAACAATGAAAATTTTATGGCTATTTTATCTTGACACATAGAACATTTGTTAAAATTTCAACCAAATTGAACTAGTCACTGCTGATAAATTTGAATGTCGAAAAATCGACGCTCAGGCTCTATGGCAAAGATTTTGAACAAAAAAAGAATAAACGGTACTAAACAGTTTTCTTTTATATTTACCTCCGCCGAAGGAGGTATTGTTTTCACTGGCGTTGGTTTGTTGGTTTGTCAGCAGGATAACTCAAAAAGTACGTAACGGATTCGGATAAAACTTGTAAGTGTGGAAATGCCAAAAGGAACAAGTGATTAAATTTTGGCATCTCTGAGTGCAGAATTAAGATGCAAAATGTGCTAATGCTAATAAATATTTCAAGTTAGCCTTCTCTGCCAATAGATGTCGCTGTGCTGTGGAAATCAGGTGCCAAGAGCCTCTCCTCTCGGAATATCCGTCGACGGGAACCCTCCCCCGTCCCTCTACGCCGCCCCAGTCGTGAAAAATCCGCCTCGGAAGGCTCATAAGGACCCCGTGACGGCGGAGTTTGCACTCTCTGAGTGTATACATGCCTCTAGTTTTCTTTTTTTAATTCGTATATATAGATAGATGATACACGATATAAATAATAACATTTTTATGAAAATAACTTATCGACCATTTTTATATATTTTTAAGTATTATTCTTTACAAACGTAGTGGTATTCTTTGATGCATCTAGGGTGAAGACCTGCATTGCATTTACAACAAAAAACGAAGCTCTTCCTTTACAGTGTCCATCATACGTTAGTAACTTCACATTGTATGATCCAATGATTTTTTCATAATATCTCGATGCAAAATTCAGTTTTGAAGTAATTTGTTCCCTTGAATCAATTTTTAACCAAAATAAATACAATAATGTATTGCCAGATATTTGATGAAATTATGTGAAACCATATTTGTTCCTTGTTGTTTCAGCAATTGCCATGTATGTTGACTGTGACACTAATTACATAAAAAACTATTGGTAATCACCACTTTCGTTGTATGTCATGAGGAAATAGTAGTGAAGGAAATTGTCGAAATATATCTTGAGTTCATCTAGTGGTGGAATCTTTGCCGTTTTGATCAAATATATCGCTGTGTTCCCTCCAAGGGTTATATAAGAACATAATTTTTCTGGATGTCATTTTTGCATCACAAAGATTGAAAGAATGCCTGTATCCATTTGACGCATAATTCCGACATTTTGAATCCAACCCGAATGGGTTTTCTCGGATAAAATGTTTTGCGTAATGCTTCCCAAATTATGGAATCATGCTTTCGTCCACAGATAGATGTTTTTTTAACTACCATGCAGAAAACAAACTTATGGTCTAATTTTTGATGCACGTTCATTTGTAAAAATACAGTTTTAGAAATGAAAAAAAGCTCGAGAAAGTCTTGTGGATTCTTTGCTGTCACATCCTTTTTAGATGGAGATTTTTTGGAAAAAGATTGTGAAGTTTCTCAGATTTTTCTCCAAATTATAGATGATTTATGCTCGTGCTTATTCACAGCTGCACTTTCTAATAATTCAAAAAGATTAAAATGTCAGGGGTTTCCAATAAAAGTCGACTTATTTATTCTGAAATGCCTTCTGCCTCGTCATCTGACTATCTGCCTAACTTTCTGGAAGGCCTATAAAAACATCCACAGACTCATCCATGTCTTCCAGACAAAATATCTCCTCAGTAGTCTATCTAAAAATAGTTATTTGCAAAATAATAATAATTATATTTGGGATAATCAAACAATATTGCTTAAAAACGTAAGTACTACAAATCGTAATAGAGACTTGTTTGCATTTCCTTTGAAAAATATGTCTGTAGAGCCTGAGCGTCGATTTTTCGACGTCAGATAATAAAATAGTTGTTTCTATAAATTAGATGTCAATTTATATATAATATTTAAACAACATTTAAAGAATAATGTTTAATAAATAATTTAATTACTTAATGAAAGTACATGACAACAATAAAAAAATCAAAGAATACAACCCTTGGAGTGGGTAGTTTTGAGGTACGTCAGTCGCTGTAAAGCTCTTTGTCGAGACTCACAAGAAAATGCCAAAAACATAAACAATGGATATTAACCAAATAAAATAGTCTTTAAACGCTATCCATATTTATACATCTCATTTTTGTATATTTTACGACTTTTTAATTACTTTATAGCACTCGAAAATAGGTGGGCACGAAGAATCAACAAATTTGTTTCCAGGGGATGGAGCTGGATTGCGAAGGAAGGCTATTTTCTAAGTGAGGGCACTTTAAACAAAAGTGATAATATATTTTTTATATTACAAAATATGGAAGCAGGAAGTTAGTAAACCCTTCATAACGAATTAAAACGACATATCTTAAGAAATAAATATGCAGAAAGTCAGCAAGACATTTTTAGAATAAATGAAGCTGTAGATGTGTCTGTTCACATAGGCGTGTATCAATGTAGAGGTAAGGAAGTTCAGGGGCCTTTTGGAGCGATGCAATACGTGGGGAGGGCGAGCATAGATGGAGCTCCATCACTGTGGTGAAAAGGTCCCGAGTTTTCTCCTTCAGGTGGGGCCCAGGGTTATCAGGAACGCCACTGATGAAGTCCATATCGATGGAAATGCGTTATTATCATTTAAGTGCCTGCAAAAGTAAAAAGTTATTTTATTTAGTACATAGATAAAGATTTAAAGAATATTAACCTCTATCACAGATTTTCTTGAAATTCCCACACATTTTGTCATCTATAATTTATGTTTGTGGGTTATCATCCTTCAATAGAAGACATTGAATGGTTGTTGTTCACGTTCATGGTGTATGAACTCTTAAGGCCCATAAATATTGTTTTCCAAGCATTCCTCTTTGTATCTATATTTTTCATGGTTGATAAACACCAATAATTCGTCCTTTCATTCCAGTTCTAGTTAGGGAAAGCCTGAATCATGGTTTGGAGGTTCTTTTTTCTCAACTCCTCGTCCTCTATGAGAATATATATCTTCCAAGTAACGGAGAACATGACTCTGTCTGCATGTTACAGACGTAGATCCCTTCTTTGACATGGGAAGAGTGGTATATATTTCCATGACCTTTACTCGACGGAGGATGTACACTCCATGGGCTCCATTCACCGTTATCCAGGCTTACGAGTCACAGTCGGTTTCATGGACTTTTCTTGAACAGTACAATTGACTTAAGGCTGTTCCTGGCACTCTCACACATCACTCTACAACAAAGCAATTCCTTTGAGAAATTGATTTCGTAAATATAATAATAAATAAACATAGGTTTTCAACATTGACGTCAGAAGTCCAATAAAAAAAGAAGAAAAACACAACGTAAAGTTTCCTTGTTCACTCACCTCCTTTATATTATCCTTGATGAAAAGGCCTCATTCTCTCAGGTTACTGTGATGCCTATTGATCAAAAACCCATTTATTTATATTGAGGAGTTGTTTATAATTTGGTATTGAAAAGTGAAATAATAAGAATCCATTCAAGGATTTGTAAGTGATGACATGATACATCTTGAAGAAGATAATATAAGTATTTACAGCTGTTGATTCCTCAACAGCCGCGAGTAAAGTGACACTCTGAAGCAGTATGCAATTTCTTCTTTTAACTATTCCATCTCCTTTACATTGAACCAATCACGTTTCAATCCGACGACTTTTCTCCATACATTTACATATATCCCACCTGAGATGTTTTAGATTAAAAACGTAGAACGATTCAAAAAAGGTTATCAAATAAAACGTGTTAAGCTTTAGAATTAGATTTGCACCTCTCATTCCTTCTACCTATTTTCCTTTGTATATAAAGTTTTTATTTCCTTTCACACCCTCTTTTATCTCTTCTAACTTACTTTTTTCTCAAGAAAAAAGTACACTATATATTTATACATATATATATATATATATATATATATCAACACTTTAGGCACATATAAAAATACCCTTACAGCAAGGCTTGGTAGGACGAAGCTCTGTATATGTCTGCATAGAGCAAATATGGCAAGTTATACTCATGGATGAATATTTATTTTACTTTTTTCTCGTAATAAACACATGTCGCTGCTTTTGGGGCGAAGAAAAACATATAAACATGGAATTAATATGGATATACTAGGATAAATCCTTTGAAGACTGAGGAAGTATACTACGTCATGAAAATAACGTCGCATCACCAAGGATGTATTATTACGTCACATAAGTATATGATTGGAAAATGAGCTTAAATTTAATAACTTTGTATGAAAAATGGTCAAAACATAATCTCACAGAAAATAAGATCAATTATGTTTGATGAATTCCTTGTTTATTTGCAACTGTGCATCTTTTAGCCTCTTCTATGACCATTTGATAAATAAAAATAGGATTTTTTTAAAATCTCAACTCAATTGAACCAAGGAGTTTTAAATGAAATTAATCAGTATGATCTCCCCTCTGGGAGTCAAACTTAATACCTCAAAATGAGAGTCGAACACGCTCACGCACTTAGCTAACTTGTAAGGTTAAGTTATTGAGATCCGCTTTTTGGTAATAGTAAGGCTCCCTCTGATTTTGTCAGTATGCTATCATGTTATGTTGTGCTTGTGAGCTGGGCAAGGGCACTTCCCCAAAATAAATAATCAGGTATTTTATGGCAGCATTACAAAACAAGCAGGGCTTCTCCTAAAAACACTCACAAGGGGGAGAAGGCTGTATTTAGTGCTAGCTACGAAAGTGTTGTCTAGTCCTCTTTTACTCATTGGATTATCCTACAGACATCTATTTATATATCCCTTCACTTCAAATATTCCAAAAAGGGTGCTAACGTAGAGATATTAAAACAAGAGAGCTTATTGGATTCTTCAGAGAAATACGTCATTGTGCCAATATAAACAAATATTTGTATATCTATGATCAACTTACGATGACGTAATACAAATTACTTTGTTATATTGAACACAGAATACAGCTGAACGACGATGTATCTCTGCTATTGAAGGGAATGATAAGCTCTCTATATATCTCCATGGGCGGTAATTTAAGTTTCTTAAAACAGCTAATTACATTACGTGAGGATATCAATAAAAACATTTCCAAAAAATAAGTAACATCTATATCAGAAAAGAGATGTTATTATCATAGTATTATATCTGTTTAAATTACTTCTTGGAATGTTTTTATTTGCTTCTGACCTACCAGCTTTTTTCTTATGGCGAGGTAAAGTTGAAAGGAGGCATATACAGTCGTCCCTCGCAAAGTCGCGACGGCCCGGATCCATACATGAACACCGGGATATATAAGAGGGTCGTGATGTTGATATATATTGAAAATTTAGAGAGATTGACATCACCCGGCGTTTAAAACTTTTGCCTTTTTGTCATACGTGCGTCTGAATACATGTACGTTGCCGGACCTTTTTTTGGGGGGGGGGGCGCCATCTTGCTTTTCAAAGATATACCAGTTTTCAACTCAATATCTTAAAAACCACTGAATATTCAGATTAGAGGATGAATGATCAACAATAGGTGAATATAAGACTTTTTTGTTCGAAAATTCTGCCATTGAGTTCATATGGGGACGTCGTTTTGCCGTGAAAAAACGGGAGTCAAGCCGCCGTCGCGTAGTTGTAAAATAACTGCAATATGTCGAGGGGTGAAGATGCGAGGGCCGACTGTATGTATATATCTAGATAAAGAGCACCAATTAACTCAGAAAGAATTGAAAAAGAAAGCGAGAGAGGGAGAGAGAGAGATAAAAACAAATAATAGCGTTGCAAGGCAAACAAATTGATTTGAATTATTACATAATCATTCTTTATTGTCCTGGTTTATATAGTCATATTAATATTCTTAATGCATTTCTTTATGGCTGAGTTCATTAGCTCCATTTCATTATTATTATTATTTTTTTATTATTATCATTTCAATTCGATTACACACACAAGTCAAATAAAGGGTTAAAGGGAATGGCTTCCCCCCTTCCGAGATATAAAGTATAAATAATTAATCCTTGCTTCTAATAATAAAAAACAGGACGTGGAAACTCATTGCATTTTTATTGGTGGTCATATTTTAGACTAAATGTTAATTTGTGATGAACCATTAGTTCAGTGGGCTGAAAGATACGTAGAATTGTGTTTATTTGTATGCATCTTTATATCCTGATGGGCCTTGAGACCACATTCACACATTTGGAGTCGTCCAATTATTTAATAGACGTAAAACTATATTTTTTAATATATATGATGATGAAATATAATGTCACTTATTAGGCCGGTTTTTATTTAATCTTCTAACTATTGTGGATTTCAATTTACTAAAGAATTTAAAAAAATGTATATCAATTATGTAGTATATTACATGTATAAAATAGCAAATAATAATGTTTTTAAATTAATCCAAGCTTCTATGCCCCTAATTAAGAGTATTTTTTATAAAAGGCATAAAATGTTAGAGTATTATATTCAAATCATTTAGTGGGATTCCTTACTACATGACCTTTTTAACACAATACATCAAAAGTAATAGTTTTGTTGGTTAAAAACATTTTATTCGGTTAACTGAGAAAATTTTATACAGTGAAAAATAAAATACACGAAAATTATTTAGGAAACCGAGTAAAACTATTCTGGGCAGTTGCTAAAATACATAAATGAACATTTAAGTTCATACCTACTGCACTGAAGAATACCTTATATAAAACGATAATCATTCCTTAGATTGGTTTAAAAATGCACGATGTCTTCTTAAAATCCTTTGCTTAATACACAGATCCTTTCGACTAATAACACTATTTTCTCGAACAAAAGCTTTGTGAAATAGAGTAAATAAATTA
>CP045903.1:9432896-9466770 GCA_013387185.1 Caligus rogercresseyi
GTACCTTCGGGTATGAGCCAAAAGTAAAACAGTACCACCTGCGGCAGCCTTGCGCCGGTGCAGCCGACGAATTTCACAAGCTAGTGTAAGCAGCAAACCTATATACTGGGTACAGCTGAGAACCGCGCTACGAGCGGTCTCTCAGCTTGATAAGGGGGCTCGCGCCCCCTTATGATCCCCCGCCGCGGGCCCTTCGGCCTGACATTGAGTACCGTTACTTTTGACTCTATCGATATTATATGCTATTTCTTAAAATATTGCTAACAATAAAACTTTTTTGGTTTTGTTCGTCCCAATTTTTAAAAGTTCTTCACATTTGCATTATTCTCCCCAGTTGGGAACATTTATATACAAAGTTACAAATTTAAAAAAATGCCAAAAATCATTGGGGTCCCCTTAAGTTTTTGAAAAATCAGATTTTTGGGTTTTTCTGAAAAAATATGAAACACTTGAGAATGATTTATTTTAAAGTTTGTTGGCAGGCTCTTTAAGCTCCTTCTTATGAACTCAAGTTTAAATCTGTGATTACCCAGGAGTGGAGCAAAAAACACTTTTCCATTTCCAGTTTTTTATGCCAAAAATCAAAAAGTTAATAACTAAAATAATTTTTTTTATCCGAAACGAACTTTATTAGAAAGTCACACTCTATAGATACTATTTTATAACTTGATGCGATCATTTCAACAGACAACCCACAGAAGGACCCCCAAAATTTGGATTTCAAAATATTCCGCTTCGTCGATGAAATAGGACCTAATATTCAATCCCGGATTTGAGGGTCTTAATGACCTCAGATTCGGTACTGAATACATCAATTGGCTCCCTTTTGGAAGCTGAATATGATTGTGCAAAAATAAATTGCGAAAAACTGCAACTTTAAAAAAATCCGGATCCCGGCCCAAATATGTCCCGGAGGCCGGACATTGACTTAACCAGCCTAGGCTTATTTTTAAACCATAAAGACATCGAATTAAACCTTTTTTGAAAATCTAGAATTATCGTCAATTAGACACTTTTTTTTCGGTAATCTGAAATGTTCTATTTGCTGAATCACGCTGAGTCTTGAGAACTTCGCATACTTATGTGAAATTGTACTGCGCGTCTTTTAAACATACTTTCAGCGTTCAGCAAGCATCAGCTCGTGTACTTCCGGTTCGTGATTTCCGGTTAAAAGTCACTTTTTTGAACTTTTTTTTTCCATTTTGAAATCAGCGGGAAAAACTATCTTATAACCACCCCAATAAGGAAAGATCTTACTTCGTCTAGAAAAATAAAAATTCTCACACTGCCAAGCTAGGCATATATACACTCAGAGAGTGCAACCTCCGCCGTCACGGGGTCCTTATGAGCCTTCCGAGGCGGAGTTTTCACGACTGGGGCGGCGTAGAGGGACGGGGGAGGGTTTCCCCTCGATGAAAATTTCAAGAGGAAGACTCTCCCGGCACCCAATTTCACAGCACAGCGACATCTAGGGCAGAGTAGGTCATTGAAATATTTATTAGTATTTAGCTCATTGCATCTTAATTATGCACTCAGAGATGCCAAATTTAATCACTTGTTCTTTTGACATTTCCAACAACTCCACAAAGTGTAATCCGAATATGTTGCGTACTTTTGAGTTATCCTGCTGACAAACAAACAAACAAACAAACCAACGCAGTGAAAAACAATACCTCCTTCGGCGGAGGTAATGAACACTCCAATTTTAAAGATGCTGCACTCAATATTAAACAGATAATAAAGTTATATGGATCTGTAATGATGATCTAAAAAACAATTGCATCACTATACGCATATTACTTCGTCTACCTCCATTAGCGAGAGTCATGTTTCAGAAATTCAAAATTATAGTTGCTTGTTTAATTTTGTATCCAAAAAAATTATTTTTGATGAATAAGTAACGTGATTCTTGAGTATACTATGTATTTAGTTTTCATGATTGGGTTGAACTTACTGGAACCCGAAAAATGGTTTTAGTGAAACTAAAAAATATTTTTTCTCAGTCAATATTCAACTTATCAATAACTATACATTCAAGTTCTCGGGATTGTCATAGACTCCAACACTAAGTGGATTTCGACGACATTTGAAACATCATAACTGCAAAAGCAAAAAGAAGTCTCTTCTCTTGAAGACGTTCATCGGTAAGACTGGGGATTAATCACTCAGGTCTAAGTGGATCTATGAGACCTATGTCAGATCGGTTGTGAGTTACGGATCCATGTTTTTGCACCAAGGTTGCACTCATGTGAATTTCTGCGAAATGAACTTCGAAGAGTGCGAGACTAGTCTACTTAGCATACTGAGCCCATGAAGTCAACCCCGACTGCTACAATGGAAGTTTTAGGTGGGTTCTTCCCGCACACTATATTTTCTTGAACGTGCCTGTTTATCAAGAATACGCACAAAAATGGACAACCTCTAAAGTGGCTCAGTCATACAAACAGTGGACACCTACATTTTTTTTTGGATGGCTACATACCCAACATGTATCCCTACCCCTGGACTAGCACTGAGTTTTGGTCCTAGAGCTTGAATATAAAATAGTAATAATTGGATATAACTCACTATGACCTCGTTTTTTGGATATACAGATGGCTCTAAAATTAATGGACAGACAGGTGCGGATAGGACACTAACGAAGCAGGACATGGTGTTAGAAGAGCGGTCCCTAAAGCTCGATAAACCAATACAGTATTCCAGGCGGAGGTTGAAGCTATCAGAAATCTTGCAACAAATATGCCAGCTGCTAAAACAAATGGCAGAAAAATACTAATCCTTTCTGATAGTCTCTCAGCTATAAATAGTTTGATTTAAGACCAGGTTCAACTGTAAATACAGACATCATCAACTGTAAAGTCGCTCTCGAAAAACCTCAATGCAATATCACATTGGGATGGATAAAGGGCCACAACGATAGTACGGGCACGAATTCGCAGATGCTCTAGCGAAGGAAGGAGCTTTAAAGGATTGCCTGTCACTGTCCCAATTTCTAGTGTCAATGCAAGGGTGCCCTACGTGAGAGCAGCATGAATTTTTGGAAAAAAAGACTGGCGAAACCTAAAACTTGCCGACATTCTAAGATGTTTATTGGAGAGCCAATTTTAAAGAATAAAATTTATAAATTCAAAGGCACCAAATTATGAATATTGTGGCCATTGTTAGCGGCCATATTGGACTTAACAGTCACCTTTCAAGATAGGAAAAGCCAAACTTCAACCTGTCGATCTGCAAGGAGGGGGAGGAAACGCCGATCCATCTAATTTTTGACTGTGCTCGCACCGTAAAGGAGATGTTCCGTTCGCAGAGGAGTCCAAAGCTAAGAAGACACCAATGGAAGCTCAATGCTTGAAAATATCTACATTTTGTAAATATAATTTATTCAAAATAAAGATCTTAGCCCTAAGTAAACTTCACGGCTGATACCGGATTATGTTCGGGTGGGTGGGTTTTACCTAGGAGTAAACAAACAAACAAACAAACAAACTAAACATTTTCTTTAAAAATATATCTTTAAAGAATAAAATTCCTTCTCAATTTCTATCTGTAGATCAATTATTTTTGGTTGGGTACAGAACCCTGGATATGGTGGATCTTCGCTTATCTGCTCAGATTTGGCAGATATCTATAGCCTTAACATCTTGAATGGATGACTGTTAAGCTGAATTCTCCTTTCACATCCTCAGAAACAAAAAGTATTGGGAAATTTACGACTACTTTATGTCATGAACGTATCAAATGACGATATTCTACTTCAATAATACCAGATATCAATTAAATCAGCAGTAATGTGAACTAAATTGTTCGTTTATGTATCTCGCAACTGCCCTGAATAGTTTTACTCTGTTTCTGTATATAACTTTAGTGTATTACATTTTTACACCGTAGAAATTTTTTGCAGATGACGGAATAAATGTTTGAATTAGTCAATCTTCATAATTAGTGTCGTTTCTCTCCAAAGTAAAAATTTAAGACTAAAATGTCTATTTATGCTATGTTTTACACGATAGTATTTGGAGTTTTGAGAACGGAAATATATTTAAAAAATAATCGAAAAAAATTGTTCTCTCAAAAATATTAAGTCTATATTACACTTTATTTTGAAAATTCTCTACATTTTTCTAATATGACTTTTGGGTCATAATGAAACAGCCACTTTGTCAATGAATCCACGCTCATTTGAAGGATTCGTTCATTTTGAATGAATACCTTACAAATACAAAGGCGGTGGCCCATGGAGACCTGGAAATGCTTCTACTCACAACGACCGGTCGGGTGGTGACAGTAACCCGTTTGGTGATTATTTCGTCTTCCCCATCCGAGGAGGCCCATGAGGTTCACCACTCCAGTGGCGTATCCACTAGAGGGAGACAGCTAATACTTTTGCATGCCATGCATATCAGTGTGGAACATGTTTAAGGCCTGAGGTCGGCGGCCACGACCCTTCACACTGCCAGGACTGCAGCTAGGGCCATGGACGTAGCGTCCCCATATATCCATTCTGCATGGCATTTTATTTTTATTTGTTATTGTTTTACATAATTTATTGTTTTTATTATTTATTTTAGAATAGTTACAAATGTACTAATGTGCCACTGATTGAATTGGGTAACATTTTTTAGTGTGTAATCGAATATATTTGCCAAGGTATGTATAATAGGTCTGGGCAATACAAAAACACACAGGTAGCAGTGAGACTACTCAATGACGTCACTGGAGAACGATTATATCTATCTATCTATATATCAATCAATCTCTCTATCTATCTATAAATATATATATATAATATGTGTGTGTAAAAAATAAATAAATTATATTAATAAATAAAATATATAAATATATATATCGTTTTCCAGTGACGTCATGGCGTAGTTATACTTCTAGGATACATGTTTGTTTTTGTATTGCCTAGACCAGGGATGCCAGGGTGAAATCGGTCAGGGGGCCGGACTGTTTTCAAGTGGGACCTCGGGGGGCCAAATTACCGGTACATTTTTGGCCTTGCAACACTAAACAAAAGTAGATTTAAATTTGTTGATATTGTATCATAATATTTTTTATTTATAAAACACATCTCAACCACTAACGTAACGGGCCAAATGAGATGTCCATTAGGGCCGGTTCCGGCCCGCGGGCCACCACCATGGCACCACTGCCTTATTATACAGACCTTGGCAAATACTAAATTACACACAAAAAAATGATTACCTAATTCAATCTCTATTTGAGTGAATAAATCAAAAACAGGTAAGTATTAAGAAAGAAAATGAGCGGGGCTTCCTTGTAACTAATTAATAAATACATGTGCATTTTAATTTTCTTTTCTTTTTTTTGCTTGGTGGAATATGCTCTCTCTTTGTGTTATAACTCGGAGCAGATTTAAAGAAATATAATAAGAAGAATAAAAACGACTAATTGAAAGTTAACATGAATGCAAAGAAGATATATATATATAATATACATGCACATCTCGGGGGATCAAAGTTTTATGCAAGAACACTACATATATTTTGGGATAATCTTGAAAAAAACGCAAAAAAAAAAGAACACCGAATACATAGAACCATTTGTGACCTATCAATTTAAAAGCCATTCCATTTATATTAATACTACAAAAAAAATGTTTTGATTGACAATAAACATTATAATATATATTTCATTAAAATTATATACAGATATAATTCACAATTTTATTAAACATATTACGTTTTTTACTAAGGTATTATTCAATACCTTATACATACTCTTATTGGTTTATTTCATAGCATTGTCTTTAAAAAATTATAATGTTATCAATTTTGAGAGCCATTATTCAATCACTCAACTCTAGGTATGTATGATTTGTTAATAAAACGCAATTAAAACTAGAGGCATATATACACTCAGAGAGTGCAAACCTCCGCCGTCACAGGGTCCTTATGAGCCTCCGAGGCGGATTTTTCACGACTGGGGCGGCGTAGAGGGACGGGGGAGGGTTCCCCTCGACGGAAATTCCGAGAGGAAGACGCTCCCGGCACCCGATTTTACAGCACAGCGACCTCTATTGGCAGAGTAGGTTAACTTGAAATATTTATTAGTATTTAGCTCGTTTTGCATCTTAATTCTGCACTCAGAGATGCCAAAATTTAATCACTGTTCCTTTTGGCAGTTCCAACAACTCCTCAAAGTTTAATCTGAATCCGTTTGCACTTTTGAGTATCCTGCTGACAAACAAATCAACCACCAACCACACTAACAAACCACCAAACCAGTGAAAACAATACCTCCTTCGGCGGAGGTAACAACATTTTGGCCCCTGCGGTCAATATTACCAATACCCATAACAAAATGTTGAGTTACGCTAGAGCCCTCATTACCAGTACCACTATTGACCAATATTACTATGAATTTTCTTCGAATCTACAAGAAAGCTTAAAAAAACTGGCCAATGAGATCTGACTTTGTAAAATTGATATATAATTTTATATGTCTTTCAAAGATTTAATATTTATAAATCATTCACATTTTGTCTATGTTTATAATTTAAACTTCAATTTCCAAAAAAATATATTATATTTTATATATATATATATATTTATATATATGTATGAAATATATATAAATATATATACTCTAGATTTTTTTACAAAACTATGGTATGAAAGACTAAATGTAATGTTTTATCATACAAAGCATCGATCCAATTATGATTACCTCCCGAAGGAGGTATTGTTTTAACTGGCGTTGGTTTGTTGGTTGGTTTGTTTTGTCTGTAAGATAACTCAACAAGTACGTAACGGATTCAGATGAAACTTTCTGGAGTTGTTGGAAATGCCAAAAGGAACATGTGATTAAATTTGGCATTTCTGAGTGCTTCTTTAAGATGCAAAATGAGTTAAATACTAATAAATATTTCAAGTTAGCCTACTCTGCCAATAGATGTCGCGGGTGCTGTGAAATCGGGTGCCGGGAGCGTCTTCCTCTCGGAATTTCCGTCGAGGGGAACCCTCCCCCGTCCCTCTACGCCGCCCAGTTGTGAAAAATCCGCATCGGAAGGCTCATAAGAACCCGTGACGGGGCGAGTTTGCACTCTCTGAGTGTATATATGCCTCTAGTTATTATTATTTCTTCGTTTTTAAAAACATTTTATTCGGTTAACTGCAAATTTTATGCAGTGTAAAATAAAATACACTAAAATTATATACCGAAACAGAGTACAACTATTCAGGGAAGTTGCGAAAATACATAAATGAACATTGTAGTTCATATATACCTTTACCTCTTATTCCTGAAGAATAACCTTATAAACCTATTATTAGTATTTAGCTCATTTTGCATCTTAATTCTGCACTCAGAGATGGCAAAATTAATCACTTGTTCCTTTTGGCATTTCCAACACAAACACAAGTTTCATCCGAATCTGTTCCGCAATTTTTGAGTTATCCTGCTGACAAACAAACCAACCAACAAACCAACGCCAGTGAAAACAATACCTCCTTCGGCGGAGGTAATTACCTATATCTCCAGCGATCCAATTATATCGAACCAAATAGAATAAAAAACCTTATTTGTAGTCAGTGTGTCACATTGTTATAATATATGTTTATTTTTTCTTCTTAAACAAGAATACATAAACATAATAGAAAAAAAGCACAACATTACAATTAAAACATTCTTTTGACTGCTGCATTTTTTCATTTATAAATATGTACACTTGAACAATGAACAACTATGTGTACAACATTTAACTTAATTTAAAAACACAATACAACTTCTATAACATAGTTGAAGCATATTTGCACAGAAAATAAAAGATAAAAAGGGATAACTTAATATAATAAATATATATACTTATTAAAAAACTATGAACATATTTTAGAAATACTACTTCATATAATATTTCTATATAACTATAATATTAAATTATGTGTTTAAAAATATAGTGAAATTGATTAACTCTAGTTGAGAGTCCCGTGTCTTGAGAAGTACTTATTTAAGTCATAGCTACGTTTTAGGTTTTGTATGAATATATGACTTCTTTCTTGGAACTTCCATACGTCATTTTGCACTTTTTTTCAAATAAGAAAAGGGCATCTTTTTTAAATATTATTATCTTTATATAGGTATAATAATGTTATATCATATTGTGTAGGAGATAGGTAATTATCAATTACCCACAACCGAAAATGTTTTAAAAAGATATTGTACCTAACCATTCAATTATTTAAAAATGTCATAGAAGTTATCTCATAAAATTCATCAAGATCCATTGAAAAATGGTCTTCAACAACACATCGTCATTTTTTTATATTTAAATTATATTCTTGAACATCTATTAATTATTTACTTTTTAAACAAAATTTTCTGTTTAAAATGGTGTTGTTCAAATTACAGATATTGAAGTGGTTTGAAAAATTAGTTGGAGATGTGTTATAGTGTAATCTAGGAAAAATATGATAAAATATTGCTTTTTATATATTGTATTCATATCTTTGATATGTTGATTTAACATAATTTAATAAATTTATGTGCATAATAAACTTATAGACTTTATCCAAAAGACAATTACTCTACAGAAAGCTCTTCTCTGTGACAAAGATGTATTCAATTTCGCAACTTTCACCCCCTCCCCTTTTTATGTTCAGTTAAGTATTATAAAAACTTTTTCCTCCAAATACATATTGTTTTAGGAGATACAACTGTACACTGTTTCCATCATATACTTTTATTTATTTGTATTATATCAGAAACATTTATTCAATTCCCCTCCGTCGTCGTAGGAGAATTCTGCTTTGTCACGAGGGGTTTAAAAGCATAAATTATTACTTGCACATCTCGTATAAATGTGTCATGTAGAATTACTCTCTTGCTGGTCTATTAAAAAGAACCCCCTGCATTTCCATGGGCAGTGTTTTAATGCTCAGTAATGCTACGCATCAGATTATCTTTACCGAAATGAAGCAATATTGTCTTGCACAAAAATATGTATATTTGTCTTTTTATTAGCATTCTACTAGAGCTCTATATTCATGTTAGTTGTTTGTTTTTTTGTCTATTGTTAGTTTTATAAGAATTACATCCGACGTATAAATAAAACATTATAGCGGTAAATTAGTCTATCGAATCTAGATTTATCAATGATTTTGATCACAATTGACCATCCGTCTCGGGATTCGAACCTGCCCCCAATATTGAAGTGCATATGCATAACACACATGCCGTTAGCACTCCATTTTTTGCCTATTTGCTTCGATAATATATCTAATATAAATCATTATAGCGCCATAATTAGATATCAAACCATTGATTCCCCTCTGATTCGACCTGCCCCTCATTGAGAGTTGAATGCCTCTAAGGCACTGCGCGTTCGCACTCCTTTTTGCCTATTTGCAATATGTTCCGTTGTATTAATAACATATACGCTATTTAATCACAACTGCCCTCCCCTCGCGGATTCGAACCTGCGCTCCCCACTGATTTATGCCTAACGCACTCCCTTTTTCCCTATCTTCAATAGAATATCCGATTGGATATAAATAAGCATTATAGCGCTATAATTATCTATCGAACCATTGACCTTCCCCTCTCGGGAATCGAACCTGCACCCCAAATTGAGAGTTGAACAAGGCCTAAGGCACTGCGCGTTCGCACTTCCTTTTTTGCCTATTTGCTTCAATAGAATTGTATCCGATTGTATATAAATAAGCATTATAGCGCTATAATTAATCTATCGAACCATCTGACCTTCCCCTCTCGGGATTCGAACCTGCGCTCCCAACATTGAGAGTTGAACATGCCTTAACGCACTCCCTTTTTCCTATTTTTTCTTCAATAAATTGTATCCGATTGGATATAAATAAGCATTATAGCGCTATAATTAGTCTATCGAACCCTATGACCTTCCCTTTCGGGAATCAAACCAGCACCACCAATATTGAGAGTTGAACACACGCCTTAAAGTATGTATAGTAACTTAAAACTATTTCAAACCTTAAATATACATTCATTGAACTAAATGTCAATCAATATCTGGCATTTACAAATGAAAAAACAGTTAAGTTGGTTTTACACTGAAAACACTATGACAGAAGATATAAATATAAATCAAACTATGAATGTTTATAGTTTTGCCTACGTTCAATGTATTTGAGCTTAAATTGCTTATTTTATAAATATATTGAGTTTTTTTATTGATGAAAGCTAGTCTACAATGTAAAGTTATATTTTAATTAATAAAGCATTAAATTTATTGAATTCAGCAAACGAGATTAAATTATCAGTCAACTTTTTATAAAGTAAGATTCTATATATATTAATATATATATATATATATATATATATATATATATATATATTATATATATATATATATATACTATATCTTAGGGTTGTTATTTTTCAAATGTTTGAAATGTTAGCAACTTTGTAGATTTTCTGTTTCGTGGTGATAAAAGAAGACGACATACAAAGTTTGAACAAAATCGGTCACATTACGAGGTCGCACAACGAGGTCAAAGTTTTAAAAATTAGTAAAATATAGTTTTCCGCAAATTTCTTCAAAATGGGGGACGTTACAGACTTCAATAATTATTATTAATTAAAGGAAATCTAATTTACTACCCGACGTATGTTTAATGTTTTTTAATAAAACAAAGTTTTCAGTAAAAACAAAGCAAGAAAGAGAGTGTGTATTGTTAGCTTATTTCATGGCTTTTTTGTATCAATTAACTTCACTCGCCTGTAGAAGATGTCTTGTTCGCTTCAGAGTAAAATAGTACTTTTAAGTTTAATAAAACTTTAGATGATAAATCCAAAAATGACCTTGGTTGCATTCTATCAATTCAGAATTCAGTACAATCTGAGTTTACATCATATGATTCAGAGCCTGTATTGACCTATAAGAAATCGATTATGAAAAAAATAAATCATAAATGTTTCTTAGATGTGCGTCAACGTATCCTCTCAAAATTTTATTTTGTCTCTGACGCATTTATAGTCCATTATGCGTCATTTTGTACGCAAGATAGGCTTTTTTTAAGTACATATAACTCTCTACTTATTCAATTGATATTATTTAGTATACCAAAATATTAAAGCTGGTTAACCAAGCTTTCATTTGATATGTTTGGTGTTCTGAAAATCGCTATACTTTAAGAGATAAGCAAATACGTACTCTCCCCCAAAAATTGATCTTTTGATATGAGAATATACGATTACCATATGGTAATCATGTTAGTGTTACCTGGATAGAAAGAGAAGGAAGGGAGTATTTTTGCCTCACTTCTCTCCCTTCTTTTTTTCTTCCTATCCAGGTTCACTAACTGCCGTTACCAAATGGTAATCGTATATTCTCATATCAAAAGATCAATTTTTTAATAATAATAAGGCTTTGAGCATATCTGGATATAAAAATACTAAAGAAATTCGGACAATTTTCCTTTCGGGCAATTATCCGTTCTAATATCCGTAGTAATATGAAATTATGAAAGCAACCGGATTTTGAATTATAGCCAAATAAATATAATGTAATGAATGGTATGTAATTACTATGAAGAAAACTTTAATCTACATAACTTTCTTCATTCGATTATACTTATCACCGGTTTAACCGTTCTTGTTAAATTCGGGCAAATTGAATGCTGCCCCCCCCCCCAAACCAAACATATCTCCCTTACGCTTATGTATATATATATATATACATATATATATACCAATCTTCAACTGTGAAGACTAACTAAGGCTTTATTTTTAAACCCTTCAAATTAAATATCTCTAAGTCTTAAAGAAGTATAACTGCCTTTTCTCCGCCACAAATAAACCCAAGTCATAAAAACTGCCAATCTCTAAATATGTTCCCCATATTGTACAAAGGCAATTAATGTAACAGTTTCCGTTACTGCTTGCCTGCTAATGCCCTTCTTTTCACCATATATACTTTATGAAGTTAGGTAATAAAATGCTTGATGACAGAAACCGGAAACGGAATACTATTGTTTGTAGGCGGGGGGGGGGGGGCTCAGCTTTTTTTCATTTGTAAATTGAAAGGGAAAAAAAGCCATAGGATTTATGATTAGTAAAAACAAACTCTCAATTCTTATAGTTTTAATATAGTTTTTATTTAAACATTTGTTGTTTTCGGATAATACTTTAAATTACGTTTTATTAACTGAATTCCAACTTGAATCATTTTGTTAAGTTATGCAAGTTATGGCAAACGAATCTACTGTTATTTAAACAATATTTCTTAATTTTAGCCATTTCGTTTGGGTAAATACAAATACTTTAATTTACATATATGGATTAATGGTACCTTTTTAAATAACATATATCTTACGAATCAACAAGGATTAGTCTTATTTGATTACTATTAGGAAGACATGACCGAGGAAATACGGCCTTGGAGGAAATGGCCAAGAAAAAATAACCAAGATAGAAAATGAAAATGTAAAAATATTTTTGGTCATTAAATCGAGTAAATAATGGCAAGCTAATATTATTTTATCAAATGCGATTTATTATTCCTCTTTGCTGCTCTTAGACGTTGAAAAGATTTATTTGAACCATTTTTCTATGTGTTATTTTTTTACCTTTTCTTTCTAGGGTCATTTCTTCCTGGTCTTTTCTTCCTAGGCCGTATTTTCCTCTGTCATTTCTTCCTAATAGTATTTCAAATAAGTCTAATTTCTTCTGAGCGCCATTCAAACATCATTGTGAGATATATTCCGGTTTTAAATTTGAGAATGTTTCATTATGATGAAGTATATAAATGGATGAATATTTTTTATGATAATTGGATAGACAAGTATTTGAGTGAAAAAAAATAACTTCTGAATTCGTTGTTATTTGTTCTTCAAAAAACGTTATAATTAGTAACGGAAGATATAAAATAGTGGAGTGCAATTTTGTCTACCTCCCATTACTGAGCAGATTAATTTTATCTATATCCTTACGTCACGGCATATTTATGATTTGATTTGATAAACTAAATATTGTGGATTGCTTATTGAAGATCGTAAATATTGATGAGTTTCTATTGATAATTATCTTTAGGTATGACCGTTAAGACGATAAAGATAATTGGTTTCCAATTGGTTTACTGGGGAGGGAGGATTCCCATTAGATCTAACCAATAATTTAGGCCAGCAAGTCTCATGAGAAATCAATGCATTGGATAATGTGGATGAGGAAATAGTCAATCAACAACAGTTCAATGCATTAAGATTCGCAGATTTATATATATATATATATATAAACGAGAAAAGAATTCTCACTGTTAGTTATAAATTCGGAATATTTAAAGTTGATTAAAGTCATACATTGAATATTAAATACTATTCCACTATTAAATTATTTTCATTTACTAGAATAAGCCAATCCCTACTCCTCTTAGAGAGAGCTCAGCAATTTGAAAGTGATCCAGTGACTTTTCATTCACACGTCATATACTAGGCCTTAAGAAAAGTAGAAAGAAAAAATGACACTAATATTTTTCTGTTTAGTTTCAAATGTTGTTCAATATATATAATCAAAATTCATTACTTTTTTGTCCTTTTTTACATTTATATGTAAATATACAAACAGAAAAATAGAGAGAAAAACAAACTTTTTATCTGTGAACTATTAACCTTCTTTTATTTTCACTTTGTTCACATCAGCTGCACTGATCAAACCTTCCTTTATGGTCCATTAACTAAGCCAATCCTTGCTCCTCTTCTTGATGGATTGAGTTGTGGATGAGAGTGAAAACTTGAAAGCATCCTACAAGGTGGCATGGTAATAGAGGCTTTAATGTTACTTACTATGAACCGCATGTGCATTGTAAAATAATATATTGTACAATGTCTCAAATTGAGTATTTTATGGAGACAAGTTTAATTTCAGTTTGCCTTTAACCTATATATGCAACAGACTTGTTGACGCTCGCGAAAAATTGTCGATCGTTTGTCGTTCACCAAAAGTTATCGTTCATCGGTCATTGTTATTTTTAAATTGAATTGTTCGTCGTTCATAATTATTTTTTAATTGAATCGTTCGTCGTTCATCGTTCGTTATTTCTGAAAAAATTGACGTTGTTTATTTAGAAAGGAATTTTTTCCTATGAATATGAAGAATGCTTTGTCTTTTTTTTTTTGGCGAACGACATGGAATTTTCCGTCAGTTCATTGTTGTTCAAACAAAAACAAATGAACGATAAATCAACAAGTCTGTATATTTATATATATATAGTATGCACATATATATAGTGGATTTTTCTTCTCTAATTGGTGTCCAATTATTGTAAAGGTCTGGGGTTAGATGTATGTCATTTAATTCTTGCACCTCTCCAGGAAGGACTAAAGAAGAAAATGCTTAATATGCTTAACATTCCTAAAAATGAGCACCCTGAGCATACATGTAAAATAAGGAAGACAACATAAATAGATACTATAGATAGAAGAACCCTCGGAATAAGACAACTAATATCTCTGCCTTTTTTGTATTCATATCTTCAGGACATAGTTATAGATATTTGTATGAAAAGAGCCATTTTTACGCTCATAGTCTTTTATTATCATCCAATATCCATTTGGCACTCATCATTTGCCAAGAGGACAATGTTTATAACTAATATTCAACTGTTTTTATACTATGTTTCTGCATATCAATATAGAGAGTAAATGGAATTGACGCCATACAAAACGTTTTTGAGGACGAAGGAAGACACATATTATACTCGTATATAAAGGGTCGTTCAGCAAAATCCAGAACATTTTCAACTGCATCAAAAACAACCAATACAGCCTCCTAGGAAGTTTTAAGGCCATAACAAAATAGGATAGGCGTTTAACTATTCAATTGTTACGATTTTGGTGTGATAAACAATAATAAAGCCACAAAGAAACGCAAAACGTGAAGCTGTAGTTGAATTAGTGCGCACGGGACATGGAGCTAAGGCCATCAAGGTACGGGTACGCCTCCAGCACAGTTTATGACGTTGTCAAAGCCTTCAAGGCTTCTGGGGACGTCTCCAGGAAGCTCCATGACAAATCTGGGACCGGGAAAAGGACCTTCTTAGCCAGCTTAAGGCGATCGGTAACGGCCAACCCAGGAATCCCGATGTCAGTCTTGGCCAAAAAGCGTGAGCAGGGCTACCGTTTCCAGGGCCGTTAATGAGTTCAACATCAAATCTTACAAGCGCAGCCAGGCCCATTTGTTAACAGGGAAGATGAAGGAGGTCAGATTGAGGAGGTGCAAAAAGGTGTTGAGTTCGTTGAAGTCGGGTATCTCTCCACCTCTGAAATTCTTCTCAGACGAGAAGATCTTAACTGTGGACCGCTCCAGCAACCACCAGAACGACAGGTAGTTGGCCAAGACCAAGTCGTTCAGGACGAAAAATCCGGCCTCTGTGATGGTCCTAGATGTTGTCAGTACTGCCGGAGACGTCCTCGTCCACTTTTTTCAAGGCAGGTGAGAAGATCAACATGGACGTGTACCTGGGCGTCCTAAAGGAGGTTGTTAAGCCTTGGATGGACGAACAAGCCTCTGGGGACGTCTACAACGGGAGGTAACTCTGCCCCCGGCCATAAGGCCAAGAAGACCCAGGAGTGGCTCCAGGCTAACTTCCCTGCTTTCTAGGACCCCCAGACATGGCCCTCCAACTCCCCTGACCTGAATTCCATGAACTATTACATATATATTGGGAGTTGGAGAGGCATGCCTGCGCCACTTCCCATGCCAATGTAACCTCCCTCAAGGCCTCCATCAAGAGGCAGGCCAGCAAACTCCCAGTCGCGGACGTTACGCTGCATGCAAAGCATTCAGGAGCCGTATTGAGGCCGTCATTGCTGCTGAGGACGGACATATTGAATAAATTGTATGTAAGTACCTTAATGCATAAATAAAAGGCATTAAAACTTGTTTTGGTTGTCCCTTTTATTGATCTTGATTCAGTTGAAAGTTTTCCGGATTTAGCTGAACGCCCCTGTATATATATATATATATATATATATATATATATATATATATATATATATATATATATATATATATATATAATATATATACCAAAAAAATAATGATTGAAATATGATGACAAAAATATGAAGAGAAAACCTTTTTGTATTACAACAACGTATAAGAAAGCATTTCTTATTCTTTCTCTGTATGGGAGCATCATTTATCATATCTCAATTTGGGCCTCTTATATTAGATCTAAATTATATCACAACACAAACAAAAAACCGTTATTTATGCTAAAAATAGTGCATGTTTAGTTGTTTTCAGTATTTTAAAAGGAATGTGATTCTGTTAGAATGAAGACTTTTTTTTTTTTTTTTTTGTACCAAGATACAAAAAATAATCTATTTATTCGTATTTACACGACGGTTTACAAAAAAAAGCTGGGAACATGATAAAAGCACAAACAAAATAGTTATATAGCTGAACATGACTTTTATTGATTTTTTCCTGCCTCAAAACACTTTTATTCATTTTATTTTACAAAATTATGTAGCAAATAAAGTGGATGCTTATGTTAAAATGTATAAATACGCATTGGAACGGTGAAATCAATCATCCAAAAATAACATACAATACGCTAAAGCATTTAAACCCATTTTGTTAAATACTTTTTGACCATTGAAACTTTTATACAGCACTTAAACAGAACTTCAAATTAATTATTTATGATATTAGAGTGCAGTAAACATGATTATTGATATTCTCTTTTGCAAAAAAAATATTATGTTTCGGTTGGTATCTCTATTTCCATTCTTTTTTAACGATTGATCGTTAGAGTTATGAGATATCTACAAGAAAATAACATAATGTGATGACGCCATTTAACCATGTCTCCTGGACGTGAGAAGGATTATAAATTACATAGACTGAGGCCTAGATGAAAAATCGCTAAGTGTTCTTGAGGATGATGTTATTATCCCTCAATTGATGTTGACACACCTCAACAGTCAACAGCCAAATGCAAGTGACAGTGGGATGATATTTTCAAATCGTTAATTATTTATAATGAAGGACTCTTAAGATTCCTGGAAGTTGTAGGGATGATTTTTATAGCTCTATTCAAAAGTTTCATAGCTACAAAATGTCCACAAACATAGAAGATTTATAATAAATGAAAATCTGCAGGATTTCTTATACAGTTCAAGTTGAAGACTCACTACTGCTATATATGCATTAATCCGGTATATTTGACGCCGGTATGCATGTTGCCGGTGTGCTAGCCGCTGATGTGTTTGACGTCATAAGTATACATGTAACCGTCATGATTGACGTATATTTTCAGATGAATATTTTTTTCTCCAAAGTAAGGTCTTTATTCAGCTTAATGTATATATAAAAACGATAAACAGGAAACTAATATAAAATAGGAAACTATGTTAAAATAACATAAATAAACATTTATTATTCTTGTTGGCGAGACTTCGACGAGTCGATTGACATCGTCCTTGAGAGAGACATTTCCCTCTTTGCATTCCTCCATTATGCCTCCAGTTGTAAGTTTATCACGGTTGGGGGAATGTTTGATGTACGTTTTAAATAGCCCTTTGAAAAGACTTGTCGGAACCGGTCTGCCGGTAGGAGCGATGCGTTTGACCTTCATTTTTTTCGAATTAAATCAATAAAAGACAAACTTTATTCATCCCACATCTAAATATTGGTGCTATAAATTTAATATTAAAAAGAACATATACCAAAACCATTGGTATCATCTAAATATAAAAAATAATCAGTTATGAAAGCTTGAAAATAAAACTAAAACCAATTCCATGATTTTCTCGATCAAAGTCTAATAAAACATTTTTAAATGCTATAAAACTTTGTTTCGAAATATTTAATTTCTTCGAGCAAGAGTTCAAGAGTCGTTAATACAAGAAGGGATTTTAAGAGAAAAAGCTCCATATCTGGCGGCAGCTGCTAAAATGATTGCACGAAGATCTTCGGAACATAAAATGTCACCCATTGTCATTTTATTTGCTATTCGGGCTTAATATAGCGAACTCAATAACTTTTGAGATAAAGGATTGGTTGGTTTTCTTCTTGGTTTAGTCCAAACCAGGGCCTTTTAAGTAGAGTTACGTCGTAAGAACTGTCAGTGTAGCAGCTGACTCTCAACAGCTGACTCAAGTAAGGCTCAAAACTTTCATAATTTATCGTGGAGTTGTAAATAAACAGTCTTTTGAGATAATTTTTTCGAAGTAAAAAAATCAATATAAGCTTTTAAGATCTATTAAACAACACATCTATGCCTGCTTGTAGTGCTGTGATTGTACAAATCACTTAGGAGCCCGAGGAATTTATTTCTTTATTTCCCCTGGAACAATCCCCCAATAAATCAAAGGTTTTTTAGACACATGTTTTGTCATAGATTCCGATTTATTTATCCTAACAATAACATAGAACAATAGTCCATATTTTCATTCCATATTTTTTTTGAACCCAAATGCTCTTTCACAGGTCGTCCATTGTCGCAGCTCTCTTATAGGGCTCTGGTCCAAGCAACACAAGGGCTTTAACTATATATTTTTGGACCTTTCCATTCCTTTTACGTTCAAAACAGTGAATCGTTTAAGACCGTGTGTAACAGTCTTTGAAATATGATTGAATATCTACAGTTGGAAGATATCTGCAGTTGAGCCGTGAATGTTCTTCCATCATGTATCCTCATGAGAGATCATGCTATTCTCAATGTCCAACTGTCTGGAGATTAAACAGCTTGATATAATACTCCACTATTTTTCTTAACGTCACCGTGACTACTAGGGAACGTCATTTTAAACATGCATGAAGTACATGTTGCTGCCCTTATTATGGGGTATTTAAATCTCCATCTATGAGGGGTGTGATTGCTGAAAGGATTTAGACAAAGTGTCGTCAGCAATAGCCCAATAATTCATAAATACTGCATACATAAATATATACATCATATATGATCAATATGAATACTATTGCAATGAATGTAAACAATGGCCTGCTGAGTATAATATGGCCTGTTGCTTCAAAGTCAGAGTTGGCTGCTATTGAGAGTGTGAGGAGAATTGAGGAGAGTTTGGACCTAAAAGAGAGTTTTTCTCAGGGTGTAGGACTCCAGATGAGATTTCTAACAGTCGAGATGTTAACAATTGACTTCGTTCCAATCTATTACTCTGACAGGGAACTGTTTTTAAAGTGATGTAGTCATACGAGGATAACGTTGTAAAGAAAATATAGCCTATGTAGTTTTCTACGGGTCTCCACGTCACAATCGTGATGCAGGTGAATAGTGTACATAGAACGGGGTTCCCTAAGTGGGGTCGCGACCCCTGAGGGGTCGCGAGACGCGACATGCTTGTGACCTATGTACAAGTTTTGTTAGGTCTCCGCCACCTCAGAAGATAGTGGGGGTCACCAGTCTCAAGAATCGTTTTGGGGGGGTCGCGGATTGAAAAGTTTGGGAACCAGGTGTAGAATATCAGAGTACCCTTTCATTTAGTTTCTAGTATTTCTTGAATTAATAGATTTCTTATGTATATATATACCTAGATACACTATTTATTTTCTTAGAACGTAGTACAAAGTATATATACATCTAATATCTGTTTATGTATACTACATACATTTGTATCTATAAAGTATCATTCCCTTTGACAAAATTATCATTAGCATTTTCATTATCTTCTAATTCATAGTTACCATAATCATGGCAGGCAGAGGAAGAAAAACAGAATATAATGAAAACAAGTAGATAGTATGAATTATGTATGTAATGAAAACCCACTCAAAAAGCTATTAATTCCATCTTTTTGAGGTTGCCTCTCATAATAATAATAATAATAAACATCCGTTGTGAGTGATGGTGTGCGCATTTCTACGTCTCTTACAAACACATAAATATATATATACTACAGGTACTAATTAATACATTTCCGCTCTAATTAGTGTTGAATCAAAGTCCTATTTCTACCCATTGGACTGAGATACCCCTCAAAATAATAATAATAATATTCTGATGCATGTATATATGAGTATATCAGGATAGAAAGAGAGATAATTAACTCTAATATTAGTGGCTAAGGAAAAAAGCAAGGAAAAATGGCAAGGAGAAAATGATATCAATCCTAGTTTCGTTTGAGTAACTTTAACGATACAAAGCTCATACCCATGTAACCATCTATAAACCCAAAAGTACCCTTTCATAATAATAAAACTGTATGAATCTTATTATAACTTTGTGTTGGAAGAATAACAATACTAAATTCCTTTTTCATATTGCCAAGGGATCTGATTTGGATGACATCACACGGTTTTCAAAGAAAAACATCAATGTGTAGCTTTTTAGTTGTATATACCTTGATCGATACTGCTTTCATAAATGAAAGGTTATGTGATTGAGGTCTCGTTCTTTGATTCCGATGTATCAATCGGATATGTAATGAAGATTGGTTTTGTTTATCTACAATTTCCATAGAGGCCAAGAAAATGATTGATGAAAATATATAAGAAAAATAGTAAAGGAAAAATGATAAAGAAAACTGGTTAACAAATAATAAAAATAACTTATAAACATAATGTCGCAAAAGAGAAATCGATAAGGAAATATGTTAAAGGAAGAAATGGCAAAAATGGTACAGTAAAAAATGGAAAAATAATTTAAGGAAAATGTTTTATTTAAAATATAAAATGAAAAAATTGTCGTGAAAAATTGAAAAAGAAAATTGAATGCTTATTTATATTCATTCGGAATGCAGTTCTATCGAACCAAATAGACAAAAAATGGTAAAGACACCATGTAAAAGGAAAATATGTAATGATAAGATGTAAGAGAAAAGGAAAAAAGTAAAGGAAAATGGTAAGCCATAATGTAGTGAAGGAAAAAACGGTCAAAATGACAATATAAACCTAGAAAAATGCTAAAAAGGAGAAATTAGGCATATTTAGCTCACTTTTAATCAATGAAAAAAATGGATATCCGAGTAAACAAAAATGACGAGTTAAGAGTAGCATAACAATACGTTACCCAATTACTTTTGATTTTGGTGCACGCTGCATTTCTCTACATTGTTTAGTTAGGTTGTCTTCCTAATAAATACTCTTAATATATCTCTACTCCTCATATGATTCATTTAATGAGTAATTATAATTTTTTAAGCAAGGCCATATTTTTTAACACATATATTTATTTCTTCTTTATTTTCCCGCTTTCCTAATGTTATTTTAAAATGAATACCAACCAAACTCAATTCTTTTTCTTCCTAAAGCATCAAGAAAATAACCCCACACTCCTGACTATATTTGATAAGATTACAATTTAGACTCCTTTTTTCCAATTACAAGGAACGCTCTAGTCATTAATACAGTATTTTTATATGGAGGTTATGAATATACCTTACCCATCTTTGAATGGAGATAGTATGAAGATAAGAATATGTAACCTATGTAAATATATATGTGTGTGCGTGTATCATTTTTTGCATTCTCAGCAATTTGATCCCCTATTTTTTCATTCGTTTTTTAATATTATCTGATAAATATATGTATGTATAAGTAAAAGGTGAACTTAAAGTATATATCATATGCCATGATATTATTCTTTGAAAGTAGTATTTTTCCTTTCTTCTTTATCTTTTCAGGTAATTTTTCTGTCTATGTTGAATAGATGAATTAAAGTATATAAATAAGGATTACAAAGTTTTTTTAATAAGAAACTTTATTGATTTAGAGAAATTACATATAAAATAATATATAAATAAACATTCTAGTTTAAAATAGATCTCTAAACATAAGTTAAATGCAAAAAAAAACAATACTGCATAACATAAAACAAAACTTAAAACAAACACTATTCTGAAATATACCACAAACACGTCATTAAAGTACATTAAACACAAAACTAGTCAAAACATTATATATCGACAATATAAAATGATAAATATAAAACATACACAAATAATTATAATTTGGGAGTTAATTTACCACCCAGACAAAGATAATTCAGGATAATTCCAAAACCCCTCCTTAAAATAAAACGAGACTAGGATAAATTCTTTTTAATTTTTGATGACATTTTATTATTGTTTTAAAAATTCATGTGTTCGACGCACAAGAGGGATAAAACGAACTAAATTACCAGTATAATTCCAAGCGTCATTACTTGAGCTTGGAATTTTAATTGTAGAGCGGAGTAACGTTATGTGGATACATGATGGCTCGCAAAATCATCCTTGCAAACAAAGTTATCACTTGCTAGCCTATTTGCGATATAGCTCCTACAGCTCAAAGTGAATTTCCATAGCACGAGTTTTTTGAAAACTTCTGGGATTGGATTCACCCAAGAGAAGGATACCAGGAATAATATTTTTTGTGACCCCTTTGAATATTAAAGATATAACTCTTTCAATATGCTCCAGCGGACAGTTTGCAAAAGCATTGAGAAATTTTTTGAACAAAAGTCTACAGTCTTTTGCAGGAGCATTAAAAAAGCATTACAGCATTAAAATAGTCACTCAATATAGGATCTTATCAAGGAGGTATACCAAAGTTGAACACCACCTCTTGAGATTCCAACCTGAACCCCCAACATTGAGAGTAAAACACTTTTTTAAAGTCAACTTATATCATTCCCCGATAGCTAATGATTACAGAGTTCATATTTTGGAATGTTTTCTTGCTTAATTTTTTTTAAATCAATAGGTTTTTTACTCTCAATCATAATGTTATTGTGTTAAGTTTGAGCATAGTATCAGTTGAAGATAATCATTTTTCCTTCGTAGACTTCAATTGTTGAATTGTAATAATATATCAAGAGATAAATAAACAAATTTGAAACAATAAATAACTAATAACGTGACCAAATCAAATCATTTCACTGTTTAAAGTGTTTTTATTAAATCCTTGCACAGGAGTGGAAGGAGGACTTGGATTTTGAGGGAATTTTATGCCCTTCAGTACCATTTATCGTCGTAGGAGCCATAAATATATATATATATATCTTAATAAATCCGTATGAGCTGCAGAGAATGTCTTATATTTTTAGAATAGTTAGACAATAATGTTAGAAGACGGCTTAAAAAATATAATAATAAACTAGAATAAATGATAAACTTTTTATATATATTATATAATACCTTCTTATTATTGATTTATGTCATATTTTTCTAAAAATGCGACAACGATAAACTATTTTGTATGTGCAAATAACCATACAAGTATTTCAAACTCATCTTCTATAAGACTATGACAATAAAGAATAAAATGATAAAAATTGGGATAACATGATAAGTTTATAAACAGCATTTATCTCTGTGGGAAAAGTCGCAATAAAAAAATTACAGTCATATAGCATTCATTTTTTTAAATGTATGCAAATAAATCCAATAATTATAAATATAATAGCAAAAATAATTATTCATATTTTACTTAGAAAATCTCATGCATTTAATGAAAATTTAAATAAAATACTTATGTTGTTCCACTTATTCATAAGAATGAAAAAAGCAGAAGGGTTAAGTGTTGTTATTTTTTTCTAAAAGCAAGGTCCCTATTTATTTCATAAATTATATTAAAAAAGTATAAATAAATTAAACATAAACATTTAGGTAAATATTGTGTTATAAAAAAACATAAATTAACTATATAGTTAAAAAAATTAATGCCCATAGAGACCATCTACTCCATAAAAAAAGGAACAACGATAACAAAAATAGAAGACAATAGGTGGGATACAAACTAACTTTTTATTATTTCATGAGTTAACTATTTAAGTTTCAGGAAGAATATAAAACCTTTAACTTTTAGTTTTAGCCAAGAGATATTGGCCATCGTTTCAAGAACATGGATGATATTTTGAAATTATATCTTCTTTACCCTATAGTTTATTACCTCCGCCAAAGGAGGTATTGTTTTCACTACGTTTGTTGGTTGGTTGGTTGGTTTGTCAGCAGGATAACTCAAAAAGTACGGAACGGATTCGAATGAAACTTGTGGAGTTGTTGAAAAATGCCAAAGGAACATGTGATTAAATTTTGGCATCTCTGAGGGCTTCTTTAACATGCAAAATGAGCTAAATACTAATAAATATTTCAAGTTTGCCTACTCTGCCAATATGTGTCGCTGTGCTGTGAAATTGGGTGCCGGGAGCGTCTTCCTCTTGGAATTTCCGTCGAAGGGAACCCTCCCCCGTCCCTCTACGCCGCCCCAGTCGTGAAAAATCCGCCTCGGAAGGCTCATAAGGACCCCGTGACGGCGGAGGTTTGCACTCTCTGAGTGTATGTATGCCTCTAGTTATATATTAAATGAAGTGCATTCCTCGGAATCCACTGAAAAAGCATTGCTTCCCTACACTAAAGCATTAAAGTAAAGTAGCCCATGCAAGGAAAAAGTAAACAAAAAAAATTGGCCAAATTTTGGTTCTTTTCTTTAACGTTAGATGTCACTAGTCCATAAAAATTACGTCACAATCCTATTTAAAACCGTTTAAAGGGATTAAGTTTTATGATTTGAAATATATCAAATCACTACCACATTGTGCGAGATTCAAAATATAAATAATAAAAGGACTTTGTTATTGTTTCCAAGTAGCTCCGGCATCAAATCGCCCCTTACGGATTAAAGAAGAACTAAAATTTGGCCAATTCCTTTTGGAAAAAGGAAGAAGTTTATGTTATGTATGCACTACTTTACTTTAACGCTTTATCCTACACTAGATTAAATACACCCACAAAGAATGTATTCTTTTTTAAATATCGTCATGCTATCAGACGGTTGTCGTTGTCCCAAATAGAAACATAAATTGCTTCTAGCTGAGGCTCACATTTAGATTGTCCTCTGTCATTTAGTGACTCTTTCCCTCCCCCCCCCCCCCCAAAAAAAATGGTTTCCTTCATTCAATGGCTATTATGGCTCTTGGTTTCTATTATTTCTACCACTAAATGCCGTTTTTCCCCCTTCTCATATAGTTATATATATATAAATATATTTATATATTTTTTAGGATCGTCTTAACCTTTCTTTACCACATTGGCAGGTTTCCAAGCGTATGTCCTAAGCGGACTGTTTTTTTTTCATTATATGAAAGAATAGGTATATACATACTATATGAACATACACCTCCATTTTCAATAAAGAGGAAGAAGGTCCATATGTGAGAAGAAAAACTAAGGCGATCCCATTTGTCTTGAGTCTTTTGTCAATTGACTTTTGATGAAAAAACTTTTTAGCATATTTTTTGCCTATTTGATTGGATGGAATTGACAGTTTTATCAGAATTGGATTGAATTCCACAACATTATGCATTCAAATGAGTCTGTCTATTGAGATTGAACCGTATTGACATTTCGATCGCAGAAGGAGTCAAACCCTAAACATTTAACGTAAAACGTTACTCAGACGCATGATCATTGAGTGGTTTACCATTGTAGCGCAAAGGAATAACTGTCTTGGTCAGATTTCTTGGGCTGGTGTATATGATTAAGTGTACATTTTTTAAATATGTAATAAATTTTACTTGAGTTTTTAAATATTATGATCATTTCATTGGTTTTTATTAAAATACATAAAATGCAGTTATAAATAAATAGGTAGAATTACGTAAAAAATACATAAATAAACATTGTGGTTTAAAATCTATAAACTTAAAAAGACCGAAACTTAACTAAATAGGAATAAATATAATATAAAAAACAAATCACAAGATCTTTGGCTGGTGTATAGGATTTTTGGTCAATGATTTTTTTTTGTTTTTGTATAATTTAATCATTGTCTCATATTTGTGCTTTAATTATATATTTTGTTAAATGGATTTGGTGAATTTGGACTCTAATATTTGTAGGGAGTTGAAAGCTAAATATTACTGTAAACAAGAGATATACGTACAATAAGTCAATGAAGCCATGAAACCAAATAGCAAGATATCGATTCTTATAATGTAATAGTTATTATCAGTAAATCTTACAATACATGGATTTGTAACAATTTTTAGAAATGGATAATAAATTGCCATGTCATAATAAATACTTCAATTGCAATGCAATTAATATATATATATTAAATATATATATATACATAAATATATATGCATATATGCAGGGATTTAAGTATATACTGCAAATATATATATGCATGCAGCCATGAAACCAAAATAGCAAAATATATTCTTTTATATATTCCTCCCTTATACCATCAACTAGAGTTAAAAATACATTTTAATACCTCCGCCGAAGGAGGTATTTTTTTCACTGGCGTTGGTTTGTTGGTTGTTTTTTTTTGTCAGCAAGATAACTCAAAAGTACCGAACGGATTCGGATGAAACTTTGTGGAATTGTTGAAAATGCTAAAGGAACATGTGATAAATTTTGGCATCTCTGAGTGCAGAATTAAGATGCAAAATGAGCTAATACTAATAATATTTCAAGTTAGCCTACTCTACCAATAGATGTCGCTGTGCTGTAAATCGGGTGCCGGGAGCGTCCTTCCTCTGGAATTGTCCGTCGAGGGGAACCCTCCCCCGTCCCTCTACTACGCCGCCCCAGTCGTGAAAAATCCGCCTCGAAGGTTCATAAGGACCCCGTGACGGCGGAGGTTGCACTCTCTGAGTGTATATATGCCTCTAGTTGTTATTTAAAACTATGATGAAAAAAATGTCAATTTCAGTAATTTTGAACTATAATGTTCATTTATGTTTTGTTTTTAAGGTAACTGTCTTAAGATTATGTTTTTTAATCCCTTACTATCTAGTGTATTCTTATTTTTTACACTGTATAGATTTTAGCTAATAAATCAATATCTTAACCAATAATAAAGTTAACCAGGTTTTATCGTTTTGTGTTTATTGATATATAAGATGTTGTCTCAATGTATCTTAATTTAAAACGGTTTTTTTTTAATTTTATAAATGCATTATGATGTGAAAGTATTAAATATAATTTAAAAATAGTTTTACTCTAATACAAAAGTTGGGGCATTTATTAATGTTGTTCGTAAGAGCTTTTTACTTAGTGAATTTCGATTTTTCATTTTTTAAAAATCAATTTGATATTATTGTATGTTTATTTACGTATCATTTGGTTTAAATAAACTCTCAATTTTTATATATTCCATCCCTTATACCTCAGTTGTTATATATATATATATTATATATATATATACATTATATATATATATATATGTCTTAATATTTTTTTATATATACATATAAAAATATATCAAAAACGACCGGACACTTTTTTTCGGGCCGGGACTTCAGTATATTTTCATTCTCTCGTCATTCTGAAAGTTTTCTTACATAAAACATTTTTCCATAAAAAAAGCGACGACTTTTTTTTAGAAAATAACTTCCAAAAAAGTGACGACGTTTTAGAAAACATTTTCTAAATATTTTTTTAAATTTGAAGCTCTTTATAGACACCGGGCCGGGACCTTCAAAAACAGCCGGGACCCGGTCGTTTCCTGATATATATATATCCTGATATATATATTTGATATATATATATATATATACATATACATACATACATACATACATACATACATATATATAGAGAGAGAGAGAGAAAGAGTTTGATGTTAAGTAGGTATTTTCCACCGTCTTAATCCTCAGTTGATGGTCTTTTTAAAGGATTTCATCATCAAAATTTATGAGGTTCTAAAAATGCAAAGATAGGACACACTAGAAGGAATAAATAGCTCAATATAAAATATATGAAAATATGTTACGAGAGGGGGGGGGGGATGCATTATACTTGAGTTTAATAATAGTATTAGAAAGTCTATATATATAGTGTTTAATGATGTGATTGCACTTTAGTTATAATATACGAGTTAGTCTGAAGAAAAAGCAAGGTATTTTATGAGTGTGAAAGGCCGAAACTAACTCATGTACTCAGAACTCAGATCTGTCCAGAATCAGAGACAAGAGAAGTTGCTGGAAGAGCGGCCATCACAGTTCCCATCCTATTCTTCTTTTTTTACTTTACCGTTTCTAAATTATTTTTAGAATTATATGAATTCTATTTTCCTTTTCGTTATTTATAGATTTTAGCTGATATTTTCGAACTGAACTGATAAAAATATAACTGTTTAAATCATATTGAATCACACAAACACTCTTTAATATCGGGACATTATCACACATTCCACAGACATATATTAAGGTAAAAATTGAGTACACCGCCTTTAAATGAACTTGAGGAATATGACCAGCTATTAGATATATGATTTTTTATCTTTTAAAATCTATTTATAAATGTTTTTATATCTGATCTTAAAAACTTTTTTCAATGAAGCAATTTGTTATTTATTTTTGTTATTGATGCTGCATTATGATACCAGATTAAAAAGCGCTATATAGTATATTATAAGTATACTTCAATTTTAAAGTAATATAAAATTATAATTAGATTTGCAAAAACAGTGCTTTTAAAAGCTTAACTAAGCAGAACATGATATATGTATTTATGACGCCACTAGTAAAAATAGTTTTGCTGGAACTTGAGGAGTAAATATAATCAAACTTCTGTTGTTCATATTAACTATACTGTATCTAATGTGAAAATAAACTTTTTTTCTTCTTCTATATTTATAATATATTTTTAGTATTTATTAAAATAATTTAATTAATTAGTGTATGATTTCAAAACTAAGGGGGAAAAGTCCAAATCCCCTTAAACATTAATTTAACATGAACGGGTAGAGTTTGAATAGGTTTCCCAACATCTATTCATCATCAATCATTAATATCAGAGGAAATACTGAGAATGAGAATAGTTTAGTGGGCTGTAGAGCATTTCACAACGAAGGTATTTATAGTTTTTTAGTTCAATTGCTTCAATATAAACTTTAATTTTCACATATAAATTTATTATTTTTCCGATTTTGTATTACTACTCTTCAAAGATGCACATTAAATTGTAATTCAATAAATTTTGCATCTTATCGTCCTTCCTTTGAGGTTAAAACATTTTTTTTTGCTTTAAAGTTTACATATCTAAATGAAGGAATTTGTTAACTCTTCATGATATCTTGAAACTGGAGACGTCCGACCCTATTCTGGCTGATTTAAAAGCAACACAACCAATTAAGATAACCTCATAAACCATTTACAATATTTTAATACCCCTATTTTGAAATAAAATTATCTTTCTGTTACTATCTAGGCGAAAGAAAAAAAAAACAAATATTATATATACAGTTTTAAATACAAAAAAAACCATCCATGGATTATAATACAGACATTTTATATTCATTATATTAAAGAAACATTTGTAAAAGGGTTTTATAAGTGACATAAAACATTCGTTTTGTACGTTGAAGCAATATGATACATATTTGGAAGGAAATAAAGGCTTTTAAAGTGCTAATTTAAAGTCATCCTATGCATAAATAAAGGGATAAAAAAATATAGCGTCTTAAACTTTATGAGATACCATAACATAAGTTTTTATAATATAGCTGGTTTGTTTGACGTTTTTTAATAAAATAAAGTTTTCAGTAAAAACGAAGAAAAAATGGAGTGTGTAATGTTAGCTTTAATATTTTGTCATACTAGATCATGTCAATTAATAAGTAGAAAGTTATATGTACATAAAAAAAATATCTCGCGTACAAAATGACAAAGACAATGTAAAAATTTGTGAGGATACCTTGACGCAAATCTAAGAAACACATTATTATTTATTTTTTCATAATCGATTTCTTATAGGTCAATACAGGCTCTGAATCATATGATGTAAACTCAGATTGTACTGAATTCTGAATTGATAGAATGCTACCAAGGTCATTTTTGGATTTATCATCCAAAGGTTTACTAAAATTAAAAATACTATTTTACTCTGAAGCGAACAAGTCATCTTCTACAGGCGAGTGAAGTTAATTGATACAAAAAAACTATGAAATATGCTAACATTACACACTCCATTTTTTCTTTGTTTTTACTGAAAACTTTATTGTATTAAAAACATCAAACGTAACTCTGGTAGTAAATTAGATTTCCTTTAAATTAGTAATTATTGTTGAAGTCTGTGACGTCCACTATTTTCAAGAAATTTGCAGAAAACTATATTTTACTAAATTTTTAAAACTTTGACCTCGTTGAGAGACCTCGTAATGTTGACCGATTTGTTCAAACTTTGTATGTCGTTTTCTTTTATCACCAAGAAACAGAAAAATCCACAATGTTGCTAACATTTCAGACATTTGAAAAATAATAACAGCCCTAATATATATATATATATCTTCTCCCAATTTAAAATGCTTATCAAATCGTTAATTTATGTTCTATTTTATTGATTCAGGCATTGAAAATGCTCATACGGATTTGTTCTTGGTTTTTTTGGTTAAGATGTTTGTTTATTAGCTAAAATCCATACAATGTAAAAATATAAGAATATAATAGAAAGTAGGAGATTAAAAAAAACACAATCTTAAGACCGTTTTGTTAAAAACAAAACATAAATGAACATAATAATTCAAAATTCGGATGATTAACCCGGTTGGTGACTTCGTCTTCCCCATCCCGAGGAGGCCCATGAGGTCTACCACTCCAGTAGCGTATCCACTCGGAAGAGAGACGGCTACTTTTGCATGTCACGCATATCTGTGTGGAAACTTATCTACGGCCTTGAGGTCGGCCACTACCCTTCACGCTGCCAGGACCGCAGCTAGGGCCATTGGACGCAGCGTGCCCACATAATCCATGCTATATTTTTATTTTTTATTTGTTCTTAGTTTTTTCTTTTAAACAAATTTTTACTGTTTTTATTTATATATTTATTTAGACTAGTTACATATGTAACTAATATGCCCTATGGCAAAAAAATATACTTGATTACACACACTTAATCTAGTGCCTCTTGAATCTATGGTACCTTGACCTTGGATCATCGCTCGGAAGTATGGAAAGGTCTTGGTCACCACGATCCTCCCAACTTCCAGCCCTGCAGCATGATGGAGTTGATCAGGGTGGCCTTGATGTTGTGAGCAAGTGGATGAGTTTTGCGCTGAAGGTAGAAAATAGTCTATAGGATTCAAGTTGGGAAATTAGGGTAAGGAGAACAGCCGCATCTGCTTTTTCTTTTGCGTTAATATTTGTTCAACCTTGAATTTGTTGCTGTGATTTGGCGGTGATTCATTCTACTCGCAAATAAAACTCGGGGCAATTCATGTTTACTTCACCATGACCAGCCATGATAAAAGGAATTCCTGCATGATGACTGTGGTCACAATTACTCTTTGTCCAGTTTGTATGTACCAAAAGGGCGGAAGGATTGATCTTTTTCTCTGATCTAGCCATGGTTGACGTGGTGTCAACTAAAGTAATGACAGCTCTTAAACGTGTATATGCGATCTTCTTGTGCTTAAAAATGTCCCCAGAGATTAACGATTTGGTGGCTCCAGTATCCGGTATAAAAAATTATTATTATTAGTGACTGTTATTTTAACACCTCACTTACTTGAAAAAAAATTATATTTTTGTTTGATGTTAAAATATCATTTTAATTTCAAAAGATAATACTTGATAGCGTATACCCAATGGGCCCATTAACTATCGGTGTCGGAGAGGATATTGAGGGCAGAAAGCATTTAAGATCAAAGGATTGCTGACATTATCATTTGTTTGACAAACATCTTGCTATGGAAAATTTGAAGTTTGCCAATAAATAATAGAATTTTATTGTCTAATTTTTTCTTTAAAAGACATATATGAAGGAAAGCTTTTTATAATTATCAACACATATAAGGGATTACTTGTAAGGCGCTCGTGAGATTGAATATATAGATGAACATCTATGGGATATTGGTTATGATGTACTTTATTTGGATCTCCTCCATACATGGGCCTTTTAAACAATCCTACAAAAGACCTCTTGAAGTATGAAATTCCTCCTTATTAATATCATCGGACAAAAAACCCTCAAGATACTTGGATCTTCCACGTAAAAACGGCTTTTACGACATTTTCTTTGTTTATTGGTGGTTCTGAGGATATTACGACCTTGAAGGGAAGCAATTTCTCTTCCTTGTAGGGTCAGAGTTTTATATAAAAAAAGCCTCTTGCTGCGACATCCTTTGATGGCAGTAGATGCCCATTCAACAAAATGTGCTATAAGGCAGGAACTATGAGTTTGATAAATACTACACCATTGATATGTCATTTTATATTACGGTTTTATCTTTAGACAGTAATTTTGAATTATAATGTTCATTTATGTTTTGTTTTTTACGTAACTGTCTTAAGATTGTGTTTTTTTAATATCCTATTTTCTAGTGTATTCTTATATTTTTACACAGTATGGATTTTAGCTAATAAATAAACATCTTAACCATTAAAAAAAAATAATGGATCATGGTCTTTTTGATAAAAAAACATTATCATATATTCCTTTGTTTAAAATTTATACTTATAATCTTATATACCTAGAATAAATAATGCCGTCAAGGAGACCCACTAGCCCCAAGTCTATTCATTTTAGCCATTGACCAACTATTTAGAGAGTAGATGGGTAAAAAAAAAAAGAGGAATTGAATTAGGAGCAGTGGAAATTAAATCCAAGCCTTCGCTGACGACATAACAGCCCTTTACTCGTGTATCATACAAGGTATAAAAGAGTCTATTGATGAAACGCTTCAAATAGTCGACTGCTTTGGAAAAGCCTCAGGTTTAAAGATAAATTTTGCAAAGACTTTTCTAATTTTGGATCTTCCAAATATTAATGTAATAAAAATATAAAAGTTATTAAGAAGTTACTGTTTTAGGTACTAATATATCTATTGTGCATTCAAATGATGAAAGCAACCGAAAGAGAATTGAAAATAAAATAAGGAAAGTTGCTTCCAAACTGAGTTTTTTAATAAGCTGGAATTTGCCTACTAGAATAAAGGTATGGAATTCAATTATCAACTTCCAACTGTGATTAACTTTTAAGGATAACACCTTATGACGCCAAGTTAACAGAAACTATTGGGGAGATATGCTCCTCTTTCGTATTAAAGAACGGATCACCAGCATTGATTACCTGGAAGATAATTATATGTCCAAAAAGGTACGGAGGACTAGGCCTTTTACCTATAAAAGATTTTTGGAAAACTATCTTGTTCTCCTGGTTTAAGAGATTAGTAAAGGAAGACTCTTCATGGATGAGGACAGTTATGGAAAAACTCGATAATAATGCAAAATTTGAGTATATAATGGAAAAGGGAATGGACCCATGAAAGTAATTGGGTCACTGAAATCCATAAATTCTTTCTGGTCCAGCGTCGCAACTATAGCGGAGATTATATCGAATAAAGTTCTTAAAGAAATGGTTTGGCAAGAACCTACAAAATACAATAGTCGTCTGGATTTTTTTGGCAGGTACCACATTAAAGAAAAAAATTATTTTTTTCGGGTAAATATTCTAGTTAAATGGCGATATGACTCTAATCGAAGAACTTGAAAAGCGTAGGATCTTAAAACACATAACATTAAAGGAGCGACCAATAGGACCACGTGACAGTTTTTTTAACATTATCAATTTTTATGAAAACAAACACATACGTTTTATAATACTTCCAAACGAAATAAAAAATAAGTATTTAACTCAAATTGAGAGACATAGAGATAGAGTTGGCGAAACCGCCCCCATTGGGTCAATAATTAAAGCAATAGAAAACCCTTTGTTTGATCCTTCCTTATATTGGTTTCGGTACAGGAATACTTTAACCACAAGTTATACCCACGTTAAACTGGTGAATTATGGGAGTTGTTTCTTCTGCAAGAAATACAAAGAGACTGCATATCACGAGTGTGAAGTGATCAAAAATGTCCGGGAAAAAGTTGCGTTAAAGGTTTATATCAATTTTAATATTGTCTTAACAAAAAATCATTTCTCCTTTATTTATTTAGGTCCTTTTATTAGAGAAAATAAATTATATTATAGCTAAAGTTTTC
>CP045903.1:9466870-9503033 GCA_013387185.1 Caligus rogercresseyi
TATATATATATATAGATATAAACTAATAGATATATAGTTTATTATAGATATCTATATTATATATATAGATATATTTAGATATAAGATATATTAGGTTGTTTCTTATTTTTCAAATGTTTGACATGTAGCACTTTTAGATATGTTCTGTTTTCTTGGTGATAACAAGAAGACAACATACAAATTTGAACAAAATCGTCAACATTACGGGGTCGCGCAGAAGGGTCAAGTTTTAAAAATTTAGTACACATATGAGTTTTTCCCGCAAATTTTTGTCAATGGGTGGACGTACAGACTTCAATAATAATTATTAATTAAAGGAAATCTAATTTACTACCAGACGTATGTTTGATGTTTTTTATATAAAACAAAGTTTTCAGTAAAAACAAAGCAAAAAAGGAGTGAGTATTGTTAGCTTATTTCATAGCTTTTTTGTATCAATTAACTTCACTCGCCTGTAGAAGATGACTTGTTCGCTTCAGAGTAAAATAGTACTTTTAAGTTTAGTAAAACTTAGATGATAAATCCAAAAATGACCTTGGTTGCATTTATCAATTCAGAATTCAGTACAATCTGAGTTTACATCATATGATCAGAGCCTGTATTGACCTATAAGAAATCGATATGAAAAAATAAATATAATGTTTTCTTAGATTTGCGTCAAGGTATCCTCTCAAAATTTTACTTATCTCTGACGCATTTATAATCCATTATATGCGTCATTTTGTACGCGAGATAGGCTTTTTTAATGTGCATATAACTCTCTACTTATTATAATTGACATGATTTAGTATACCAAAATATTAAAGCTGGTTAACCAGCTTTCATTTGATATATTTGGTGTTCTAAAATCGCATATACTTTAAGAGATATAAGCAAATACGTACTCTCCCCAAAAATTGATCTTTTGATATGAGAATATACGATTACCATCTGGTAACTCTGTTAGTGTTACCTGGATAGAAAGAGAAAGAGAAGGAGGGAGTATTTTGCTCACTTCTCTCCTTCTTTTTTCTTCCTATCCAGGTTACACTAACAGCAGTTACCAAATGGTAATCGTATATTCTCATATCAAAAGATCAATTTTTGGGGAGAGTACGTATTTGCTTATATCTCTTAAAGTATAGCGATTTTAGAACACAAAATATATCAAATGAAAGCTTGGTTAACCAGCTTTAATATTTGGTATACTAAATCATGTCAGTTTAATAAGTAGAGAGTTATATGCACATTAAAAAAGCCTATCTCGCGTACAAAATGACGCATATAATGGATTATGTATGCGTCAGAGATAAAGTAAAATTTTGAGAGGATACCTTGACGCAAATCTAAGAAACAAATTATTATTATTTTTTTCATAATCGATTTCTTATAGGTCAATACAGGCTCTGAATCATATGATGTAAACTCAGATTGTACTGAATTCTGAATTGATAGAATGCAACCAAGGTCATTTTTGGATTTATCATCTAAAGTTTAACTAAACTTAAAAGTACTATTTTACTCTGAAGCGAACAAGTCATCTTCTACAGGCGAGTGAAGTTAATTGATACAAAAAAGCTATGAAATAAGCTAACAATACTCACTCCCTTTCTTGCTTTGTTTTTACTGAAAACTTTGTTTTATTAAAAAACATCAAACATACGTCTGGTAGTAAATTAGATTTCCTTTAAATTAATAATTATTATTGAAGTCTGTAACGTCCACCATTTTGAAGAAATTTGCGGAAAACTATATTTTTACTAAATTTTTAAAACTTTGACCTCGTTGCGCGACCTCGTAATGTTGACCGATTTTGTTCAAACTTTGTATGTCGTCTTCTTTTATCACCAAGAAACAGAAAATGCTCAAAGTTGCTAACATTTCAAACATTTGAAAAATAAGAACAACCCTAATATATATATACATTTATATACATTTATCATTATATATATATATATATATATATATATATATATATATATATATATATATATATATATATTTTTTTATATATTTTGAGTTTAAGTTGAGAGGGGCATATATATTATGTACTTATATCGACAATGGGGATTAACAAAGGATGAAGGTTAATATAATCCATAAATATGGATTAATGAAAAGGGGTTCTTATGGGTTTATTATTCCCATAAGTACGTCGATTTAAAAGGATATATACTTACGTATAAGGGATTTCACTATTCATATATACTAAGGAATAATAAGAATGTGTGCTATAAAAATAAGGTGAATTATAGGTTTAGGTCAAGGAAAGAAAAGCTACACAAGCTTTATTGATAAGTATATAATTTATTTGATCCTTTTCTCTGGTTATTCTTTACTTTCCTCGCCTATTTAGAAATAACAAAACTAACTAACAAACTATATATATATATATATATATATTATATATATATATATATATATATATATATATATCTATATATGATATATATATATATATATATATATGTATATATATATATATATATATATAAATATATATATTATCGGTTTGGAGGACATCCTTGAGGCTGAGGGCGGCCCATATTGAATTGTAATCGTGTATTATGTCTAATAAACAACTTTCTTATTCCAAAATAGGTATCACTTTGTTCCCATTTATATATATAATAAATAAATATATATATATATATATAGAGAGAGAGAGAGAGAGCAATTGAGTATAAATAAAACATGAATAAACATACGAGTTTCTAGTCGATGCTCAGGAGAAGAAAAAAATAAAAATAAAGTCAAATAGTTTATAATATTTGAAATCGAACTTTCGAAAGATTTTTATATATATATATATACATTAGACCTGTTCAAATTTAACACTTTTCTTTAAAAACATTCAAATAGATGCTTTTCTGGTTCTCCAAGGCTTAAATAATCGAGAGGAAAAATATTTTTAAATTTGGGCCGCCGGAATGCCTGCCGCATGGGCCATTGGAATACTGCATTTTTTCAGAGAAAATCTACATCTTCATAGAGTAAATATTTCTTGCCATCCATTGTGCTTGTTGAAAAGCTCCTGATTTGGTTCAATGGATGTCTCGAGGAAGTTTTGTCTCAAACAGTATAAGACACAAGTCGACCACTTTTCTATAATCAGCTCTAGGACTGGTCTTGTCAAGGATTTTTTTTCAATTGCAGTTGTATTCTTGCTCCACTTCGTCTAAAGTATTAGGATTGCTTTTATCCAAAGTATTCCAATTATCCTTCACGTAGCTAAAAATATTGTTGTTTGACTTTTAATCTTGCCAAAAAGAGTATCACGTACTCCTCCAATTATAATTTTGGAAATGTGATGGCGAAAAGCAAAATAAAACATATTTTTGCCAAGTTTTTTATCAATTAATTTTGCCGAACCCTTCCTTTGTTTTCCTTTGTTTATATGTCTAAAAAGTAAGTAATTTAAACTGCGCATATCGGTTGGTATCATATATACCTATATATTATAGCGTATTTTTATAAAATTAATAATTATTTTAGGAAAAAAGGTAAAATTTTAGTTTTAAAAATTATTTTCTTCCTTTCCAATGTTGAAATATATGTAATACGACGTACTTGCATAGCTCTCTTAAAACATGTGTTTCTATATATGTAGTCGGTTACACAATAAACTTGAAATTTAAAAAAACAAATTGCATTTTTAAATAAAATATGTTTTGTTTGTCATACCCCTTTTGTATAATAATTTTTTTCTTTAAATCTCATTTGGACTACTATATCATCACAAAACTTAACTTTCATTGGCGCCGCCCTAAATGGCCCATGCGGCAGGCATTCCGGCGGCCCAATTTAAAAATATTTTTCCTCTCGATTATTTAAGCCTTGGAGAACCAGAAAAGCATCTATTTTAATGTTTTTAAAGAAAAGTGTTAAATTTGAACAGGTCTAATATATATATATATATACATTTCAAACGCCAAGACCGAAAATGAATCAAGACATATACTTTTTTAGCTTCGAAAAATCCTTTTTTAATAAAGTTATGACAGTTTATTGGATGCTTCAAAAATTTCATGTGTTCTTCGGACCATGAAGAATAAAATCGAACTCATTGCTTGCTCATATGTCAATATTCAAATTTGGAATATTTGTTGAAAGAACTGGGCGTTGTGTTTGCCCTAAAGTTGACTCGTGGATATTCCTTACAAACGAAATCAGCTCATTTACGCTATACTCCTATAACTCGAAAGAGATACTTCAAAAACAAGAGGATTTCTTACGTGCTTCGATGAAAAATACAAAGTCTTTTTTATAACATCTTTTACTCATCTTTTACGAGCGATCGGGGATTCTTATTATAAGTTCTAATTTTATTCTAGGTCCATTTTGAACCGTCTGACTGCAAGTGAAAATAGTCTTCCATCACTTTGTTGTTATCAAACACTTTTATTACAAGGACCTGAATATTACCTCCGCCGAAGGAGGTATTGTTTTCACAGGCGTTGGTTTGTTGGTTTTTTTGTTTGTTTGTTTGTTTGTTTTTTGTTGTTTGTTAGTTTGTTGGTTTGTTGTCAGCAGGATAACTCAAAAAGTACCGAACTGATTCGGATGAAACTTTGTAAAGTTGTTAGAAATGGCAAAAGGAACAAGCGATTAAATTTTGGCATCTCTGAGTACAGAATTAAGATGCAAAATGAGCTAAATACTAATAAATATTACAAGTTATCCTACTCTGCCAATAGATGTCGCTGTGCTGTGAAATTGGGTGCCGGGAGAGTCTTCCTCTCGAAATTTCCGTCGAGGGGAACCCTCCCCGTCCCTCTACGCCGCCCCAGTCGTGAAAAAGCCGCCTCTGAAGGCTCACAAGGACCCCGTGACGGTGGAGGTTTGCTGACAAACCAACCACCAACAACCAACGCCAGTGAAAACAATACCTCCTTTGGCGGAGGTAAAAAGGAATCTACTTGGTTTTTCTCAGCTTTAATATAAGTTGATGATCTATTGATGCTATGTTTGTAAAATATAAATCGATTTACATCATTATCCGAAACGATCTGGTTTAACTAAATGCCCAATTTAACAATTTGGTTCATCTTATTAAGTATACAAAAGTAGACACACACAACTGTTTGAAATATTTATTATTATTTTATTGTTATCTGTTGTCGTACTTTATGTACTCCTTTTTAAGATGACATAATAATAAAAATTAACCGAAAAAAGAAACATAAAACACTTTTTTTAAAACAATGGTAGTTGAAATATTAACTCGATAGCGTAAGATAACATAGTTAATTGTTCGTTGGAAATGGAGCCACAACCTTGATTTCCTTACTTCTGATGTCTTCAATCTCCTCTATAACACAACTGAGGAAATAATGGGGATATTTGATAGACTCCCTCAATCATTTTATTCACACGATTAATTGAAATAAATTATAATTATTAATACAGATACTATTCACCCTTGTCATTCATTATAAAAATAATTATAATACACATTTGTCTATTATAGTTGATACTTATATGTGCATACCAACGTACGTAAACCGAAATGAAATGAAACAAAGAATTATTCGCAAAAACGTAAAACATGAATATAGTTTATGGGAACACCATTTTAAATATCGATTTTAGTGTTACTAGAATATGAACATTATTTTTAAGCAATTTATACATTACTTTTTATTGTCATTATTTTGTACTATTTGCCCTTTTATACATATTTTTTAATTGAAAAAGGAAATAATAATTGAATTCAAGGTTATATATATGTGGGGAAACTCAATTATCTTCTCTACACGCATTAAATATATGATGTAAAAAGATATATCAATTTTATGCATTTATAAGAAATGGGTATATGAGTCAAGGTCTTCAATTAATATTGCATGGGGATATAGACGGGTCCACAGGCTTTTATTTTTTGGACTTAAGTAGCCATAATAAGAAATGATATATACAAAATTTGTAAGTTTGTTTCTTTTTAAATATCCTTTTCTCACTTTGATGTTTACGAGCATATTTTGTATCAAATATGATACTATCAAGAAAAATACTTTTTAAGGAATCTAATAAATCGAAGGATCATGATCAATCTATAAATAGCTTCACCATCTTCGCTTTAAATTTTTTAATGTTCAATAGATTTGTCGAGATTTATATTTTTGATTAAAAACTTATTTGCATTAGGAACCAATTAAGTCTACCTACCAAATAATTCATCAAGAAAAGCGGACTGTGTTTTTTTAAATAATATGCCAACGTTGAGATTTATGTTACTCTGATTTTTTTAAATATCAGTTTTTTATTTATTTCGAAGTGTAACTGTTTTTTTACGAATATTTTTTGAAACATATGCATGTTATTTTTTTTGTAAATGGGATATTGACGTTTTTTTTGGTTAATGTGGATGTGATTTTATAAATGTAAATGAAAGCTAGTATTTATTAATGAATTTGTTCAAAAAGTAACAATTGTTTATTAATAATAATGTGAAATTTATTCACCTGACATACGAGAAATATGACAAACTTTTCAACATCAAGTAAGATCTCTCAGCCAATTATGTTGGCTGAATTACTTGTCTTGTTAAAAATAAGAAATACTTATGAATAGCCGTTCTTCTTTTATAAGTAGTCTTTGTTTTGCGATTGATAGTATTCATTTCAAATGTTGGCATGACTCATGATGGTAGTAATTGTCATAATATTTGCCATTATTCTAAAATGCTGTCATAAATATGAAAGTTATTCAATATATTCCTCCATTTTTATATATAATATTGATAAAATGTCGTCAAATTGAGCCTCCGTTAATCTTGTTATCTTGAAGAGAGTCAAGTCTATCTTTAAAGTCTCTTATCACATTTGGCTATGGAAAGCATTGGCCATCAATATATGTTCCTATCATATTCGTCTTTGACAGCGTGACAGGAGTCTTGACCATAAAGATAGAGAGAGCTTATTCCCTCTAAAAGCAGAGAAATATCGTCGTTCAGCTATATTCTGTGTCCAATAAAACAAGTAATTTGATCTACGTCATCATAAGTTGATCAAAGAGATAGAAAGATTGACGTATTTCTCTGAAGATTCCAATAAGCACGCTATGGTCTTTATATCTGTATGGTCTTGACCCGTTCTCTTAATTACGATGGGAACCTTTTTAGTAAGCAGTCTTACAATAATAAACAAACACGTGTCTCACGCATAGATATATAAAGATGTAGAGAGCTTATTCCCTCCAATTAGCAGAGAAACATCGTTCAGCTGTATTCAGGACACAATGACGTATTTCTCTGAAGAATCCATCCTCCAATCATAGAGACATAAAGATAGATAGAGAGCGTATTCCCTTCAATAGCAGAGAAACATCGTTAGCTGTATTCTGTGTGCCCACTATAAACAAAGTAATTTGATCTACGTCATCGACAGCTGATCATAGAGATAGATTATATCTCTATGATCAGCTTACGATGACATAGGTCAAATTACTTTGTTTATAGTGGGCACAAAATACGGATAAAGGAATAAGCTCTCTATATCTTTTTATCTCTATGACTTATTCCCTCCAATTAGCAGAGAAACATCGTTCAGCTGTACTCTGAACACAATGAAGTATTGCTCTTCCTTCCAATAGCAGAGAAACATGGTGTTTCAGCCGTATTCGGGAAACAATGACGTATTTCTCTGAAGGATCCAATGAGCTCTCTATATCTTTATATATTTTTATGATTGGGACCCTTCTTATTAAGCAGTACTACAATAATAAACAAACACGGTTCTCACGTGTCCATCCTTTGAAGCATTATATATAAGCATTATATGGACATTGTGAAACAATTTGTGACAACTATTATGAAGGAAGGTGGAAGGGGACTAAGCATGATGAGAAGGAAGGAAGCACATCAAAACATTTGTATTAAGATGATGATGCTTTAGGAACCAAATGGATAAACATCAAGGAACCAGAGAGAAAGCGGGGGGGATAGGAAACTATGCATGTATTTATTCCTGTAAAAGGAGGACAAATTGGGGAAAATGCTTATTATCGAGTGTAAAAAAAGCTTACCGAAAACATCAAATACACACACAAAAATATATATATGTGAATCTATTTTATATAATGGTGGCAGTGGTAAGATTGTCGCCAAGTATTATATTGATGAGGGGAGTGTATAAATAAATAGAACCAAAAATTGACCAGAATTTATAAAAATTGATTGATGAGAGGATCTTGTTCTTGAGGGGCCAAGGTAAGGATGGACAATGAAGAAGGAGAACGAAAAACTCCTTCTTTGGCATGGACATATACAAAATAAAATATGATAATCATAAGAAAATAATTGTATGTGACACATATTCAAAATATGAAAAAAAACTGACATGATTATTATTCAAATATTTTTAAGAGAGAGGTTTTTTTTCCCTCTTATAATTATTATTTTTAGTAAGCTTTTAGCTTGAGATTTAGAGTGTAAAATTGTTTGTTTTTTTATGAGCCTCTTTGCATAAGTTTGATGGCATTTTTATCGTTATGTATATTAATAAAAATTACACAACTCTCTAAAATATGGCACATTTCAAAGAATTTTGATACAAAAAAAACAGTGTTTTTTACCTGTTAGATTTATTATTTTAATTAAGCTTTTGGCTTGAGATTTAGAGTGTAAAATTGTTTGGTTTTAATGAGCCTCTTTGCATAGGTTGGAAGGCATTTTTTAATCGGTATGTATATTAATAAAAATTGCACAACTGTGTGAAATATTACAAACTGTCTAAAATATTACACAACTGTCTAAAATATTACACAACTGTCTAAAATATTTTTATTTATTTTATTGTTTTTCTGTTGTTGTATTCCATGTACTCCTGTTTAGATAACATAATAAATAATTTGATTAACGAAAAAAATATAACATGCATATTAGTTGATCGATCCTAGAACCTTAAGAATTGGGTTGACCAAAAAAAGACCTTCCCCCCTAGGGAGTCGAACCGTGGGCCCTCAACGTTGAGAATTGACACGTCTTTTACGCACTAAGCTAACACGCTCCCTTCACTTATGGACTCAGAGCTAATAATGTTTATACTTTAACCCGTGAAATGTCTTTTCTCATGGCATTTACAAATCCTTTGAAGGGACTCCTACAATATAGCCTATAAATTTTAAATAAATAAATTAGTTCCTCATATAATAAAATAACTGTAAGAATTGATGGGTTTTTTTACTCTGAAAAGAAGTAAATAAGAACTGCAAGCTGAAAAAGGATGTTTATTGATCATATTTTAGATCATATTTGTCTAATTTAGTGTAAAAAGTTACTCTGACAAACTCCAAAGCCTACATAGCGAGTTGTTTGACAAAAAAAAACTATAAAACCGTCTATTCTTCGGTCCATGATGAACTCTACTGCCGCCCGTTACGCCGCCCTCACTCTCAAGATCCCCTCAGTCCTCCGAAGATTCATTATATATTATATTTGTATATAATTTATATTTATTATTTAAACATAAAGGAGCAAAAAAAAATAGTGTAAAATTATGTTATGTTAAAAATACCATCAGCTTATATTAATATCATATGTTTGCCTTTTATAAAATAATATATATATATGCCTTACAAAACAATTTATATACAAAGTTAAGTATTTATGACTGCAGTTTAAAATAACATTGATATTTGACAACTTTTATACTTAAGGAATAAGTTCAAATAAGTAATTAAGTCAACATGCTAGTTAAATGTCGTATATTTGTAGGAGAGTCCTTATCTCTGCTCCTATATGTACCTCCATTTTCCGTTTTATATTGCATAAAAAATCTGTGCAAGAATATTTATATTTATAAAAAGAAGTATAAAAGAAAAATACCTCCCACGAAATACAGATCAGTTTAGACAAGATAACCGAAGGTCCTTTAATTCCTTTGGTTACACATTTAATAAATAATAATAATATGAGTATAAAGTTCCCCCAAAATTATATATTTTAAGTTATTTTTTTCAACAATCACATTCAGCTATGAAATATTTATTATTTTCATAACTGAATATATAGAAAGAGGACCAAAAGGGGGAGGGGGGGGGGGAGATTGTGTCATATTTTTCATTTATCAATTCTCTTTTTTATATCCTTTTCCCCTTCTACAGGGAATATGTAATACAAGGAGCATCATCATCGTCCATTGATCCGCCTTGCCAAGAAAATGACAGTTTAAACGCCCCGCCATCATGAGCACTGAGAATGTTGTATTTGGACAATAAAATATGGGAAGCACCATTTTTCTTTTTTTTCATGGAGAGTGGACTCTCATTTATCAAAAAGACTCTTTTTTCTTGTGATGATGCCTGTCCAAGAACAAAAAAAAACGACGACGAAAATGATGAAGTATTGACTCTCAATAACATTCAAAGCTAGGTAGTGAGAGCCTTGTGTCCTCTCCATCCTTCACAAGGAGAAGGGACTAAAATCATATATATAACATATAGTATTATGCAAATATCTTGGCAAATCATCATCGAGTTTGCTTTATATCTATATGAAGAGAAAGGATTTCGCATTAATCATTCGCGATGTTGAGATATAAAGTAATATATTGTTTCTACCATAGAGGCTTGGTTAAAGTAGGTCCTTGACTCGATTGAAATACTTTTAGGAGTTAAATAAAATGGTAGATAAATAACATATCTTCATGTATATTCATCAAAATACTTATTGTTTGAATTGAAATCATATATTTTTAAAAATGTTATAAATATAAACCCCCGTGTATGTTGATAAACTTAAGAAGTTTCTATGAGGCATTCTGGATATAGGATTGAGGTGTGTTAGTACGTAATTTCGTCGCCATTACTATCCTTCAAATCTCAGAGAACTGACTTTACGTCAACACAGGCCTGTTAGTTGGGCAGATTCTCTTATAGATGCTTAAGGAGTTTACGAAGAACCGATTGTGCGAAGAGAAACCCAGAACATAAAAAGAAGGACTTATTCAACTCAAGATATAAAACTAATAAAACATAAAAAGAAATTTATGTTTATTTATCATCAATTCCATTAAAAGTTGATTTAGAAATTACAAATCGTCGAAAATCAATAAAATATTTGTAAACAACATTATGGGTTCATTAGTAGTTTAATGTTGCATATATGACTTAAAAGTAAATTTGTTATGTAAACGATTGAGCAAGAGTTGACAAACATGTAGTCGCTTGAAAGGGTGTATGTGATAAACTTCAAGATTAATATACCAATGTGGCCGAATATCCTGCCAAAGAGAACCAAGACCGTGGTTAACGTTATGAATCAGAGTCCTACTCACCAACTTTTATTTATTTCAAGTTGTAATATTTTGATGCAAAAACAATCCATAACTTTATGTATTTGTATATCTGTATATAGTTATGTATATATATCTATAATACTATATACACATACATCGATATTATATATATATATCTGTGTGTGTGTGTGTGTGGTAGAGATCATCTTGTGAAATTTTGAACAAATCGAATGATGGGACGTGTCTCCTCAACGGACCGAAAAGTAAGTACTAAACTTATGTAGTATTTTTTCTCGTCATTCGATCGCCTCTAATGTCATCAATGAAATGCTATTTTCAAACAATTTGTTGCAAAATGTAGGTACGAATGCAAGGATTATAAATTTGCATTTATTTTTTATGTACATCCCAAATTCAATAAGACATCAATGTTTTTCAAATAGTCATTTTGGGGGTATTTTTCCATAAAAACGACAATTTCATGCCTTTCATATCTCGTTTAAAATTTGGAAGTACATAAAACATAAACCCTAATTTGAAATTCTTGCAATCACACCTCCATTTTGCTGTAAATTTTTTGAAATAGCATTATTAATGAGGACATTAGAGGCGATCGAATGGTGAAAAAATATACTACATAACTTTTGGTCCGTTGAGGAGACACTCCCGTTATTCGATTTCGTTCAAAATTTCACAAGAATCTCTATGCACTAAAGTCTACAAAATCATAGGGGTTAGCCCAACTTCATAATACCAAATACGTGAAATAATAATCAATCTATATATATATAGATATATATATATATATATAATATATATATAGATATATAAATAAAGCTCCTCCTTGTCTACCTAGCTCAATTCTTTTCTCTCCACAGATGTAAAAAATGTTCCCATCATCACTTTCTTTTTCTTCCTCTCATCAATATTTAAGGGTATTCAAATGGAGAAATTTTATATAGAGTGTAAATTGATATTTGTGATGGGTCTTTTGTCTTTTCTTTTTCGGGTGTGTTGTTCTATTTTTCTTGTATTCTCAACGTTTTTTTGTTGAATATTTAAATTCTTTTAGTGAGGAGGAATCAACTTAAAAGTATAGGGTTTTTTTCAATGAAGAGGAAAAAATATAATACACTTAGGACATTTACATTTACGAGTTCATCGGCGTCTTAAAGATGCCTCAGCAAATGAACTACAGAATTTAGAAAGAATACTTGCATTGAGGAATTACGATTATATACTTTTTATAAACTTTTACATATTATGAATAAAAACATTTGGTCATAAGTGTCCTATTGGTCGAATCATTTTTGCCACATGGGGCTATTGTGGATGTTCAATGAAGCGATTAAATGTTTTTTATGTTGAATTTACATTTATTATTATTTAATCATTAACTCTGCTTATATTAAAATCTCTTCACTTAATTAAAATGATAGTCAAATGTTTTAGAGGTATTTTTAGATGTAGTTTTTTGTCGATCAGCTTAATTGAACTTTATAAATTCACTTTTTCCGTCATAAAATTGATTCATCATCTTAAGAGCTTTGCAGCTGCTTTTTTACCGCTAATAGATTTTCAAATATCTGAAGTTTTCCATCATTAGCAAAATCGTTGGTTTTTTAGGTCCGACACCATAGAGATCCAACCTGATTTCTCAATTAGGTTTCATTTATTTATAGCACAAAGGACGTTATTCTTAATATTAATAATTTAATGATGAAGTAAGTTATATATTAATAACTAAATGAATTTGGTGCGTCCAAGATTGATATTGAAGTGGCATTAATATAAGTTATATAGCTTGTTTCATACAATTGACCACGGATTTTTTTTATATTGAAGGGAGCCCAGCACTTTTAATTGTAATATTTATAAATTATAATTAATCAATTCAAACTAAATAAATGATAACGACGATCAATTATTTAGTATGTTTGTATGCCAATCAGAGGAGATTCAAGTTAAATCACCAAGGACATAATCAAGCTCTATAGTATAAAAAAACTAGTAACTATTGACTACCGGCTCTCAGCCAATATATGACACCAAATGTTAGTAGCATCAATTGTGGTTGCTCTTTATTTAACTAATAATTAGTAGAGTCGTTTCTCAAACCATCCAAATATTTCTCACACAAAGGTGATTGCTTTGCAAAGCAATAAAGCTAATCAACATAGTTTATAATCAAACTGATGTCACAAAAGTTGTTGTTTTTTCATAGTTCCCACGTAGACAAGACACCAGAGATATATGAGATTAATTATTATTTCTTATTTTCTATTGCCTGCATTGAAACCATTAAATAACCTATAGCAAAGTACGCAAGGGAGAGCAATAGCCGACTGTGTTAAGGCGTCTTCAACTCTGAATGGGCGGTGGTTCGAATCACGACAGGGATGGTCATTTTTGGTCTTCCTCATTGATAAGATCCTAGGTTTCGAGTGTAGTAATTTTAATGTTATAATGCTATATTTATATCAATTTATATCGGATGCAATTCTATTGAACCATATAGGCAAAAAATTTGTTACACTTCAAGTCTTCTCACCTAGATTATACATCATTTTACCGTATTATTTTCTACAAAGGGTCTAAGTGACTCGTCCTTTAGTCCCTAATTAAATATGTAGAAAACAATAAATACCTTCATCTCTAACATTTTCTACTCGAGTTTAGCATAATTGGTGAAATGTTATACAGACTAAAGAATTTTTCTTTGACCCATACAATGTTTGCTTGAAGACGAAAGATTTCGTGTATGGGTATGTATATAGGCTCACATCTAATCACCTCTAGATTGCAGTTCATGCTCAAAACAATACTTCCCTCCGACATCATCGAACCCATTCTAAGTTATGTAATATTTAATATGTAAACTAAAATAGTTTATTACAAGATGGATGTAAATTGAAAAATAATAGTAGCGTAGTGTACAAAAAAAAATAACTTCATTTCTAACGCCACAAATGACACCATTAATGTAATACATGGTTTCTGGTTGAATAACCACATTTATATATATGTAACTTCATAGTATTAATAATAATAAGAAGAAGAACAACAATAATAAAAACACTTTGCAAGATATATGTTTATGACAAGTGAGGGGAAGGATAAAAATTTGTTCTTTTTTTTCATGGGAAAGAAGGCATACAGGATGTTGTATGTATATATGTATAAAAGCCTCTTGGCGCGTCAATCTCTCACTTTATGTCAGGGAGAATCACACACACACACATAATGGACGGTGAGATGACTGAGTGGAATGGTTTGTGGGGCGGTTTTTTAGCACATAAATTAAATGTGACGGACAGAGACATTTATATATATGTATATTAACTATTTAATAATAAAAATGTGAATAAATCACTTCAAATCATTTAAGACATATAGAACACAGAGATATACAAATATAGAGAGCTGATTCCCTTCAATAGCAGAGAAACAGCGTTCTATTGTTTCTGTGTGTCCACTATAAACAAGTAATCGATAATACGTCCTCGTAAGCTGATCATAGAGATATACACATAACACAATGACGTATTTCTCTTCCTTCCATAGCAGAGAAACATCGTTCAGCTATATTCTTGACACAATGACGTATTTCTCTGACGAGTCCAATAAGCTCTCGATATCTTTATATCTCTATGATATAGAATTTGCGTATTTTGAAATGCTCCATAGCAAAAGTGAGTTCAACTTTAAGGTATATAAAACTCAGGTACTTTTATATAAACTGTGAAGCTCCAAAACATAACTCCCTGAAAATAAAGTTCCTCATATTTACACTGTTTGTAGAAAAGTGGTTAGTTTGTTTGTATGTTTTGACATTATAATCGTTAAAATCGTTGATATTGATATAGAAAATAATTGTTGTACCCAAAAATTGTATTAAAATGTACATAGTTTGTTTAGCTTACATAATAGACTCACATCAATGAAACTAGATCTAGTATGAATCGGACTGTATCTATGTAATCATATCTCGTTGCTTTCATCATTTTATTTCATTGCAAAAAATAGTTTAAATTTGTTTGAGTTTGTAAGATATTTATATGACCTAAATATACATTTATATTATATTAGGGATTGAAAACTAAATTAGAAATACTTTTGGTATATTTTAAGACTATAAGCTAATGGGAATTTTTTGCAAAGGCAATGTTTTAGTTTTTTAGTTAGACTATATTTCCGTTTGCCAATATATATAATTTACAGGTAATAAAAAAAAACATTAACAAAGAAAAAATATTTAAAAAAACAGAATAGAGTAAAAATAATATATACCTATATAAAAGAAATAAAAACAGGCAATGAGCACGACCACGTAAAAGGGGTATTTGTGCTACTACGGATATTATAAGAATTTTACTTTGTACAATAATTATTTGCCATTATTTTTTTCATTTTAACACATGTCACTAGCTTTAAAATTCGATTATTATCGGCTTCGCATTGCATGGCTTCATATCTTTCTTGGGATAGTGCAGGGCATCTGTTGATGAGGTGATCGGCTGTCTGCGGCTCTTCCCTGCAAACGTTGCAGGTTGCAGTTGAGTTTTTCCATTTGCTAAAATGAGCCAGAAAAGGCCCATGTCCAATGTAGGCTTGAACTAGCAACCGCAATTTGTCTGTCGAGGTTGACAATCTTCTTGTTAGTTTTCCAAGCAAAGCACGCGTGTGAGCCATGGTCCGTTCATTCAAATAACGTCTACACTAGGTTTTATAGAATGCATCATATAAGGACTCTTAACGAAACTTGGAGATATGCCAACACATTTTCGGTTTTGACTCGTTGTGCCACTTTTTGCAAGAAAGTCCGCAAACTCATTTCCTGTCAGATCATTGTGACCTTTGCACCATGAAAGTTGAATATTTTTCTGACTTTTTGCTTTCAGTAAAGTTTCCTTGCACTCCTTCACTACAACACTGGTAGTAAGGGGATTTAAAATTGCTGCAATAGCTGACTGAGAATCCGATATAATTTTGACATCACCTGAGGGGTTTCCTAATTGCAGAACAGCCTCAACTGCTTGAGTTATAGCAAAAACTTCAGCCTGAAACACCGTAGCTTCGCTGCTCAGGGATGCAAATGACTGATACAGTGATTTGTCACCTCGAGTAATTGCCCATCCAGCGCCTGTTTTTCCGTAATCGTCTTTAGATCCGTCGGTATAAATAGTTATGTCAGGGTCGTGGACATCGTGATTATCTACCCATACACGAATGTCTCGGATGTAGTCACTTTGTTTATTTATTTGGGTCCTTTTTATTATTGCGTCAGATGAAAAACAGTGTCCTCGACGCTTGGAAGATCTCCTATTCCATCCCATGTATCTTTGAGAAATTGCCTTGTTCTCCATCTCGATTTCGTTGCAAGGGATTGTATGTATAAGTCCAGGGGGGTTATACCCAATATAGACTCCATCCCCGCCGTCGGTGTTGATCGAAGTGGGAAAGGCAATGTTTATAAATTTATAATTATTTTTTTCATTATTGTCATTAAATCAAAGTATTTTTCTTATGCTGCTGCTTCAGTCAAGTTTTGCTTATATATATATATGTATATATATATATATATATATATATATATATATATATATATATAGATATATATATATATATATATATATATATATATATATATATGTTCAAAATGGGAGACGAAAATACAAATCGGCATGAGCTAAAGTTTGCCTCCATTTAAACTTTAATATATATTCGTGGAATTATTTTGGATAAAACTGGTTTTTTAGGTTTCTTAAAGTTTGAAGCAGCGCTTATGAAAGAGTTTAAGGATCCAGGCATCCAGCATAGCTCTTTCTGCTATAATAGGAGAGATTACATTATCAACTCTGAATTGATATTTGCATCTTAACAGCAAAAAGGGGAGCGATGCTTTATTTCAGTCCTTTAAGTTAAGCCATATTTCTAAAAAAATAACTCTTATACATCATGGATAATATAGAGTGTTAGAGTCACGACCCGTAACGCTGAAATTCGGGGTATTTGTTACGCCGTCATTGTCGACAGAAAGAGCTGAAGAGAGAATGGGACTTCATATTTTTTTAAATCATGAAATAAGAAAGGGATTTGGCATCATCGTAATTCCCATTTGATGGGAAATATATATTATATATTTGAAGTATCACTTTTCTTCCACTCTTTTACTTCTGTACCAGGGTCGCCCCAGCCATCAAGCGGTGGAAGGAGTAATATTTGGAGCATATGGGGTGATGCTAACCTCTCCGGACTGGCTTGTGTCGACCTCGCCTACCTATCAGGAAGCCTATGAGATAGAGCATCTGGTATCCACAGTTCAAAGGGTCCTCTATGCATCAAGAACGGGAGGATCTGGACTCCCTGTGGGTCTCCATCGCCTCGTCGGAAGACATATAGAAACTCTTCGTTCGGTCTCTAGTGCGTCAAACGACAACAATGGGATTACAAATGTAAACAATCAATTTTCCCTTCGTTGGACTGAGAAGATCAAGCTGCCACTATTTTATCAACCAGATCTTTTAAATTCCCTTTTATTTTTATTATTACTCTTAATTTCTTGCCTTATGGGCGTATTCCTTTATTGCTTTTATAATGTGTTTGAGAGTACAAAAGTGATATAATGTACGTTTGCAACGTACGGAATGTAAGATACCCTAGAATAATGAAATAAATAAAATAAAAAATAAAAAAACAGTATCACTTTTCTTTAGCTCTTTCAGTCGCTGTCTTTCTCTCCAGAATGAAGAGCACACTAATATTCCAAATTTCAAAGCCACCAGTCGTTCCTTCGATGCTCTATATTACTATTGTCCAGGCTTGTGAGCGTTCAGCTTTTTTGTGTTCAGTGTTCCGTTCAGCGTTAAAAAAAATAGCGTTCCGTTCAGCGTTCCGTTAGCGTTCAGCGTTCAAATATTTAAAAAGTGACGACGTTTTTTTAAAGAAAAGAATCTCTAGAAAAAGTGATGACGTTTATTTTTTTAAGAAAAGAATTCCAAAAAGTAATGCTTAGTGATGACTTTTTTTAGAAAAGAATTTCCAAAAAAGTAATGCGTAGTGAGGACGTTTTTTTATTTTTAGAAAAGAATTTTCCAAAAAAGTAATGCGTAGTGATGACGTTTTTTTTAAAGAATTTCCAAAAACAGTGATGACGTGATTTTTTCCGAAAAAGTCCAAGAAATGTTTGGAAAAATTGAACGCTGAACGCAAACTCTTTTTTTGCGTTCAACGTTCAGCGTTTAAAAAAAGTTGCGTTCCTTTCAATTTTGCGTTCCGTTCACAAGCCTGCTATTACCTATGATACAAATCCATTTTTTAATAACTCAGAACACTTTATATGAAAGTAACCGATAGTAAAATAAGACACACATACACTTCACAGTGTTTCCTAACTAATTTCCCCTTTCCCATATATTCCAATGAATGGTAATGATGTGAACCACTGAATATGTAGATCCTTTGAGGCTCCCTTCTTTGGGATTGACCTCTTCCCCTTGTTAGTGAGACAATCAGGCAATCTTCATGTGTTAAGGATTTCTTTTCTTATTCACCCTTTTTTGTTCTTTTGTGTTTACTTTTGTTGTATGTTGATGATTAGCATGGGGTTCCAAGAACATGGCCGTATAATCAACACAGTGTAGGCTTCAATCTTGGCATTTGTCTTATGAGTCTAATAATCTCTATAAGAAGGGAGGGGGGAGGGAGGAAAATGCTGAATAGTAATGTACCAAAAAAGCATTATGATAAGAAAATGGAATATTCGGGCAGTTCACAACTCTTCTTTATCTATGAAGAATATATTTTATGGCCAATAAAAGAGTTTTGAAGAAGGAATGTGGGTTAATTGGGTTCAATTTGTTGCTAATAATTTTAAAGTAACCATTTGTACATAAAAATGTCTAAGAACTTAGCATAGGAGCACATCCGTACAACAAGTAATTAAAATCCATGCCATTATCGTTATTTAATTATTTCAGTTAGTAAAATATAAAAAAGATATGAGCTTTGAAAATTTAATATATATATATCATCTAAAGAAAGAGTACAACAATAATATTTTTCTAAATTTTTAAAGCCTTTTAGGTAAACTTTTGAGCTGACCTTGAAAGTACTTTAGTTGCTAATAACTTTCCCGCATATGTTCATGATCAAAATTCCACGTCAAGAATTTCGAATTTGAATGCTAAATATATCCTATTTATGTATTGGATATTTGATTTGGGCTACCTTCCATCTTTGAGGAAACCTAAAAAACAAATTGGTGGAGCTCTTGACCTTTTATCCGAAATAATACCACGAATTTATATTAAAGTTTTTTTAGACATCTCCAAAAAAAACGGATATGGAAGGAAGAGTAAAACTATACCTCCTACCGATTTGTATTCCCGTCTCCTATTTCGAACATATTATTTATATATATATATATATACATATAAATTTATATATTTTTATATAAAATATATTCTGTTTACTTATATCTGACGATAAATGGAAAAACACTCTGTCAATACGAAATACAAAAATTGAGCCATTAATTTTTTTTAAACGATGTTATTGGTGTGTTTGCGTGAACTATCCTAGTGTTATCCTAAATATGGTATATTTAGGTCTTCAATTTTGTTCCAAGAAATATTGATACAAGGCCTTGTTAGTAAATGCATTTTAGGGTAAGCTGACATAGGATGAACCAAATATAGAGACATAAGAATGGATAGAAGTGTGTCAAATCAAAGCAAAAGTGGCGCATTGTGTTACACCTGAGTAATTTGTGTTTGATTCGACCAAATTCTTTTTTTCTCCAATGGTTATGGGGAAGGGTTTGAAAAAAGCTTCAGCTGAGCTAATATATTGATACATATTCATAACAATAATCAGATGATCTTCGTGTATTTAGTATTTTCATATTTTGCCTTCTCAAACGTTATTTTAATCCATATATTCCACAAGATTCTTCACTGCAATTCCTCCACAATACCATTTTCAAAGGAATAATTTAAAACCGATAAATGTATTTGTGCTGAGGACATCTAAGGAGCAAAAAATGTTAAGGCGTGTTTCAACTCTCAATGTGGGGGGGCAGGTTCGAATCCAGAGAGGGGATGGTCATTTTTGGTCTACCACAACGATAAGATCCTACGCTCGATAGTCTAATTTTAATACTATAATGCTTATTTATATCCTGTCGGATACTGCAATTCTATCGAACCAATTAGGCAAAAAAAAAAGATGTAAATGTACTATAATAATATTTCAGCGTGAAAAAGGCAACGTGTCACCTCCTTTTCGATGATTTATATAGAACAAGAGAGAGTATCATAGTAACTTTATGTTATACCAATCAGTAATTGAAATGTAGAATAATTGCATATATCAGATGGGACGAAAAATTTTTTTATCATTTGGAAAAAATACAAAATGAATCCGGCATTGAGCAATGCATAAGCATTGTTATTAATGATCTGTGGAAGTTTGACTCGCTCAGACAATCAATACACAGATGGAGGTCAAACAAAGAGAGATATAAATTTTGGTCGATTGAAGGGCGGGGAAACAAGATGGTCCTCATAAAGCCTGACTTGAGTTCGTTCAAAATTTAAGTGTCGGCTTATGGAAACAAAAGGCTCAATCAATCGTCTGGTCGGCCTATTGTAAATCCTAGATGGCCCTCTAATTGTAAGATTACCGCTTATTTGCATATACTTTGTATGTGTAACTGAATAAATACTCGATACGACACATTTACGTGGTAAAAAGGTTGAACAATAAATTAAATAATCTGAGTGTTTAATATGTATCATGAACCGAATGTAATATAGATTTGGTTCACCAAGAAAGATGGGTTTGGGGATTGGCATGAACCCATTTGCACTAAACAGATGTAGCGAAATGGTTTCAATAACGATAAGAGGGTGCGAAAATTCAAAACCATCTCGTAACTCTGAGTTCATGTTCATATATCAAGAGCCACGAGAGAAGTGATTTCTCATCTCATAATGTCAGTTACTTTTTCATCCATTACTATCCTTTTTCTAATATTGCCAATGAGGCAATATTAGAATAATCGATTCAAGAGATTCATAAATGATCGAGACCCATTTGTTTATTAGGACAATATTTTAACCTCTGAGTTAAAATATTTAGGCCTCCACGGCCAGGAGTGAGGCGACGTTTTCATTTCATAATGCCAACTTTTTTTTAATAATTCACATTACTTTTCATTCAAACCGTCACGTTAAAGAAAAAGATCCCATCTTAGACATCTGAAGGAGAGCAATTATGGTATAAAGCAGAAAAGTTATTAGGAGAGTAATAGCCTGCTATCACTTAATTATGTGACCGTATAAGTCGGTGGTTGTAAACCATGGCTTCAAAAGACATATTATAATGCGCCAAGACGATTCATTTTTTCCCTTGGCCAACAGGCTTCATATTTTATTGCAAACCAAACAACAAACCATAGACATATTTAAAAAAACTTAAAAGAACATTTGAGTGAAAGCATCATTTCTTACGACGTGTATCATTTAAAACGTAGAGTTTAACCATGAATAATATTCCTGAAATATCGTTGCATGATGCACTTCTCATTGCATATAATACATGCAGTGTTTTTGTAATTATAGACAAATTAATTAATTTTAGTATGAAATATATTCGGACTCAAAAGCAAGTAATAATCGGTCATCACCTTCATAGAATTCACCAGTTATTATTGGAACAATCTCTCATTTATAAATGTCTTTTTTGTCGACAGAGCAATAAGACGTCTTATATCATGTTGGCTAAGCATTATTTATTTTGTCTTTAAAGAATGATAGCTCTCAAACCTTAAGCCATAATCCTACTGAGCTAAAGCTAATTCAATCCATTATTAGGAAAATGTCACATTGGATGCCTCTTTGATTAATCCCAGGAGTAGAACGAGTCAACCATAAGGGCTTTGTATTATAGGATATGAACTGCATAGCGTCAAATCGCTTCAAAGACTCGACTTCAAATGTATTCTTTAATCTAAGCACCAAAAAACAAAAAACTTGTTTTTTGAGATTCTTTACGGCAATTTTGAATAAAATGTTAGTATTATTTCATTTCATAGAGCCATTCATGTATTAAATGCATTTAAGTAAAAGATTCAGGGAACTGTTACATCGCAGGTGCTAATGGTATAAGATATATGGCCATACTCTACATTCATAACTTTGGAAATCAGCACAAACTAACAAATGCGTTTAAAAGACCCATTTGTTCACTCTCATAAAAATAAATGATGATAATGGCTTTCTCAACCAGGTTAAAGGACCAAAAATCATAATCATTATATGAATATAAAAAGTTATGAATATTAAAATATGTATTTTTGTTTTTGAAAGGAACACACACAAATGAAACAAAGTTTTTTAAATGTGACATTTGGCATAAAAAGAAATCATCGAGCCAAATGAATGTTTATATATATATATACGAAAATGATTTGATTAATTTTATTTGAGTTCGAAATCAGTTTATTTGCATGCATACTACTGGGTGGTGAAGATTTGAATTTGCACCTTTATGACTATTTAATGTATTTATTTATTTCGAGGGAGAAACCCCATTAATGATAATCTTCATAATTTAATATATGCAATATTTTATGGTATAAACTTGATGATTAATGGGATTTCTTTTCATCTTTTTAATACGCCAAAACAGCATGTATACTTGCATTAAAATGACTCAATCGAACCCTCAAGATCTTTTCAATGAAGTCCATCAAATGCAGCGAACATTCATATCCACAAAACTAACTAATAATGAACAGGGGCTAAAATATAGCATAACAAGAAGAAGCAAAGCAACAAAAACATAAAAATATAGATGATTTTTTATCCACAATTCGAAATAACTAGTTATTTAAATCAAAATTCTATTATATTTCTACGGAGTATACACACACACACACATATATATATATTATATATATATATATATATATATATATATATATATATATATATATATATATATATATATATATATATAGGCTGTTCTTATTTTTCAAATGTTTGAAATGTTAGCAACATTGTGGATTTTCTGTTTCTTTGTGATAAAAAAGACGACATACAAAGTTTGAACAAAATCGGTCAACATTACGAGGTCGCGCAACGAGGTCAAGGTTTTAAAAATTTAGTAAAAATATAGTTTTCCGCAAATTTCTTCAAAATGGTGGACGTTACAGACTTCAATAATAATTATTAATTTAAAGGAAATCTAATTTACTACCAGACGTATGTTTGATGTTTTTTAATAAAACAAAGTTTTCAGTAAAAACAAACAAAAAATGGAGTGTGTATTGTTAGCATATTTCATAGCTCTTTTGTATCAATTAACTTCACTCGCCTGTAGAAGATGACTTGTTCGCTTCAGAGTAAAATAGTATTTTAAGTTTAGTACAACTTTGAATGATAAATCCAAAAATGACCTTGGTTGCATTCTATCAATTCAGAATTCAGTACAATCTGAGTTTACATCATATGATTCAGAGCCTGTATTGACCTATAAGAAATCGATTATGAAAAAAAAAAATAATGTGTTTCTTAGATTTGCGTCAAGGTATCCTCTCAAAATTTTACTTTGTCTCTGACGCATTTATAATCCATTATATGCGTCATTTTGTACGCGAGATAGGCTTTTTTTAATGTACATATAACTCTCTACTTATTAAATTGACATGATTTAGTATACCAAAATATTAAAGCTGGTGTACCAAGCTTTCATTTGATATGTTTGGTGTTCTAAAAACCGCTATACTTTAAGAGAAATAAGCAAATACATTTTTGCACGTACTCTCCCAAAAAAATTGATCCTTTGATATGAGAATATACAATTACCACTTGGTAACTGCTGTTACTGTTAGCTGGATAGAAAGAGAAAGAAAAAAAGAAGGGAGAGAATTGAGGCAAAATACTCTCTCCCTTCTTTTTTTCTTTATCTTTCTATCCAGGAGGGTTCTTCTGCGTCAACAGCTGAGTTTGTAGCTGTGACAACGCAAATCCTCATTCACACAGGCCAACAAAGTTACGTGAGAAACGACCAGCTCCTTGGCGACATCCTGATGGACTTGCTGGGGTCGTGCTCGAAGATGTGTGACACCCTCCTGATGAAGTCGGGGGTCCTGGCCTTGCGGGCGCTGCTGGAGGGGCCTGAAGGCCCTGTCGACGACAGCACCAGGTCCCTGGTATCCTTCAGCTGCTGCCTGAGCTCAGCAGCCCTTCTTCTGTCGATCCCGAGCAGCTCAGAGACTGGGTGTTGCTGATGGTGTTGCCCTTTTTAAAAAGAATCTGGATAACGGCACACCTGCGTTCTTGCTCGTTCCAGATAACAAGCTGTAGATTTCCATATGCGGCGATGACGATAATAAAAATCAGCTGCACGGATCGGATGACGTCATCCTTGTTAACCCTGTCCTGAAAACCGCCGGATTGATTTTACCACTCTATATATATATCTATATATATGTTATATATATATATATACATTTATATATATATATATTAGGGTGATTCTTATTTCACGTTTTTCGGATTTGAGAGTCGAGCTCCCCCTAGGATTTTACTTTAGTGTATAGAGATCATCTTGTGAAAGTTTGAACGAAATCGAATAATTGGAAGTACATGCTCACGGGCCCAAAAGTTATGTAGTAAACTTTTTTTTCGCTATTCGATTGCCTTAATGTCCTTAATTTCAACGCTTTTTTCAAACAATTTGCTGCAAAATGTAGGTATGCTTGCAAGGATTCCAAATCAGTTTTTATTATCATTTACATTCAAAATCAAACGAGATAATAAGTTTCAAAATGTTCATTTTTGGGTATTTGCATAAAATGACTATTTCAAAACTGAATTTTCTCGTTTGAATTTTGGATGTACATTAAAAATAAAAACTGATTTGAAATCCTTGCGAGCATGCCTACTTTTGCGGCACTTTTTGAAAATAGCATTAAAATTAAGGACATTAGGGGCAATCGAATAGCGAAAAAAAAAAATACTACATAAGTTTACTACATACTTTTGGGCCCGTTGAGCATGTACTTCCAATATTCGATTTCGTTCAACCTTTCACAAGATGATCTCTAACACTAAAGTAAATCCTAGGGGGAGCTCGACTTCAAATCGAAAAACGTGAATAAGAATCACCCCTAATATATATAATATATATTCGTGTGAAACACAAAACAAAAAAAATGAGTATCCGTATTATATATTTTTAAGTTTATTTTAAATTAACAATACATTGTCTGTTTTTGTATAAAGAACAAGCAATCAATGTCAATGATAAACGAAAATAGCCTTCAGCAACAACCAAACAATCTGTCGTTTCTCTCAGAACAAATAGACCGGACGGCAGGCAAGGAAGTGTTCAATCAATTGACTATTTATGCATTTAAATAGTTTACTAAGTAAATAGAAAAGTGAAAATAATATATAAATGAAATAATGTCAAGAGGTTTAAAAATATCAACATTACGAAGAAATATAGCAATATATATCTATTTGAAAAGGGGACATTATTATTGACTTAAATTGTATATTGAAGAGTTGGAAATGGGCTTTAAGTGTATAATAATAAAGAATATTATATACAAACGTTAGTTGTATAAAATTATATACAACAAGCTTGTATATGTTTTCCAGTGGTGCCTAAAGGGCATTTTTAAGGACAGCAGCATATATATATATGTATTTAAAGATGTGGGTGTGTGTGTGTATTTATTGCCTCGTGATGTACAAGGCATGGCTCGATATATATGAACATATCAATCAAGACGTCCATTGAAGAATTGAAAAAAATATGTACGATTTTTGATTGAAGACTTGGACGGTGTTTTTAATGCCCCATTCAAAGGTATTTCTTCTATTTTGATCACTTCAGGAAAGAATGATAGAAGAGTCTCATAATGACACTAGATGTAATATAACTTTATTTTTGCACCAAGTACAGCATTACTTCAATCAATATATAATTACATAAATAGCAAATTGGTTTATACATTTTACAAATGGATCACATATGTAATAAAGTTATCAATAATACTTGTAAAATAAAATAATATAACTTATAAATTTTTGTACAGCTATCGAGAATATACAAACAAAAAAGTATATATACCTATATATATATATATATATATATATATATAATATATATATACATATATATGTATGCATATATATATATATATATACATATATATGGGTCATTCCAAAAAAAAAAAAATTCAATAAAATTTTGGGTTCATGGATTCAAATGAAATTTACACCATAGAATTTTGCATTATATGTTTTAAGTTTCAGTTCGAAATTTGTTGTCTGAGCAAAGTTACATGCCTCTGAAAGTCCGAGTTAACTACGCGAAGTAAAAGGGAAAAAGTTCCTTTTAGTGTTTATTACTCTCATTTCCCTGAATGAACCTCTTCAACGCAGCCCACAGTGACTCGATATTTAACAAAGAAAATACATGAAAAAGCAAGGCACTGAGTTTTGCACTAATAATAACAAATATTAAAAGTATCGATATAAGTATAAAAATAGATGTCGAATGAGTGATCAAGTGTATATTTCGGGTGTATCAATCAGAGTATTTCTACGAATATATGCGGTAATATAAAATAAGGATGAAACAAATATCCCAAGTGGAAAGGGACTCCGTGGAAATTATTTGTAGAATCTTTGAAATAAAATAAGGAGTTTATTTCACTCTCATGGATTCAAATGTGAAAAACTTGGTGTAATTGAAGATTCTAGGGTCGAAACGCGACGTAAATAATGGTAATAAGTCACCAAATTCTAAGATGATCGAATTTGTCAAATTATGGCTCCAATCCAGGAAGGCAAATGAAAAGGGGAAGGAAGAAGCCTTGAAGTATCCATCCTTTTTAAATCAAGAGGTCCAAAATGTTCCTTTCCATGCATGAAGTGTATTGTTTTCGACTCTGAGACTAATATGGTGGGTTGATCCGGAGAATATTATTTCATGGACATTGATATCATTCCAAATTGCAAGCCTTTAGAGATGAGACTCGAAGGCTGAGGAGGACTCCTTCATTTGCTTGTTGAGGAAGAGACATGCCTGAGAGACTTCTTTTTCGTGATTGACGAGTCCAAGAGAAGCATAGGAGGAGGCTTCATGAGTGGAGTCTCCGTAGTCAGTCATCCGAGACAGATCCGGAAGAGGGGGGATGGAGGGAGGGAAGGTAGATATTTGAAGACGAATGAGTAGGAATAGGTCATGAAGAACTTCCTCTTATCACGATCCAGGTGCCCAAAGATTCCAATTCTATGTGTAAAGTCACTATTTCTCGATCCCGAGACTCTTCAGGATGGTAGTAAGTTAATTATATATATCTCTCTCTGTGTCTTTCTCTATCTGTGTGTCTATATCAATATACTCTATATAAGGAGGAATTAAATATTCCATTTACGTCATCATAATACACAAATATAATGATGATGATAGGCAATCTAAAAGATCTACTCAATTTCCAAAATGAATCCTTAATTTCTCGGCTTAAACAAAAAACACATCTCTGAATTTTTGATATTTTGTAGAAAAAAGTCTCTTCTACCAACTCACGGCCTCAGTTTTTTTTTGTCCAAAACAAAGAGGAAATCAGGAGAGCCGATTGCTATAAAAAAGTGGCATCAAGGCAAAATACAAAAAGTTTAATTTCATTACCATAGAGCTTTCAAATGCTCAAAATGGGCAATTCAAGTATAAGATATAAACACTAAAATATTTTCAATTTATTAGGTTTTTTCAAAAACTCCATAAAGAACTCGAAAAATTCCAATAAAAATAAGGCCGGGATTTTTTGCCGGGAAAAAGCCCAAATTTAAGAGGTTAAAAATAACGATGAACGACAACTTTTGGCAAACGACAAACGAACGACAATTTTTCGCGAACGTCAACAAGTCTGGTATATATATATATAGGTATATAGACAACTTTAATATGTAAAAAGTACGTGGTTCATTTTTAATTAATAAATTATAAAATTCACTTCAAACGAATGTGAAAGTATACTTTTAGATAAGTGTTCAATAAAACCAAGTAATACAGAACTGTTAAATATTCATCCTTGAGTTTTGTTTGTAATTTACATAACTTTAACTGTCAGTAAATTAATAAGAGTTTAAAAAGACATCTCCTTAGTTATGCATAAGGCTCACATGAGAAACTTTATTAATTTTAGGGAACATTAAAAAAACTAAATTAGTGTACACTTCAAATAATATGCATATTATATTATGAATAAAATAAGCCTAAAAGTGCCTAAAATTACTCAATCGAATCTAGAATCTTTCCGATGAGATTGATCCATGTTGACCTTCCCCTCTCGGGAGGCAAACCTGTACCCTAAACATTGATAATTAAACACGTCATTACCCACTGAGCTAACGCACCATTTAAAAAACATTCTTGTAGAATATTCTGAATTTAGATCATATTCATTAGGTACAGGAGCTTCATTGCTATGTTTCCTTAAATATTATATATGCAGTTTTATTTGGTATTGATTGAATATAATAAATTTAAAAAAGTTTTTTTCCGTAAATAAAGGCATTTTTTATAATCGTAAGAGAGGAAATTACCCTTTTAAACGATCACTTTTCTGTTTTCTTAAGAAATAAAAAAGTCTATCCCTCTTGATTGCCTTCCCATAATTTTTAAGAGCTGGAGAAGAAATCTAATTAAGTTTTTGACCATTTTTAAAATTGATGATGCCATCGTATCAAAGCAATTAACTTTAAATGTAGAGTGGTGGGCAGAGGCATCCATGATAATTAGTTTTGGTGTGAAACGATGTGAAATTATGGTCTAATAAATTGAGAAGTTAAGATTTTTATATATTAAGTGGTTGACCATAATTTATTGGGGGATATATTTTCAAAATAAACTAGAGGCATGTATACACTCAGAGAGTGCAAACCTCCGCCGATCCCCTCCAAATGAATCACTTAACGGAATTACAATCCAATCATATATGTCTACATAAGTAGGTGTGTTTGGGGAATAATGAGTGAGGAGAGAGCCATCCTAAAAAAATCCATTGACGTCATACTAGTTATTCGTCTATTCAAAAATACGTCACTGAATGTTAAAACTCCTTTCTTTTCTCCATCATGCTCTTAATATTAGCGTTATATTTTATTAAAAATTAAGATTAAGAGGAAGACGGGAAGAGAAAGAAGTTTAAGCACCCAGTGACGTAGTCCTTAGCTGATAAATGTTCAATATTACGTCAATGAATATTTTTTAAGCGTTTGTTCTTTCCTACTCCCTGAATAGAGACCCCATTTCATTATTAGTATTTTTAGTATTTAGCTCATTTTGCATCTTAAACAAGCACTCAGAGATGCCAAAATTTAATCACTTGTTCCTTTGGCATTTCCAACAACTCCACAAAGTTTCATCCGAATCCGTTCCGTGCTTTTTGAGTTATCCTGCTGACAAACAAACCAACAAGCCAACAAACCAACGCCAGTGAAAAACTAGAGGCATATATACACTCAGAGAGTGTGCACCTCCGCCGATCCCACAACATTCCATTCAAACATTCTCCCTTTCACCGCCCGATTTCTATCTTAATCATTGTTTTCCTCTGTTAGCTCATTTTATATATTAAAAAAGCACTAAGACGGGAAGAGGAAGAAGTTTAAGCTACGTCACTGGGTCAACATAGTCCTGAGGATATATGAACAATAGTACGTCAATGAATATTTTTTAGCGTTTGTTTTTACTACTTATGAATAGAGAGATTTTTTAGTATTTTGCTGATTTTGCATATTAAAAAAGCACTTAGAGATGCCAAAATTTAATCACTTGTTCCTTTTGACATTGCCAACTCTCCACAAAGTTGATTCGAATCCGTTTAGTACTTTTGAGTTATCCTGCTGACATCCAAATTACAAACCAACAAAGCCATGAAAACAATACCTCCTTCGGCGGAGGTATTTTATCCTTCGGTGGACTTAAAAATACTTATCTTGGCTTTAATTTTTAATTATAAATATTTATAGATTGTGATCCATATGTTTGTTGCTTTGATTTGTATGTCTATATGAAATAAAGAAATGCCTTCTGTTAAAAAAACATTTTAAGCATTTATGATAAATACAATTTTTTCTGAACATATGTAATACAAAGTCCACCTGCACATGATCTTTACCGTGATCAAATATGTAGTTCTGCTGATTCATCACGCGCAAAAAAGTACTCGTAATTTCTTAATTATGTTATTTCATTTTAAATTTAGCAATTTGCCGATTTCAAACACTATTAATGAGTAATGAGACAACCAATGAGATAGTACTTGATTTTCTCTCCTCATTTTAAATACTACATAGTGATTTCAGTTATTAACAAATGATGGGAACTCATCCACCAATTACCCGTTCTCTTATTTAGCCCCCTTCTTAACATTTATTTGCCTAGATAAGCTCCAGGGATTATATTCGTGTCTCTCTCTCTCTCTCTGCCTAAGAGATCCTAATGGATTTTACATGTTTGAAGACATTAAAATGTAGAAAGTTTTACACTCAGTAGGCAATTGGATTTCTCTGGGTCACATGTTAGCTGCGCCCTGAAACAACATCTATGTATGCAGAGAACATCTTTAATCCCCAAAATAGTGATGATTGTGAGGATGGTAATAATAATATGAATACAATCTACAGGGCAAGGAAATTTTATAATCAAGTAAAAAATACAACACACTTTTTTCATTCTAGATTAGGATTTTTGTTTTGTTTCATAAAATTCTTTTTTTTTTCTTCACTAAGTTTTTTTTTCTTCTCCTTTCATTATACTGCATAGTTAGATTGGATAGTTTTATGTACATATATATTTATACACAACATGTATAAAACGTATATGCTTATAGTACAAAATTTGAATATATTGAAATGTGTACATATCTATATTTAGAGTGAATGTACGTCTCTTGCCATAAATGTTTGGTAGATTATTATCAATGCATAAATGTATTACAAATAAAGGGAATGGATCTTTGTGGGGCCCCTTTTTAACCAAAAAGTTTATATTTCAAAACATTTAAATTCCTAATATATATATATATATATAAACTGGTTGTGATATACTTTAAATTGTGGGATTTTATAATATGGAGTATTTTGTTAATCCATACAGTGTAAAAAAATCACAACAATACACTAGAAAATAGGAGATTAAAGAAACCAATATCTGAAAACGTTAAAAACAAAACGTAAACTAGAGGCATATATACACTCAGAGAGTGCAAACCTCCGTCGTCACGGGGCCCTTATGAGCCTTCTGAGGCGGATTTTTCACGACTGGGGCAGCGTAAAGAAGCACTTTAATCACTTGTTCCTTTTGGCATTTTCAACAACTCCACAAAGTTTCATCCAAATTTGTTCCGTACTTTGTGAGTTATTCTGCTGACAAACAAACCAACCAACGCCAGTGAAAACAATACCTCCTTTGGCGGAGGTAATGAACATTATAATCAAAGTTACTGTCTAAAGATAAAACCATAATATATAATGACTTATTAATGATTATATTTTTTCAATATAAAACGTTGATGTCCTCTTATAGATGAATTTAAGGTATTTGAAGGAATAAACTTTATCAAATCTCTGCCCCATGTCCATGACGCGTCGCAGATGAATGGGAATTTTTATTGAGAGGGCTGAATCATCATTTTTGTTAAGTAACACGAACTTTTTTGGTTTTGTCTATATATTATTTCGTCTCTTTTTTTTACGTTTCATGAGGTGATATTTCATCCTTTAGGTATATGATACTTGGACTAAAAGTATATTGTGACTCTACAGGTATATCTAGCTCTGATTTTAGCTATTTAGGAATGGAAAATTAGCTAGATTTACAAGCCATGCTGTCATGCATGTCACCATTTACTTGGCCAACTAAATGGATTGTCTTCCTTTCCAATCATACAAGACTTACTATAATGTGTATTACCTCCGCCGAAGGAGGTATTGTTTTCACTGGCGTTGGTTTGTTGGTTGGTTGGTTTGTTTGTCAGCAGGATAACTCAAAAAGTACGGTACGGATTCGGATGAAACTTTGTTGAGTTGTTGGAAATGCCAAAAGAAACAAGTGATTCAATTTTGGCATCTCTGAGTGGTTCTTTAAGATGCGAAATGAGCTAAATACTAATACATATTTCAAGTTAGCCTACTCTGCCAATAGATGTCGCTGTGCTGTGAAATCGGGTGCCGGGAACGTCTTCCTCTCGGAATTTCCGTCGAGGGGAACCCTCCCCCGTCCCTCTACGCCGCCCCAGTCGTGAAAAATCCGCCTCGGAAGACTCATAAGGACCATGTGACGGCGGAAGTTTGCACTCTCTGAGTGTATATTTTATATATATTTTTACGCAATTCTACCTACTTTTTATAATTTTATGTATTCTTTGTAATACAATTTTAAATAAGGACCATTAAATAAATAAAGACTTGACTCTATTGGAAAATTAGTGTAACTTTTATTCTTTATTACTCTTAAGTACCTATCGTATATATGTAACCCTTTGACATTTAGTTTCAGAGTATAACAAATAATAGAAAATCGTCCAAGTTTTCTTATGAAATATATTTTTTTGTTTTTAAAATTTATGTTCTTGAAAAGATTGGTTAAGAAGAGGAGGGGAATAAAATACGAAAAATGATAAAATTCAAATGATTTTAATATCAACTAGAGGACTCAGAGAGTGCAAACCTCCGCCGATCCCCACCAAATGAATCACTTGGTCTTTTTGTCATTTCCAACCCTCTACGCACTGTCCCTTTAACTCTACATACTGCTCCTTTATTGTTTACACTCTAGAGGTACATGGAAAGAAAAAGAAACTGACGTCATCAAAGAGGAGAGCACAGCACAGCGACATCTATTGGCAGAGTAGGCTAACTTGAAATATTTATTAGTATTTAGCTCATTTTGCATCTTAAAGAAGCACACAGAGATGCCAAAATTTAATCACTTGTTTCTTTTGACATTTACAACAACTCTACAAAGTTTCATCCGAATCCGTTTTGCACTTTTTGAGTTATCCTGCTGACAAACAAACAAAACAAACAAACCAACGCCAGTGAAAACAATACCTCCTTCGGCGGAGGTAACAAATGAAGCGAGTTGAAAACAGGATAATAGATAAGACAGATTTTGTGAATGATTATTGAAAGTTCCTTCGATTATATTAGCATACTGACAAACGGTAAATACTTTAAGTGTTCGGATTCATCCGCTTAAGGAATCACGTGGAGCTCTTACATAACACAATGCTCCTTAAATTTAATATTTTTTAAGGGTTTTTATGATGAACATCACAATTGTATAAAACTCATCATTTCCCAGTATGAGCTGTTTAAAAGTCAATGAAACAATATTTAGATATTACCAACATCAAGTTAATAAATTTCATTGTGCCCAATATTTTTTTTCTTAGACACATCCAAATATATATGAGGATGTAAGGGGGGTGGGGGTGGGAAGGGAGGTATAAGATATATATCTCGTGTTATATGTTTTGCCCTGACATATATATATATATATATATTTGTTGTTAAACAACCATGATGCCAGCAAGCACACAACCATAAAACATAAATGGAACAATAAAAAGCCTCTTATCGATAACTTTTTGAGCAAAAAAAAATTAATAGAATCAATGACACAGCAGTTTTGAGAGGAATTGTGTTGAAAAGGTTAAAAATCCTCATAAAGATAAGGCAGCTCAACAATGAATCAAAAATGGTATACTGCCAATAAACTTTTTACTTTATTGCACATTGTATACAAAGAATAACAAATAGAAAGAAATATACTTTAAAATGTATCTTATAATTGTATCTATAAGCCTTGAAAGACTGTTTTCAATGTACTGTTCTCATTGCATACATTTATATATTATATATATATATATATATATATATATATATATATATATATATATATATGTGTGTGTGTGTGTGTGGTGTATGTCTAGTGTTTGTACAACCTTTTTACATGATAAAGTACAGCTAATTTAATCCCTAAAAAGAGTAAAGGTTTAAGAGCACCCACGATATAAATATATATATATATACCTATATAGATATATACATATATCAGGAAACAACCGAGTACCCGGCCCGGGTCCCGGCTGTTTTTTTAGCGTCCCGGGCTTATAGACACCGAGACGGGACTTCAATATTTTCTTTCGTTTGTCACTTATAAATATGTTTAGAAAATAATTTCCCAAAAAAGTGAGGACGTTTTTTTTCGAAATATTCTTTTCCTTAAAAACGCATCACTTTTTGGGAAATTTAATATATTTTTTTCTTTAAAAAAACGTTGTCAATTTTTTTGAGATTATTTTTCTAAAAAAAACGTCACTTTTTTTGGAAATTTGAGTATGTACAAGGCATTGTCTGTATGTGTTGAGATGCCTTTCCTTACTCTTGCCAGTAGTAATGAGCGTCCCAATCACCTAGGGAGTACGGAAGGAGAGCGAGAGATGGAGCGATTCTTTCATAGTATCGAAAAAGTAGTGCCCTACTCGGATTCCCGACTCGGATCATTGGCGGCTCTCTTATTTTATTACTGTTGACTATGACGTCACCCCTCACTTTCTCTCTTTGTTGATGTTTATGCATATGAATAGGTTGCGTGTGAGTTATGATCAAAATATCAGCTGAGTCCTGCCAAAATCACTCTTTAGCTATCCCCCAGGGCAGAAGGTAATTGACTCCAAAAAATTATTTACCGTATAATTGTGCAATCCTACATACTTTAAAGGCAATTAAATTAAGTTATATAATATTTTATTCAGAGAAACATCACAGATATTATTATATATTTATTCCATAACTATAAATATTGGTAAGGAAAAAAATATCTGCTCTTAAGCTTCTGTTATGTACAATTTTACATCAAGATTGCTTAATGTTTTATTTTTTATGTTATATTATTACCTCCGCCGAAGGAGGTATTGTTTTACTGGCGTTGGTTTGTTAGTTGGTTGGTTTGTCAGCAGGATAACTCAAAAAGTACGGAACCGATTCGAATGAAACTTTTTGGAGTTGTTGGAAATTCCAAAAGGAACAAGTGATTTAATTTTGGCATCTCTGATGCAGAATTAAGATGCAAAATGAGTAAATACTAATAATATTTCAAGTTAGCCTACTTTGCCAATAGATGTTGCTGTGCTGTGAAATCGGGTGCCGGGAGCGTCTTTCTCGGAATTTCCGTCGAGGGGAACCCTCCTCCGTCCCTCTACGCCGCCCAGTCGTGAAAAATCCGCCTCGGAAGTCTCATAAGGACCCCGTGACGGCGGAGGTTTTGCACTCTCTGAGTGTATATATGCCTCTAGTTAAGTTAATAATTTCTAGCTAAAATGTTTCAATTATGTATGGTAAAAACAAAACATAATGTCTAATAGAAGGTACATATAGAAAAAAAATAATAATAGTTCACAATTAATATATTGATAAAAAGTTTTGAATATCACCTCAGACAAGTGACATCCCTCGTGGAATAAAAAATTGAACCGATTAGATCATTGGAAACATTTATTTTCAATGTGATTGAGAAACAATTCAAAGATATCGAAAGGTATTTATCTATTCCATTAGATGTATGTGTAAAGTGCATGTTTATTAACATTCAGAAGATTTAAACAACTTAAATCCCAGTAGAATAATCATCCCGTGGATAGTTTTCTACGCTTTGTTCCCTTCAATTCAACTCCGATCACTAATACCCAAGACAGTTTATATGTTCGTTTGAATAGGAATGTTGCGTTTAATTTAAATATAGATCACCTATAAATCCTTTTAAATCCTTCTACACTGGGACTCACTGATAGGTAATAAAACATCAAACTCTTCTTCTCGCTAAGCGACGGTAGTCTTGGAAAAGCAATA
>CP045903.1:9503133-9516759 GCA_013387185.1 Caligus rogercresseyi
AGATATATATTATATAACAGGTCGGCTGATAAGTCCCGAGACTACTAAGAAGAAAACATTTTCTTGACAAAATTCGATTTTATTATTCAACATAGTTGCCTTCGAGGGCGATACAGCGATTATAGCGATCTTTCAATTTTCGATTCCACTTTTATAGTAATCTTTCGTTTTATCCAAAAATAGGCTTCTGTCTCGGCGATTACTCCATCATTGTCCTTAAATTTCTTGCCAGCGAGCATTTCTTCCGGTCTGCAAACAGGAAATAGTCGCTGGGGGCCAGATCTGGAGAGTACGGTGGATGGGGAAGCAATTCTTAGCCCAATTTATTTAATTTAGCCATTGTTTTCATTGACTTGTGACACGGTGAAACAACACTTTTTTCTTCTTCAAATGGGGCCGTTTTTCAACAATTTCATCATTCAAACGCTCCAACAAGGCTATATAATAATCGTTGTTGATTGTTTTCCCTTTTCAAGATAGTCAATGAATATTATACCGTGTGCATCCCAAAATACAGACGCCATAACCTTCCCAGCTGACTGTTGCGTTTTCCCTCGCTTTGGATTCAGTTCATCATATGCAGTCCTCTCAGCTGACTGTCGATTGGACTCGGGAGTGAAGTGATGGAGCCATGTTTCATCCATTGTCACATATCGACGCAAAAATTCGGATTGATTACGATTGAACAGCTTCAAACCCTGCATCATCAATTCGTTGTTGTTTTTGGTCGATTGTGAGCTCTCGCGGCACCCACTTTGCACAGAGCTTTCGCATGTCCAAATATTCATGCACGATATGTCCAACGCGCTCTTTCGATATCTTCAGAGTCTCCAGCTATCTGGATCAACTTCACTTTACGGTCATTTAAAATCATGTTGTGGATTATTTTATGTTTTCTGGTGTAACCACCTCTTTTGGGCGTCCACTGCGTTTATCATCATTCGTGCTCACACGACCACGTTTGAATTCAGCAAACCATCGACATATGGTTGCTTTCGATGGAGCAGATTCCGGATAACATTCTTCAAGCCAAGTTTTAGTTTCGATGGTATTTTTTCCCATCAAAAATAATGTTTTATTAACACACAAATTCGTCTTTTTCCTATTTTCCCACAATAACAAAAGTAACTTCACTTAAAACGCAATATCTCAAAGACTAGTTGTCAGACAGCTGTTATATTTATGGATGTATGTTTTGAAGGTTGGTACTAGCTGACAGTCATATGAAAACAAATCCACTGGCGCCATCTATGTGTTAGTCTCGGGACTTATCAGCCGACCTTGTATATATATCAGACTTGTTGATTTGTCGTTCATTTGTAATCATCCATCGTTCATCTTTCGTCGTTGCGACGATGAACGACGAACAGAAAAAATTGACAAACGTACAGAAAAAAATCCCATCGTTTGTCTTTGGCGCCAAAAAAAGACAAAGATTTTTATTTTTCAGCAGAAAATTTCCTTTCTAAAAAACCGTCATCACTTTTATCAAAATGGCAAAAAAAAAATTTCTATAGAAAAAGGTCGTCAACTTTTCCAGAATTACAAACGACAAACGAACGATGAACGACGAACGATTTCATTCAAAATTTACGATGAACGACAAACAATAACTTTTGATGAACGACAAAATAACAACGAACGACATTTTTTCGCGAACGACAACAAGTCTGATATTATATATATATATATGTTTATAATTATATATAAAGTTCATTTGGTCTTTAGTTAATTGTTAACAGCTATATTAAACACGGTAATATGTTCCTTTAAAACTCTTTTTATTTATGGAAACAAAACACAAGAGGATTGCTTAAAAAAAATCCATCCTTACAACACAATTCTTTATTTTTTTAAACGATTTTACTCCTCCATTAGCTAATATACATCCTCTTGGACTCATTAGGCTCAAGTAGAAAAACAAGACGAGGCTTCATCATTGATAGAGATCATCATCATCATCACTATCATCGTGTTTCGAAAGTAGAGTTTTAAAACATAAAAAGCAGCCCTTCTCTTCTAACCCTTGTACTACGATATAGTAACTCATTTTTCACGAGTTATCAAGAGAAGGATGAAATAATAATAATATAATACTACTAAGCATTAGAGTGGTGGTGTTGTAGTATGTAGACGGGGGGTATCATAACTATAAATAAAATGAAATTGGCCAATTTCCTCTCAATATATCTCCTCCCATTCACGCTTCAGAAAAAGAGTCTATGTTCCCTTAAGCTTCTTCTTTGCTTGTATTTCTTTTTTTCTTTTTTTTACTTTTTATTACTTTATTTTACATTACACATAATTGTGGTACACAAAAAAACCTCGTTTTCCTTCACATTAACAAGTATTTGCAGGGTACAAATTATGGCAAAACCCATCAATTATAACTCCTTTAATTAATGACTAGTTTTTGAAATAGTTATTCTTCTCTGTTACTAAAGTATATTTTCCAATATATAGAGTACAAAATATCACGAAAATGGTGAGTTGTTAATAAAAGTAAATAATAAGAAATATGTTAAAGGGAAAAAGTAGAGGCACTTTTTTGTGAAGCTGATCACATATGTGGTATCTATGCAGCCATCTTATCATAAAGATATATATCTGGAATTGCCGGGAATCTCAAGTTAAACCTCAAGATTACTCTTTTTTATCTTCAACATTAAAGTTACAAGAAATAAGAAAAATAAAACATATAGTGACATCCCGCTTTTTTCACTCAAAGAACTGATTTTGAATGATCAAGTCGTCTCCACACACGCAATAATATGTCTTTAAATATGTTTCTCATGTAACATATTGCAACTTTAAAAGTTTAGAGACAATTTTAGACGAAAGCTAAAGTTAATAAATCTTAGACTTATATTTGGAATCTTTCCATTTAAAGATCATAAATCTTTATGATCAATGGAGAAATTAAAATTATCCTTCACTAGGACCACGAAGGCTAGTTCTTAATTCCGGAGAGGACGAACCCCCTTTAAACTCCGAGTGTTATCCCCTGGAAAGAAAATTGGTCTAATATATTGGAGGGGGGCAATTCTATTGTTTCCTTAAACAACGAGTGGTACAAATTTCCATGTAGAGCGCCTACACAGTCTCATCCAAAAGGGAGAAGTTGGCATACCTCTCTTCAACACAAGACCCTTAAATCTTTTCCTTTCCCACCAGCCTTAACAAAAAGGAACAGATGTTTGTGTGGAGATTGTTAACGCCAAGCCCACACAGTTCAGTAATACGGAGATCTGATATAACCTTTGGGAGGGAGGCGCCGCCTCGTGACCAACCTTAGTTAATGAAAAACAGATGTCTGATACGGTAAATGTTGACGCCAAGCCCCGGAGGTAGGTAAAGGAACGGATCTGACCGGCTTGAGGAGGCTAACCCCATCGACAACATAGAGTGCATATCTTACGTAGCGACAGAAAAAACTAAAGACCTCATATTTTTATCATAAAAAATACTTTTTGTTGCTGTATCTTCAGCAACAATAAAGAGCAAAGATATATCCCATATTCAGCATTTCCATACGTGGCTTCGGTACTCTTTGCTATCTATGGCTGCCCCCTTATGAGGTCGATCACTCCGATTTTTAGCTCCATTTTCGACCTAAGCCTTCATATTCTCATTTTTCATAACTCGGCACCGTAAAATTGCTTAGAGTATAAAAATGGGAGCCATCGATGGATCTAAATACAGGGCATACATGTACATTAATATTATATTCTAACTATGGAATGAAGCAACAAAAAAAAAGCTACAAATATTTATGTACACCAAATGACATAAAAAGTAGGGAAATATTGTGCTCATAATCAGATTTATTTATCTGATCCTCTCTTTCTGCAATTGATGCTCCTCCCCTGGTATTATTAGTATGCAAGGCTAAGAGTGTATTAATGGGATAATTTGACCCTCCCCCCCTGATGTTTATCCAACAGATATATACTTCTCGCTAAAAGGAGGGGGGGGGGGGGGGGGAGCTGTATTAAATAAACTTATGTGCTTAAAGATCAGAGAAGTCGATTAAGATACCATCATCATTATATAAATATTTTGTATCCTTTATAGGCATTCGCAGAGTATTTAGATCTAATTACTCTGATAGTCGCAAGAATTATTGCCTCCGGTCTTACGTGACTATTCTTCCTAGTGTAGCCTGCTTTTTATTCTAAAGCGAGAGAGAGAATAAAGCTTGTGCAAGAGGTTTAGTAGAAGTTTCTGTGGTGAGGGATGCAAAGCCCTGCTTAAATGACATTATATAATGTATAACCATTGTTAATGTAAGTCAATGTGAAAATAGTTTAATTAATATGTTGTATTTAGTATTTTTATTGTAACACCGTTTAAGTTTAGAACAGAGCTGGGAATCGATAGAAAAAATCTACCGCCGATTTGGTATTCGGTGAATACCTTCTACCGTTCGGTCTCGATATTCTGTAGATTTATTGTTTAACTACAGTATCGATCGATATTTGGTACGCTTGATAAGAAAGAGAGAGAAATGTATTTATGTATCTACTCTGTGACTTCTTCTTATACATTTAATATCGGACAACTTATAACATAGGACAATGAAGTACATAATTTATTATAATTTATTAGAGATATTTGAAATTAAATACAAACTAATATATATAAATTATATATGAACTTGGATTTTGTAGAAAATAGAAGGCTATAGCATTTTATTCATTTACTGTATCTTATTATACGTTGTCCGATATTAAATGCGCTTTCAGGTACTCTAGTATTCAATGCATAGCATGAGCATATATTGAATACATTGGAGCTACGTAGATGTATATTATTTTGCAAATTGCCGATTTACCGAATACTGATTTACATTCGGTATAGTCGCAGCTCTGGTTTAGACAGATAAAATATTGAATACACAAAAGTATTACTTTATAGAAGAAAACCATTTTTTGGAAAAAGAAACATTTCAGGAATAGCGATAACCAATGATTCTTAACTAAGATCGGTTCTACAACCTGATTGGTTGATTTGAAAGGGGAGTGAATAATAATAAAATCAGTTAGAATGAAGGGCTTTAGCATCATACAATCCATGGATATTTGATCGTGTGAACATCAAACAACTTCTCAGGATCATAAAAGGCTTATTTTTTGTTGTATTGTCATTGGTGATACAGAGGTCCCCCTCAATATATGCCGATATGACGTACAAAAAACTAATAGACAGCTGGAAAAATTCTGCTCATTAGTGAATTAGCGGAAGCTTCCATGCTTTTAAGGATTGTAGATTAGATAATATATAGGAGAATTTGTTGTACATATTTATTTGTATTGTCGTGTTGACAATTATGACTTGATGGTATGGACTTATACTGAACAAAATGAAATCAACTTGTTAAACGACATTAAGTTCATAATACTTTTATTATAATTTGCAGATCCAATAAAATGTATTAAACATATATTGTTTGAATATATTAAACATAACATCAAAATGTCACAAATATTATGGATAAATTTAAATATGTTTTAACAAAGCAGAAAACAAATAAATTACTATACGTAGAATAAAAGCACTGATTGACACTCTGTTACATACTAAGAAACACACTTCAAATAACATCATTCCCTCTCTGACGTTATAATATAAATATTTATAAAATGCAAAAGGGTATTCCGCTCGTTTAGTAATCTATTTAGTTAGATAAAACAATACCAATATAACTCATTTGAAATTTAAGTACGTTGCTGCTGGCTAATGTCTGGTTTAAAGGAGATTAACAAACTTAAAAGTACGGATTTGAGCATTTTTTAGATATTCATTCTAAAAATCATAGCTCTGCCCTCTTAAATTATAGATCAATGCTAGAGGGTCAAATGACTTGATCATTATGTATTGCTTTCAAGTTCATCATGCACATCGTGTCCAAGTTCATAAGCATATATATATTATATATATAATATATATATATATATATATATATATATAATATATATATATATATATATATATATGAGTACTTTAGGAATAAAATGGTGTACACAGCCAAAGCTTCTTTAGGTTCGAACTATGACGAAAGGAAATCAAATACAAATTTCATTTAATTGTACTATGTATGGTAAGAACTTCATACATTGATTAAAAAAACTCTCCAAAACATTCTAATATGTCTGAACTTTCTAGTATGTTTGTTCAAGAAATCTATAAACACTAAAAGGCTAATGAATACGGATAAGTGACAAAAGTTGTGCCTTTTGGAATCCATGAGAGAAAAGGAAATTATTCTAAAACTCTAGACACTATATTAGAAACTTGTTGAATCCTCGATTAGTGTTTATCTTCAAAATTTTATTGAGTATATTTTTTTACATATATATATATATATAAATGATACTAATAATAGATTAAATACTCAAATTACATAAAACATAATTATCATACATGAGTAAACTGATATAACCACACATAGATTGGTCAATAAAATATATAAAAGTCTAAAGTCTTAGTCTTAAGCTAATACGACGACAAAAGAACAAACAAAATTTAACAAATTAGAATAAATAATTAATAGAATGTCACATTCGTATAGCAGACTTGGGTATAACATATAACAAACTAAAATTAGCATTATAATAATAAAGCATAGTGTTAAATTAAAAGACTAAAAGTTTTAGTCTAAAACAAACATAACTAGAGGCATATGTACACTCAGAGAGTGCAAACCTCCGCCGTCACGGGGTCCTTATGAGCCTTCCGAGGCGAATTTTTCACGACTGGGGAGGCGTAGAGGGACGGGGGAGGGTTCCCCTCGACGGAAATTCCGAGAGGAAGACGCTCCCGGCACCCAATTTCACAGCACAGCGACATTTATTGGCAGAGTAGGCTAACTTGAAATATTTATTAGTATTTAGCTCATTTTGCATCTTAATTCTGCACTCAGAGATGCCAAAATTAATCACTTGTTCCTTTGGCATTTCCAACAACTCCACAAAGTTTCATTCAAATCCGTTCCGTACTTTTTGAGTTATCCTGCTGACAAACCAACAAACCAACACCAGTGAAAACAATACCTCCTTCGGCGGAGGTAACTAGAGGCATATATACACTCAGAGAGTGCAAACCTCCGCCGTCACGGGGTCCTAATGAGCCTTCTTGAGGCGGATTTTTCACGACTGGGGCGGCGTGTAGAGGGACGGGGGAGGGTTCCCTCGACGGAAATTCGAGAGGAAGACACTCCCGGCACCCATTTCACAGCACAGCGACATCTATTGGCAGACTAGGGGATATATACACTCAGAGAGTGCAAACCTCCGCCGTCACGGGGTCCTAATGAGCCTTCTGAGGCGGATTTTTCACGACTGGGGCGGCGTAGAGGGACGGGGGAGGGTTCCCCTCGACGGAAATTCCAGAGGAAGACGCTCCCGGCACCCAATTTCACAGCACAGCGACATCTATTGGCAGACTAGGCTAACTTGAATATTTATTAGTATTTAGCTCATTTTGCATCTAATTCTGCACTCAGAGATGCCAAAATTTAATCACTTGTTCCTTTTGGCATTTCCAACAACTCCACAAAGTTTCATTCAAATCCGTTCCGTACTTTTTGAGTTATCCTGCTGACAAACCAACAAACCAACAAACAAACCAACAAACAAACAAACAACAAACAAACAAACCAACCAACGCCAGTGAAAACAATACCTCCTTTGGCGGAGGTAAAATTAATATATCGAATAAAATTATAATAACTTCTCAATTATATTAAAATGAAAGAGAATCTTGATTTCCCTCGAAGGGAGAGCCCACCAGTTGTTGTCGGTTACAGAAGGGATTTTGAGGGTGGGAACTACATATCTCCAATTTTTCTTTGTTTTTTTAGCTTATAAGTTTACATCTTTTTGTGCTTGTTTTTGAGAGTTGTGTCGACGGAAATGTTTTGTCGAAGCGAGAGTCTACGAGTTGTCGGTTATGGAAGGGATTTTGAGGGTGAGAGCTCCATATTATTTACTTATTTTAAGCTGATATGCTTACCTCTTTTTGTATTTATTTTTGATATGTTTTGTCCACGGAATATATTATGTTACATCAACATGATAGAATAAATTTACACCCCTTTGGACGTATTAAAAAAATATATATATATATATATATATATATATAAATACTATTGTTTTATTGCTTGTTTTTTATCATTGTTAATGCTGTCATTGAAAGAAAGAGAAGTGATTATTTTTTAATTGTAATTTAGCTTTTGCAAAGAAATGCTGCAATCCGTTCCGGCTATGGATCGGATCAAAAGAAATTAATGGCTTATCTTACCCAATTTAGTCTTAATTTTACAAATAAATTGCCCATGTGGTTCTATACAGAATATAAATAAGTATTATAGCATTAAAATAGTCACTCGAACCTAGGATCTTATCTATGAGGAGGTAGACCAAAAATGGTCATCCCCTCTCGGGATTCAAACCTACGTCCCTAACATTGAGATCGGAACACACTTCTACAATTTTAATATGTTTGGCGATTCATAAAAATTATCTTATTTATCAATCAAAGGATCCATTTTCAGCTGTCAAATTATAATCCAACCAAATAACGTAAAATCGTTTAACATATGTGTATGTTTTTTTTCAATTTCTCCCCAGGAGTATATGCGGTTAAGCTTCTCATGGGGTAACGGAAACTGCAATTTAATGCAGCAACCCGTTAGGCATATACCCTAAAGGTGAGGTATATTTCATTTATATACAAACGGTGAACAAACAACAATAAACAATCTAATATAACATACTAAAATACATAATAAAAACGTTTAAAAGCACATATACTCGTATCAATTAAAAAATCAAATTGTTTCAAATAAAAACTGTTGTTTAAAAAATCATTGAAGAATTTGGTCATCGAAGAAGACATCCACGAACTGGCGCGTGTTGATGAGAGCCCTGATGAAGTGGGAAATCATCCTTACTCCAACGATAGTCCTCACGATCCTCGGTAAGGTTCCTCCTTACACCAGCAAGGGCATCACAGCTGTTGACAAAGTGAATGGGAGACTCTCGTTCCTCTCCACAAAGCCTACAAGAGTCCTCATCCGCCAATCCCATTTCCTTGAGATGTTTTTTCATACGAATATGGCCAGACACAAAACTTACAATATTATGAATTGAAATTCTCGTGTGAGTGTGCAACTTCCATCTTTGTTTCAGATCAGGAAAGAAGAATTTTGTTTGGCGGCAACTTTGTTCACCATGCCATTCTTTCAGCCATAACGATCGAGTTTTGTTTTCGATTTCTCTTATTATTGTTATTTGAGGGACTTCGACGCTAGATGGAGATATAATACTACATCCCATCTTAGCTAAGGCATCCACAAATTCGTTGCCAGTGTTGTCGTCATGGCCCTTAATCCATTTCATATATATAGTCCTCTTCGACCTGCCCATTTCATCCAATATTGCATTTTGTTGTTTTGTAAATAAGCCTCTTCTCTTTGATAAAGATTCAATGGCAGCCATACTGTCCACATGGAATGTCACTGGGGAGTCGTGGTATTTTTCCAACACATTCAAAGCTCGTACTGCCTGTAGAATTCCTTCCAACTCTGCTTGAAATACCGTGTTGTACCAGTTAAGATTTCCGCATCCTTCTTGAATGGACTGCTCTCCAAAGGTAATGCACCAGCCAAAACCAACTCCATCGCTCATCTTCGACCCATCCGTAAAAATATTCAGGCATTTGGGATCCCCAATTAACTTCTTGGTAATTTCAAATGGAGGCATGGAATATGATTTGTGGACATTTTTTTCCAATGCAGTACAATTTTTTCAGTAGAACGTCTAATTCTTTTTGGATGATACTTCCTCCGCCTTTTGATCGAGAATGAGTCAGCCATTTTATCGGTACATTATGCATGACTCTTAACCTCGACCTTAGTGCCCACCTTTTTATGCTTATGTGTAGTGGTTCTATATTGAACATAACTTCCATGGCTTTTGTCGGAGTGGATCTCATGGCTCTGCACATTAATAGACATGCCAGCCTATTAATTCGCCTTAATTAACATGGTATTTTTTCAGATTCATACTCCTAGGCGCCCAAATGCTTGCCCCGTAACAAATGATTGGTTCCAAGCAGGCCTTCCTAATCCATTGCGTATAAAAAGGCCGCAACCCCCAATTACTTCCGATCAAATTCCGCACAGAAAATAGAAGTCCTTTGGCTTTTTTGACAATATAATCGATATGGGCTCCCCATTGAAGTTTTCGATCAATTATGACCCCAAGATACTTATACTGATTAACCCATTCAATACGTGTATCGTTGATTTTAATCATGGGAAGGTCCACTTTGCATGCCCAAGTGCATAACATTCCTTTGGTTTTTGATACACTAAACTTTAGCCCAATTTTGGACACACTGGTGTTCATTTCATCCACTCTTCGTTGAATGATATCTGCCATCGAAGTCAGGTCAATGCTGTGATAATTACGGCTATATCATCAGCAAAACCTATAGTGAGTAACGGTCCTGGTTTGGGGGCTATTATATGTTGAATTGCACAATTCCATACAAATGGGGAAAGAATTCCTCCCTGCGGACAGCCCTTGGTGGGAGTGAAATATATATTTTCCCCTTGTTGTGTACAGACTATTTTTCGACTCTGTAGGAAGTGTCTATAACAATGAACTGAGCACGAATCTACTCCATTTTTCTTCAAGTATTCTTCAATTACATCGAACGGAAGATTGTCAAAAAGCCTTCAATGCGAAGAACACGATAATAGCATGTTTTTTTGTGAGGACGGCACTTTCAGCTCTGTCTACCAGCTTTGCAATAGCTGTATCAGCACATTTCCCAATCTGGAACCCAAAACTGGTTTTCCATGGAACTTTTAGCTCTAAAGATTTTATATGCCAGTAAACTACTCTTTCTAGTCCTTTTACTAAAGTATATGTGTATGTATTGTTATCGTCTTTTCTTCCTACAAACCTTTAGGAACAGCAAATAAACATAATGGACTTCTATATTAAAAGTCATAATCTAGGTGCAAAAGTCCTTCTTATTTGAGTATCTTCATAAATTGGAAATAGAAACTGACAATTTTTGCAGAAGCAGGTCTGCTAGTTTTTCATTTTTTCCTCGTTTGAAGGAAAATTATAATGATTAGTTTCTTTATAAATAAACATGTTACTCTACCTCTTTGCCAACATGTAACTACAATGTATGAAAATGAAGTACAAAACACACAGGAAAAATGCCTGGGTATGTTGATATTTTGTACATATGGATGGAATACTAATGAGAGTTGTAGAGGAATACAAACTCTTTGCGTACTCCCTCTCTCTCTGGACCACCTTCCCCCCCGTCTTATGCATTAGCATGTTTGTTATCATCAAATGAACGCCCAACAGCACCTAGAATAGGTTAAAAAGATATCAATATCCCAGACTTGCCATAATTGTTTTTCATCCTCCTCCATATAAAGGGATAATTGTTTGTTTGCCATAATGAAAAACTATTGCTTACATAGAATTAGGAATCTTATTAAATTGTAGAACTGCGATTCGGATGAAAAATCTACCGCTGGTTCGATATTCGGTATTACCTTCTACGGATCGATATCGGTATTCGGTAGATTTTATTATATATCTACAGTATCGATCGATATTAGGTACGGTAGATTAGAAAGAGAGAGAAATTTATTTATGTATCTGCTTTACTTTTTCAAATGCATTTAATATCGACAGTTTATAACAAAAAACAATTAAATACATCATTGTTATAATTTAATACAGCTTATTTGAAATTTAATACATACTAATCTTATATATATGTGTATGTACTGGATTTTGTAGAAAATAGAAGGCTATAGATTTTTTTTTTCATTTACTGTCTCTTATTGTCCGATATTAAATGCACTCTCAGGCACTCTAGTATTCAATGCATAGCATAAGCTTATATTGAATGTCTATTATGTATCTGCTCAATAATACTATAAGTTGTAGTTTTTATTTATTTTGCAAAGTTCAAGTTCTTCACACAAGGGAGCACTTGAGCAAAGCGACAGTTGAACGATGTTCTCTGCTATTGAAGGGAATAAGCTCTCTACATCTTTATGTCTCTATGTGAACGTCACAAAAGTCATACTTTCAATATATCGTACCGATTGTCAATCGGTACGATATTTGGTAGTTTCTACCGATATCGTATAATCGTTCGGTATTTGAAATCTTCCGTCGGTAGTATCGAATACCGATTTACATTCGGTAGTCGCAACTCTGTAAATTTCTCATAAAGATGTTGAATATTTCTATCATTGTTTGCTAATTCCTGTATAAAAAGAATAGCCAGTCCGTCTTTTTATATAGTAAGTCAGCATTAACTGCATATGCATTGAATGTTACAAATAATACCACCTAGTTATTATTTTAAAAACTACTACCTTTATCTGCATTAGCACAAATAGCTATTAAGGCCTTTTAAAGAAAAATACCTTGATCAAAAAGTTCCCAACTTTGTTACGTGAGGCGCCTTAAGGCTTACGATTACAATATTTTGTTTTTGTTAGATTGATACAAAATCTTCTTTATTTTGCCTCTAACTTTTTGTAGTATGGTTTATACCTAATATCAGCATTTTGTCTAAATGTAGAGATTTTTATTCAAAGGATTCTTCTTTTGTCCTTTATCGTTTAGATGTTATATAAAATAATAATATAATAAATTATAAATAATAAAAATAAACATTATAGTGTATACTAAACATCTAAACAAGAGGTAAAACATTAAACAAATATCAAATGGGTATCTTTTAAAATTTTAATATTTTTTGCATAATTTTAAAATATTATTTGATTTGGATGGATAAAATTTGATGAGTTCCCCGCATGGTCCATGAGTCCTCGGGTCGGAGGGGATCTTGAGGGAGAGGGCGGTGTATTGGGCGGTAGCTGAGAGCACCACACGGATTGAAGAATAGATGGTTTTACTATTTCTTTTCCGTCAAACAACTCGCTGTGTAGGCTTTGAAGTTGACAGAGCAATTCAATAGCTTAAGATTCTTTCGAATGCTGAGATTGCGTGATAAGGTATATTTGAACTCATCTCTGAGCCAATGAGAAGCCTCATATTTTATTTATGTATATAAATACCATTGGCGGCAAGTCAGAGACAAACAAATTATTGAATATATGATTAAGCTATTACAAACTCCACCAAAATATGTATTTTAGTTGTTTATCTTCAAATTTCCTTCAATATATACGTCTTATATTATGAGTGAGATATGATGAAACCCTCCCAAAGCTCATTATTTCCCTGGCTAGAGCATTACTTTATTAAATGAACATGAAACTGTGATATAGAAGGAGTCAATTCAAAGGATTCGTTCAGGAAGAAATGGACCAATCACGTACCAGAAAAAGGTCCAGAGTGAGGTAGAATGTACACATCCGTAAGTTATCTTTATATCAATCTTGTATACTCACACAAACGCCCACTTGATAGTTGTAGGAAAATAATAATAATAAGGATATACAAAGGAAATAAACGACTTTTTTTATTTTATGATGAATGATATCCCTTTTTCTTTTAGAAAAGAGGAGGAAAAAACACAAAAAAGAGAGAAATATTGAAATGATGA
>CP045903.1:9516859-9599359 GCA_013387185.1 Caligus rogercresseyi
TTGGTGTGAAGCTTCATGTCAAAGATTTTCATTTTCGGCATATGAAGCATCATTGTACACAAAAACGAGTAAAGACGTTTTGAATATGAAAAGGCCCTTAAAAAAAATATGAACGAGAGACTAACTCAAGAAAGAAAGGAATCGATGAACCGAGTGATTCTTTGTCTTCTGACATCTCAAGAACGGAAGAAGTCGTGGAACCACGTACAACTCCCACATCTAATTCAGTTTCAGAAACCCTATCGACAATGCCTCTCTGTGGAGGAAGTAACAAATGAAAAGAAGATGAAGGAACCAATAATCGAGCTTAAGTGAAGATATTCCTACCCCATTGAAGATAACACCGTTGTGCAAGGCGAAGCAGAGAAGGAAAATAGATGTATCTACTTCTCATAATTAAGTGGTGGTAACAAATAACAATATTCCCATATCAGGGGTCCCACTAATGGAGAATCATCATCTGAATAAGGAAACTCGATTCAAGAGGAAGAGAGATCCCAAAAAGGTTTCAGCCGGCACATTTGAATTCTGATGCTATTTTAAAAGATAGGACTCGATCCCAATCTTTCCAAAAAACAGAGACGGGGGCAAGTCCCATTAACCCAAGACAATTCCGAAGAATTATGTCTGTAACTGCATTGCAGAGTCCCATCTACAGACATTAATGAATCCCTTTAAAGACGTATAAAATTATATTAATAAACCCTAATGAACTCCTTTTGGTCCAAGCTTTCTACAGACACGAATCACGGATTTTTCTACTATAACGTATCCATCGACATAAAATCGAATATGGGCCTCAAGAGGATCGTCTCTCTCAATACAAAGGAGGTATGGATAACGACGTCACGCTCTTCTTAACTCTATTTTTTCTTCGAACCCCGACATAGTTTGCTGCAGGATATAAAACAAGATTTCTTCATCGTGTCCTACTGGATGTTTGATATGTAAGCCCGGGCGCTACCATGTGTTTTTTCACTGGGAAAAATTCGAGAAGAGGAGTACTCACCTTCATCACAAAAAGGATTAAAACAGTGAAGTGTGCTGAGGAACATTCTATGCAGAGCGATTTGGCATAAGCTGTACGTATCGCTAAGAGCATGAAATTTCTGTATTATTAACGCGTACGGACCCAACGAACATTCTCCACTATCTTTAAGTCAATAATGGATTCCACAACCTTTAAAGATATTCATTAATAATTGTCGGTGATCAAATGTTGATTTAGACAAAAAAGATGGGAATTATCCTAATTTGCATCTGCTAACATTAATGGCTCAATACACTTTTTGATCATACAATAAGTACGAGTATATAGTAAAAATAAAGATATTGTGTGACTAATAAACCATAAATACATAAGAAAGAAATTTCAATACGAATTGCAAGCTACAAGGATTGATTCCATTGGCGAATCAAGATGTCGCGTACATGGTCATCCGCCAGACTGGAGCGCTGATCTGCCAATGTTTTCTTAAGTTTCGAAAATGCCCTCTCGCAGTCTACCGTAGTTATAGGGGCGCACTTGAAGAGGTATGGGTCATTTGGCGCTAGACCATGGAGTTCAGTAGAGGAACCATTAATAATTCCAACCATATTATCCATGATACCAAAGCCAGGATTCTTTAAAACCTGGTTCAGCTTGGAGGCAAAGGGCTCCATCTTCAGTTCCTCTCTCACTTTCTCTATGATTCCCAGGCTCTCACGCAAGGGAAGCCTTTCTTCTAGTGCGGTAATGGTAGCCACCAGTCCTGATAAGTTGGCCTTGATAGTGGCCAGTTGTGCAGGCAGTTCTTCCATGTTGACGAGGTCCTTGGCCAAAACGATATTTATGCTGTCGTCACTGAGTGGCCCACAAATTATTTCACACCGTTGAAGTAGGTGCTGTAGATTTGAAATACCGAACCAATTATACGATATTCGGTGGAAACTACCAAATACCGTACCGATTGACAATCGGTACGGTATATTTAAAAAGTATGACTTTGTGACATTCAATAGAGATATAAGATAAAGAGAGCTTATTCCCTTCAATAGCAGAGAAACATCGTTCAACTGTCGCTTTGCCGAACATAAACAAAGTAATTTGTGAAGCGCTCCCTTGTGTGAAGAACTTGAACTTTGCAAAATAAATAAACATCTACAACTTATTGTATTATAGAGCAGATGCATAAATATACATTCAATATAAGCTTATGCTATGCATTGAATACTAGAGTACCTGAAAGTGCATATATATATATATATATATATATCAGATATCAGATACGGACCTCTTATATTTAGTTCATATATTATGAGTATAAAAAATCATATAAATATGATAAACTAAAGTTACAAAGCAATGACTTGGAGAAGCCATTCTCATATTTTTTCTGTCTTCTTTTTCATCTTCGCTTTTTTTTTCTTTAGTTAATTTACTATACTCTCAAGAAAAGGGGTCGAGAGTGGGGGGGGGGGGGTTCACATCGAAAGCAATTACTAAAGTTATTGTAGTCTATATAGTCTATTACAGTCAATTACATGGGACTATATACGAAAAAGAAAATGTGTAATAAGAAAGAGATATGTATGAAATATTAGATATTAGCTTGATCAGAATATTGCTTTACTCTCTATAGACATGACCTCCATCCCTTATCTTTCATATAGAAAAACTTGTGTTTTATTATTTTTATTATTAACAATAATATTAAAGTATTGCATTTGTGTAGAAGTCTCAGTCTGGAATTTTAATTTACATAATGCCTTCTTTCTGATGACAAGGGGAAAAAAGAAATAGAGATAGACAACGAGAGACACACAGAGAGTGACATGTGTTAAATGAAAAACCTAAAAAATCATTTGTCAACACAAAAGCCTACATTTATAAATGTATTATACATTTGTTTGAATGAAAGACAAAACGATTAAAATAATTGTTATTATGACGTCAGAGGTGAGTTGTTTTCTATTTATGCGGCTTTGAAAGCAATTTAAGTGCCTTTTATCTCCAATACCATTAAAAGAGTACTTGAGATTCTAAGAACCACAAAACACCTTTTTTCTACTTCGTCCAAAAACATATATACATTTTCACTTCGTTCTTGCCCTCTTGTATTTATTCTAATGGCTTTAATTTTAGTTTGTAATCTTCTTTGTATTTATTTTTGAGTGTGTATTCATATTACACACACTATATACATGCTTGTGAGCAAAGTGCTCATCCAAATTAAATTTGCCTTTGTGTGGTGTGTCTATGTGAGATCCTGGTTTTCTAAGAGGAGGACGACAAGAACTGAGTTTTCCCATTAATGTATGTTGAGTGTTTATGGACAAAATACAAAAAGGAAATTAATTACAATTAATAGTAGGGTTTAGAAAGGCAAGGGTAAGTTCAGCTTTACACAAAAACATGTTTGTTCGTTAAAATCCCCATTCGGATCTCCCTCTTCAAATATAAATCCAGTATCAGTTGGTAGTGAGTGTTGGAACCCTCTAACGGATTATTCCAATCAGAGCAATAGAAATGATGAGTGAGCCCTCTTGTTTTGCTGTACATAACTATGGCATATTTGGTTTCAAATTAACTATAAATGAGAATTTGCCTTCTTTTAGTCACAACTACGACAGCTGTTGTTACTCCAATTACAACTATAGCGTGATAAGATCGCAGCTGCACCGCCAATGGGTCTTTCTAGTTCGCGGATTACATCTTTAGTATAATGTGATTCCAAACCCATCGCATATGGGCCCTCCGTTAGCGCCAATTACAACTATAGCATATTAAGGGTTAAACCCAGAGTTTCATGATCCCATGAGTCCTGCACAATAACATCAATTTTATTTTGGGGTTTGCAACTCACCACCTATGGGTTCTGCTGATTACGAATATATACACTATTTGGGTTTCAATCCCACCGCCCATGAAACCCTTGAATTCCACCAATTACGACTATAGCATGATGGAGTATCAAATCCACTACCAATGTGTGCCCCTCGTTCCGATGGTTACAACCAAAGCAAAATGGGCTTTCAACCCCAGCACCAATGGGCCTTCGGATTCTGCTGATCACTGCTATGGTTTATTGGGGTTTCAATGGGCCTATGGGTTCCGCGGATCACAGTCATGAGGTATTTTTTATCAATTGGCGATCCTTTATTCAGCTAGACGTAAACATGTAATTATTGACATGTACATCAACAACAAAACAATTACATAAAAATCATGGTAAAATAACACAAAGAACTTAATAGAAAAATCAATAAGATACAAAAAGAGCACAGTAGGAATTTAATAAAACACAATATTAGCTATAAAATTAAATAAAAACTAGAGGCATATATACACTCAGAGAGTGCAAACCTCCGCCGTCACGGGGGTCCTTATGAGCCTTCCGAGGCGGATTTTTCACGACTGGGGCGGCGTAAAGGGACGGGGGAGGGTTCCCTCCATGGAAATTCCGAGAGGAAGACACTCCCGGCACCCAATTCACAGCACAGCGACATCTATTGGCAGATTAGGCTAACTTGAAATATTTATTAGTATTTAGCTCATTTTGCATCTTAATTCTGCACTCAGAGATGCCAAATTTAATCACTTGTTCCTTTTGGCACTTCAAACAACTTTACAAAGTTTCATTCGAATCCGTTCTACTTTAGAGTTATCCTGCTGACAAACAACCAACAACTAACAAACCAACAAACAAACAAAACCAACAAACCAACGCCAGTGAAAACAATACTTCCTTCGGCGGAGGTAATGAACCATTCTGTAATGACATATATTAAATCATTTTTAAAGTATTTAGATGTTGTTTGACAGTAGATAAAACGCCACTGATTGCATTGTCTAAGGCAGATGTTTTTGCATAAAGTATTTGCTGTGACTTCGTGATCACTGTGTTGATTATGTTTTCTTCTTTTCTATGTTAAGAATCTATCAAATCCTCTCTCTTAAAGTTGTAAAAGCTTAAAATTTATCTTAAAACCAGGCCCGTTGTAATATAGAATTGAACTCGTTTATCACATTCGAGGAACAAATGCTCGCTGTTTCATTATTTATTTTGCCAAATTAGCACTTTTTAAATTCTCAAGAAAATGAGGTCGCAGTGGGTTCAAGGGTTCTTGTGATAATTCTGTATTTCCTCCACTTAGATTAGACCATATTGTTTTTTTGTTTCGATGCTTGTCTTCATTGTGAGATTCAGTTTTCTTCTCTTTAAGTATTTGCTAAAAGTATCCATGGTCGGAGTAATGCAATGCTTACAAATACTAGAAACGGTTCTTCGAAATGAATGTAATCGTATGGAATGGTAGGCAATGTGCACGGACCGTAATCTCCAAGCGCTTTCTCGAAACAAAGAAAGGACATTTTATTGAGCAAAGAAGTGAAGCTTTTTGTCTCACCTGCGAAATCTAGTCCGCAAGTTTTAATTCCCAGATCGCTTATGGTCTCTCTGGTGGGAAGCCCCTTCTTAGAGATTTCTCTATAGAGCATACAATACTTTTGACCCCTGCATCTTCTCCGAATTGCATGAAATATGTGGAAGATGTTATTAAATATGCGTAAAGATCATTTGAGTTATTTGTTTGTATATATGAGGACACGTGTTCACTCCAATAATGTTCATTTGTCCACAGCAGCCTAATCCAATAAGAGTTTTAAGCTTTTTTAAAGAGCGGAAAGCATATGACCCAGAGGATTGTATAGCGGTTTTTTAGAGAGGTGTTTTCTTCTGGAGCTTCAGGAAAGATGTTTCTATGCCATTTGCCAGAGTAGCAACAATTCGTCAAAAAAGAGATACACGCAAAAGGTGAATCACTCTTGATTTATGTATGCTTTCCAAGCACTAATTACGTTTCAAAAGTTAAGACTAAGTGACAAAAAATAATTATAAGAACAATTTATCCTTGAAATGATTCCTCGAAGTTTTTTTTGCTTTTTTAGACCTGCTTTATAATTCTAATAGTAATAAAGGGAGGCCCGAAATTTTTAAATTAGTTGAGATATTGACCATAGATTTCGGTTTTCTAAGGGTGTATCCTTAGTCTAAACTAAAGCTTACGAAGGGAGTGCGATAGCCGTGCGTGTTAAGGCGTGTTCAACTCTCAAGGTTGGGGGCGCAGGTTCGAATCCCGAGAGGGGAGGGCCAATTTTTGGTCTACCTCATTGAGTAGATCCTAGGTTCGAGTGACTAATTTCACTGCTATAATGCTTATTTATATTCAGTCGGATGCAATTCTATCGAACTATAGGCAAAAAAAAACTTACGAAGCATAACGAAAAAATTTATAATGGACTTAATAGTCCGTAGTGGATCGCCTGAGTAGTTCATTGTCAGGTCATTGGCATAGCACAAACACTTGGGATAGGACATTACGATTAATAAAATCTGATTGATGCGTCCTGATGTATTTTTGGTCTTAAGAGATCTAATGAGGTATTGGGGTATTCAACCCCACCATCAATGTGCTCTCGGATTACGTCGATCACAGCTATTATATATTCATGATAACATTCAAGATGAAAGTGAGAGCATCAACTTTGACCTAAAATTTTGCTATAACAACACATACAAAAAAAATGCAACTTCAGGAAAATAAAAAAAAGTCACTGATATATATATTTAATTAAGTAATCCGAATGAAGTAAGTTTTTATATTAATGTCATATTTTATCAATATTGTAACTATGCATACTCCTATATTTAAAATTTAAAACAATGTGTTAATTATGTGTATGGATGTAAATATTTACAGCCTGATTCACTAGAATTGAGACTCTCACTTTGGTTACTCCTAGGGCTGGGCGATTTTCGATTTCGATTTTATTCGCGATGTAAATTTTTCTACGATTGAAAATGACACGTTCGATGAAAAAAATGAAAAAAAAAGCTCACGAAGTTGGGCGGACATGAACGAGGATCTGCGTGCGAACCAGGCTAATGAGCTGATGCCTTCAAAAAAAATCATCAAAGTTTTCACAGACACGGGGATAGCCAATTATATCTAAACAGCGCCGCACGTAACCAATCAGTTGGAAGAGAGCCACGTCAAGTTGAGTTGCGCCACCACAACATAAACGTGTAGAAGCAGCAGTGCAAACGCAAAGCCGTAGTGAAGTTTACAGCCATATATAATAAAAAATAGTGTTTTTGTTCATATCGTGATATAAAATCGAAATCGAAAATTTTTGGGGGAAAAAATCGAAATCTAACTTTTTCTCATATCGCCCAGCCCTAGTTACTCCTACGTTCTCCCAAATTTAATTTTCCCTCCATTTTTCCTTTTATTGTTGTTGATAGTCATATCAGCTGCAACTTTCATTCAGATAAGTTTGTGTGAGATAGCCCTGCTTCTAATAGAAAATTGCTTCCGAACTTGAAAAATGTAACTTGATTTTGGTCTCATTTCGTAATAGGAAATCTAATGAAAACTCATTAATGATGAAATTTCAAATCTTTTGATTTCAACAATCCCTACTATTTCAGAATTTTCTACAGTGGGAGATGCTAGTCAAAGCGCAAAGATATTTTTTTTTTATTTAGACCCCAGTGCCATGTTTGACCAATGGTAAAATGTTTTTTTATTTATTTTTTATTTCATGCAAAATTATAAGTTGTAATGATTATTCATATATATTTTTTATTATAATTTATTTTTTATCATAAAGAACTATGTTTTCATAAAATAATAAATGTAGTACAAATTCAAAACATGTTCCACTTATATTTATATAAAATAAACCACATCCCATTGATTGCTAAGAAGAAAATCCTTTTGAATATCCAAATGATTTTGTACATACATAAAGTACAAATAAAAGGAACACCAGACCATCTATATGGACCCTTGTTGGATGTTTTGATTGACGAAGGCCTTGAAGAATGTATGTTGTCTCCTAAATAGACTTCCAATAAAAGCCTCTCCCAAATCCCAATAATTTTGTTTATTAGTACAATGGAAGAACCCTAATCGATAAATACGCCATCATATAACAATTACTGTTTCCCAGAGACAATCAATGAAGTTATATTATAGATTTCCTATAACGCCTCCGCATAATGGTAATGGTATTATTGACTACAAATTAATTAGCAAACAATATTGATAAGTTTTATTAGTAGGTTCTTCAAACTAATAATAATATATGTAAGTGTACATATTAGTTTTGATTGAGTGGGTTTTAGGGAGGGGAATCATTGATTGAGTGACATATTTATCTATGTATCAAAATAAATTATAGAAAGTCATAATGTTCCTTTTAGTGGGGCGGTTTAGCTCAAAATTTCAAAAGGATTGTGCATTTTGTGATACAAGCATAAATTTGGCACAAATGTACATGATATATGGCAAACATTTTCAGATATTGAGCCACTCGGAATTCTCCCTTCATGTCCGCCATATTGGAATAAAAATGGCCGTTGATTGAAATTTACATTTTCGATTATCTTTGAGTCTAATACTGCTATTGACTCGATTCTGGTGTCTAAATGTATGTTTGGGGGGCAAGGAATATAATGGTAAAAATACATGACAATATCCATTTTCAAAATTACATCTTTATTTCAGTACTTCACTTAGTCATGAGAGATGAACATTCATCATCATGTATTTTACATACTTTGTATTTGGACATAAACAGTGTCATGTTAACCAGTTCAGCACTGCCACAAGTAAATGAATGTTGTGGACTCCTCTTCATGTGCAATCCCCAGTGGTGGGCACCGCTCACTTTTTTGCTGTTCCGCTCACCGCTCATCCGCTCACTTTGGGTAACTGATCCGCTCCCGCTCATTCGCTCATTTTTTTATTACTGCTGTTCCGCTCACTTCATTCCGCTCTTCCGCTCAGGTTGGCGGAATAGGTCCGCTCACTAATTTTTAGGTCCGATCAACAATTTTTTACTATAAAGTCCGCTCCAAGCTTATAAATAGCCTAAAATAGGTGTTTCTTGTAAATAATTGTTCAAAATATTAATATTATTTAGTTATTAAAACTTATTACAACTAATTATTAATATTTATAAATAATTAATTATAAGAAACACCTATTTTAGGCTATTTATCTAAGTAATATCTTCAAATAAGTAATAACTACTAAATATTAATAAATAAAACAAGAATGGCTTAATAATTAGGTAATAAACCGTTTAATGAAATTATAAAATATTACCTATTGACAAACAATCTTTAAAAAAGAAAAGAAACAGTCACAAAAATCACTACTTCTCCTCCTCCTCCTAGATTTTGAGGGACATGATGTGCTGCTGTATGATGTCCATGTTCCCCTTCATGAAAATCAAGTTCTCAAAGTTTTCGGCCGTGAGGCACGACCTCTTGGCCCTCAGCACGTCAGAGGCCATACTGAACAGCCGCTCCACCGCAGCAGAGCTGGGGAGCGGCGTGTTGTACTTGATGAAAAGCTCCATCCAGGCCTCCCTGTGGTTCTGGGGGAACATGTCCCTTGTCACCTCCATGGAGGCCTTGATGGGCCTCCTGTTCCAGGCCTGGATGTCATTCAGGATCTTCTCGCTAGCATCCTCCTGGCTGGCCTCCATCTCATCCATGTCATGCTGTCTCAAGGCCTGAAACGTTCAATAAATATTATAATATTGTTATCAATAATTCATTTTAATTAGTCTGAGTTACGAAATTAACATTTAACAATCGTAATTAGTCTAAGTTACGAAATTAACATTTAACGGTAATTTATGATTATAAAAAATTTGGGTGAACATACCTGCAGGAACGGATCATCTTCCACAGATGCTTCCCTCTCCTCCAGCTGGCTCTCCTCCACTCCAGACTTGGCCGCTAGCTCCTCCACCAGGCGCCGCTGAATGGTGTCAGTCTGGGCCCTGGACTTGGTCATGTTCTTGACCGCCACCAGCTTGTAGTGGGGGTGCAGGAGGTGGCCATCATGAAATCATCATCCTCAAAGAGATGACCAAACCTGGCCTTGAACCCCTGCCTGCATTGTGGTCCAGCAAAGCGTCCACTAAGGGTTTGGCGTGACTGAAAATAATAATTATTTATAATTAAATTTTATAAAGATTCTTTAATTTACTTCATTAAACACTGAACGGCTATAAATTAACATTTAACGGCAATTTTTCAACCATAATTGTTTAAAAATATGAAATTTAAAAAAAAAATCTTCAGCATTCTGATTTTTGCATTTATTGTTTATACATTCAAATGATTAAATTACCTAAGGTTCCCATCTGACTGAAGCTTCTCAAACTTGAGCTTCATGATGAACAGGCTGGGGAGGAACATGCCCATGTACGCCTTCTCCTCGGCCTGGAGATTGTCCAGGCATGCGGCCACTGGCTCCATGGCTGTGACGTACTCCTTCAATATGGTCACGTCCTCCTCCAAAACACAGACACTTTCTGAAAAAGAATAATTTAATTAGTTGTCGTTTATTTTCATTGAATAAAATTAAAAATTATACATATTTTGTTTAAGTTAAGTTTAAATTAATTTCTTACCGGGATGCGCTGCAGAAGCTCGTTAAACTCCATGAACTTCTGTGGGTTCTCCAGCTGTTCCAGCAGGCACTTGAGGGCATCAAACATGCTGTTCCAGCGGGTGGCCCCTGGGGTCTTCAGCTTCTTCTTGAGAATGCCCCTCATCTGGTATGCTGCCACAGTTTTCCTGAGAAAAACTTTAATTAAAAATTCTGAAATCTGAATTACTAACGTTTATAATGTAATTTTAACCTTTATTACGTTATTAACATATAACGTAAACGGTAATTATTAATCATTATACCTGTTTTGGCATGTCCAGACAGCTGTAGCCTTGGCCAGTGTCTTAACAAAGGCCGGCCTTGGGGAGGTTGTCCAGTTGGCCACCTTTGCCGTGTCCCTGGTTGCCAATAAGTTGATGCTGTGGGCACTGAAGAAAAAAGAAGTAAGGAGTTAATAACTTAATGTTAATAAATTAAATTAATAACTTGGTAATTTAATAAGTTAATCTCAAAAACTATTCATTGGTAGTTAATTGAATTTGGTACTGTAAAATGCAGATAAACTTTTAATTAAATAGATAAACTGATAATTTATTTTCAAAAATAATTACCCGCAACGCCTGTGCTTTGGGAGCTCAAGATCCTGGTTGAAGAACCACTCCATCATGTTGGGGTCCTGGTTCACATTGTCCAGGGCATCCGCCACTGAGACAGCCGCAGGATCCACCAGTTCACCGTCCTCATCTGGGAGTGGCACCTCCTCAGGCTCCTGGTCCAGTTCTACCATGGAGTCAGCAGCGTCAACCTGGGCATAAAAACTTTTTTAGTTTTTTTTCCTTTTTTATACTTTATATTTCAGTTTTAAAGACATTTGTTAAAAGAACACAAAGTTCACCAATATTATTTTTTTAAATGTTACCTGCGCATCAAGAAGCTGTCTCTGAGCTTCCACACCGTAGTGTTCAAACGCAGCCACATAGTTAGCGCCGTTATCCGTGGTCGTTGTCTGCACCTAAAGTAGAAACATTTCTAAAAATATAAATACTAATATAAATATTAAATAATAATAATAAGAAAAATAAAATTACTAATATAAATACTAATAATAATATAATATAACATATAATACTAATAGAAATTAGTAATATAAATAATAAAAATATAAAATATACTGCTAATTGTATTATTTATTTATTTATTTTTGTTCTTTCTTCACTCAAGGTTTTTTCTTTGTTCTGTTTTATTTACCTTGTTCTGGATGCCAAAATCCATGTGCATCTGGCAGATGGCACGGGCAAGGAACTTCCCAGTTTGGCTTACCGTGACCTCCCTGCACCCAAGGACGGCCTTCTGCCTCTTGATGGTGGTGGGATCGATCCAATGGACTGTCATACCCAGAAAGCCACGTCTGTGGGCCGTCCAGCTGTCAGCTGTTGAAAAAAGTAATTAAATAACTAAATTATTTAATAAATTATTCAATAACACATCAAAATTAAAGTACCTGCACTGCACGCACATACATATAGACAATTAATAATAATCAATTACAATATTATTTTTATTTCTGAAGTATTTTATTTAAGTAACTTTACTAATTAAACTTAAGTAAAAAAGTATATCTTGCCTGTGGTGGCCACATAGTTTTGCTGACTTAGTAGGTGCGTCAGCTCTGACTTGGCCTTGGAGCCCATGACCTTCAGGTCCCTGGACAGCTTCCTGCGGGACGGCACCGCAAAGTCCGGGCTCAGGTACTTCAAGAAGTCCCTGAACCGTTCACTGTCCGTGAGACTGCCGGGCACCATATCTTGTATGATGAATCTGAACAATGAAATATGGTACTGGTTACTGGTAGACTAAAAAAAGTCAAAACCTAACATCTTTAAAATTGTCACATCTTTTTAAGATTTGTATTTTTTATTTTTTACAACCATGTGCTTGCTTACCTATAGTATATGTTCAAGGCCTTTTTCTGGCTGAACTTCTCCTTGAGGGCTGTCTCTATGGAGGAATATCTAAACTATAATATTATGGAAATTAGTAATATAAATAATAAAAATATAATAATATACTGCTAATTGGTATTATTTATTTATTTATTTTTGTTCTTTCTTCACTCAAGGTTTTTCCTTGTTCTGTTTTATTTACCTTGTTCTGGATGCCAAAATCCATGTGCATCTGGCAGATGGCACGGGCAACTTCCCAGTTTGGCTTACCGTGACCTCCCTGCACCCAAGGACGGCCTTCTGCCTCTTGATGTGGTGGGATCGATCCAATGGACTGTCATACCCAGAAAGCCACGTCTGTGGGCCGTCCAGCTGTCAGCTGTTGAAAAGTAATTAAATAACTAAATTATTTAATAAATTATTCAATAACACATCAAAATTAAAGTACCTGCACTGCACGCACATACATATAGACAATTAATAATAATCAATTACAATATTATTTTTTATTTCTGAAGTATTTTATTTAAGTAACTTTACTAATTAAACTTAAGTAAAAAAGTATATCTTGCCTGTGTGGCCACATAGTTTTGCTGACTTAGTAGGTGCGTCAGCTCTGACTTGGCCTTGGAGCCCATGACCTTCAGGTCCCTGGACAGCTTCCTGCGGGACGGCACCGCAAAGTCCGGGCTCAGGTACTTCAAGAAGTCCCTGAACCGTTCACTGTCCGTGAGACTGCCGGGCACCATATCTTGTATGATGAATCTGAACAATGAAATATGGTACTGGTTACTGGTAGACTAAAAAAAGTCAAAAACCTAACATCTTTTAAAATTGTCACATCTTTTTAAGATTTGTATTTTTTACAACCATGTGCTTGCTTACCTATAGTATATGTTCAAGGCCTTTTTCTGGCTGAACTTCTCCTTGAGGGCTGTCTCTATATAATAATATAATATAACATATAATACTAATAGAAAATTAGTAATATAAATAATAAAAATATAAATAATATACTGCTAATTGTATTATTTATTTATTTATTTTTGTTCTTTCTTCACTCAGGTTTTTTTCTTGTTCTGTTTTATTACCTTGTTCTGGATGCCAAAATCCATGTGCATCTGGCAGATGGCACGGGCAAGGAACTTCCCAGTTGGCTTACCGTGACCTCCCTGCACCCAAGGACGGCCTTCTGCCTCTTGATGGTGGTGGGATCGATCCAATGGACTGTCATACCCAGAAAGCCACGTCTGTGGGCCGTCCAGCTGTCAGCTGTTGAAAAAAGTAATTAATAACTAAATTATTAATAAATTATTCAATAACACATCAAAATTAAAGTACCTGCACTGCACGCACATACATATAGACAATAATAATCAATTACAATATTTTTTATTTCTGAAGTATTTTATTTAAGTAACTTTACTAATTAAACTTAAGTAAAAAAGTATATCTTGCCTGTGGTGGCCACATAGTTTTGCTGACTTAGTAGGTGCGTCAGCTCTGACTTGGCCTTGGAGCCCATGACCTTCAGGTCCCTGGACAGCTTCCTGCGGGACGGCACCGCAAAGTCCGGGCTCAGGTACTTCAAGAAGTCCTGAACCGTTCACTGTCCGTGAGACTGCCGGGCACCATATCTTGTATGATGAATCTGAACAATGAAATATGGTACTGGTTACTGGTAGACTAAAAAAGTCAAAACCTAACATCTTTTAAAATTGTCACATCTTTTAAGATTTGTATTTTTATTTTTTACAACCATGTGCTTGCTTACCTATAGTATATGTTCAAGGCCTTTTTCTGGCTGAACTTCTCCTTGAGGGCTGTCTCTATGGAGGACTGCCTCTGCCTCTTCTGCTGTGGGTGACATGCCTGAGACCCAATAGTCTGATTCACTGGTCCAGAGAAGTGTCTGCCCCGCTTGGACCCACCCTCTATGGCCGCCAGTAACTCATTCACCAGGCTGGGGTGGTGCTGAAAGATGGCAATCCCCTTCACACACACAGAGGGCTGTGCACTTAAGGGCAGCCTTTTTGCACTTGCAGCGTCTCACACACCCTTTCTGGCACTTGCAAGAAACCAGCTCGATGCAGGTGTGTCAATATCCGTGCATTTGCTGGTTCGGTCATACAACTGGATCACAAACCTCTCGATGATGCACATTGCATCATTTGGTATGTCACTTGGTGCGGAAGAAAGCTGAATCAGCGCCTCAGTTAATTCTGACAGTAATGTCCAGACTGCCCATGCAGTCTTCTTGCCATGTCTAGCAAAGCTTGACACAGTATCGCATCCAGTTATTCTTTACTCAAACGTGAATGCGCCCTGGTGCGTTTGCATAAAGATTGTTCCTCATCGCTCTGACCTTCTTTCTTGAGTGTTCTCTTCTGTGCTCTCTGTAGTTTGGTGTTGTTGTACTGGAGCTTGTACGTATGGTGATATTGTGCCCCATGTGCAACCATTGTAGCTTCAATGCCATGGCCATCATCAAGTCTTTCCAATTGGAGGGATCCTGGAAGCTTTCCAAGTTCATTGAATTTTATCAAGTTCTCTGCGAGTGGACTGTATCCACTACCAATGGATCTTTTCTTTTAGATTGTTCAGGTTTGGTCAATGTCTCAATCTTGTCCTCTTGACATATGATGCATAAACTACAGTAAGTAGTGGTGAGGTGTTGTGAAGTTGTTGAAGTTCGCTCAGCATGAGCTAGTGTGAACCGCTTGGACATGGAGATCGAACTGTCTTCAGAAGAACATCCAGCACGATTAACCTTAAAATAAATAAAATAAGAGTGGGCACATGTAGAAGGAACGTATTAGACATACATATTATATTTTTTATTCATTTTTATGTTTAATATTAGGTAAAAAGTTCCATCGGACAGAAAAAGTAAGCGTCACGTCTCTGACCCTACTACAATTCAAACCATATTGAAATCCAGGATGGCGGCTCAGTGGTAAAAAATATGCAATGCATATTGTTACCATTGGATTCCTTGTCCCCCATAACATACATTTTGGCACCAGAATCGAGTCAATAGCAATTTTAGATCCACAGATAAGCGCAAATGTAGATTTTAAATGGCGGCCATTTTGAATTCCAATATGGCGGACATGAAGAGAGAATTCCGAGTGGCTCAATATCTGAAAATGTTCGCTATATGTCAATGTACATTTGTGCCAAATTTGTTGCTTGTATCACAAAATGCACAATACTTTAGCTATGCTGCCCCACTATTTAGGTTTTTAACGTATATGAATTATTCTTCACTATTTTAAATGCACTGCATCTCATAATATTATACTTACATACACTTTAAGCATTTAAAAATTACTTGGGTCTACAGGAGGAAAGAGTCAGGAAGATACTAGATTCGATATCTAACGTATCGTATGAAAAGAAGTTCATCGCTCAGTTCCAAATATCTGCCGATCTCCTTTAATTATATCGTCCCAACAAAGATCGTAGAGTTCTAAACCACTCAATACTGATTGCATTTTTTGTGGGCTGCCCCAGTACTCTTATTTTTAAAAGGTTCTTACGTAAGAAGCAGGGAGGAGGATGTCAAGGCATCTATAAACAGCTGAGCTAGAGTACTCTATGGCTTTGGAAAGCAGGATCTCTCCGACAGAGTAAAAGCTATAAATTGTGTCTTCTTCGGGGCTATATGCTTAATTGTCTGGAGAGGGATTACAACTAGTCCAATTGATCAATCTGAATTAAGGCCATTTTTGTTATCTGCACCAGCTCGGTACGTGCCTTGGAACTCAAAATTCCCTCTGCGGGTGATACTTCAACGGCAAGTGTTAACAAAGTACCATCCCAGAACCTCACATTTTTTTTAAATAATCTTCAGAAGATTTGTATAATATCTTACGAAACATCTTTAACTATTTTTATTTAAATAAAATAAACATGTTTGTTCTGCATCGAAGTCACAATTTCAAATTTGAGTAATATATATATATAGATATATATATATTATATTTATATGTGTATATATTTATGTATATATATACATATATGTATTTGATATATATATATATATATGTGTATATATATATATATAGTTTATACTAAGACTTAGAAACCATTTTTATTTATATTTATTTATATGTATATTTAATGTTTTTTTACATTCTGAACTGTGAAAAATTAGAAATTCGGAGAATAAGAAATAATATTTTTTTTCTTACAAAACCAACAAGAGAAGACATAACTACACTTACAGAAACAACCAAAGTTTTTACTTCAACTTACTTATATGCTATTTTTGAGAGATAACCTTTTTCATCCCTGAGACTATCCATCCACCTTTTTAAACATTTGTTTTTGTAGAGAAAGATATTCATACGTTAATAAATCAATAAAAACAAAAATATAGTATAATGGCAATATTTAATAAGTTAATATAACATTTTTTTGGGTTAAAAAATTATGTTTTTTATAATATTAATCGTCATATTTTCTAATTGTGTAGATGCCAAAATTGTATGGGAGCGTTATTTTTTGTCTTTGTATTTCCCAATTTATATGGAAATAGAATGGTTCCTATTGGTTTGCGCCCCCCAAGGGTAAAACAATATATTTGTTATCTATCTATATATCTTGGAGAGGGTCTTAGAAGGCCAAAGAAGTTGGCCATATGACTCAAGCTCAGTTTTTCAAGAGCGGAATTATTCCTTTTTCCCCCATCTGAGGATCCCATATTTAACCCGTTTTCTGCAGAAGATAGTAAGGAGTTTCAAAAAGTTATGTTGCAGTTTTTTTTGCAGTATTCCCATGATTGAGAGGTAGTTGGAAAAGGGTGAGAGAGTAAACCCAATGTCAATCTTTCTTAAAACATGGAGGAAAACAATAGAAAAAAAACATTTTATTGATTTTATCTGCTCTAACGTCAAAATATCTACCTCTTGAAACAAATACAGTAATTCAATGAAAGAAAAAATTGGCATATTTATAATATTATATAGAAGAGAAAATAAACGAAATATTGAAGTTCAAATTTTATTATAAAGAACTTGATTCGTAAGTAGGAGGCTTCCTATTTGAATTAAAGTTATATATATATATATATACTTGATTAGAAGTCACTGATTGGAGGCATTGAATAATAATAATAATAAATTTAATAATAATGTTTGTGTTTATAATTTCTATTCCTCTCTCTCTCTCTCATGGAACATAAAAAACATTCATTTATGTTTTGATTCCCCCCCCCCCTTTGAATTGAAAGTTATTCAAAACTCTCTTCATCAAATTTGTTTAAACTTGATTACAGAGAAAGCTAAATATTATTTCGTTGGTGTTGGTGCGGCGTATATATTTTCTGAGCAGCATATGTTCATAAATTTTATTCTTAGATGCCAGAGGAAAAGAAGCAATGAACAACTTGAAGACGAGGCTCTCACCCTTCTTCATTGTTGGTGCCTTATATATATACTTCAAGAACTCTGTGGGACATTCCTGCCATTCGTGAAATTTATGACAATGAATAATAATAATAATAAACTGTAAAAAGGATTTTGACTGCTGAAAGAAAATAATATTTATAATAGTAAAATAAACCGGGTAGTTACATTTGAATAAAGTAGTAATTCAATGTTTTCATACAAAACCAAATAAATAAAAGACATCGGTTTCATCGAGAACTAAATGGAATGGAATAGTGGTCAACCAGTAAAGTATTTTACTATTATATTGCTTAAGCCGTGTATGTCATAGGTATATATATATATATACAAGGTCAGCTGATAAGTCCCGAGACTAACACATAAATGGCGCCAGTGGATTTGTTTTAATATGACTGTCAGCTAGTACCAACCTTCAAAACATACATGCATAAATATAACAGCTGTCTGACAACTAGTCTGTGAGATATTGCGTTTTAAGTGAAGCTACTTCTGTTATTGTGAAAAAAAAAAAACGAATTTCGTGTGTTAATAAAACATTATTTTTTTATGGGAAAAAATACCGTCGAAACTAAAACTTGGCTTGAAGAATGTTAGGTTAAAAAAGAGGTGGTTACACCAGAAAACATGAAAATAATCCACAAAATGATTTTAAATGACCGTAAAGTGAAATTGATCCAGATAGCTGAGACTCTGAAGTTATCGAAAGAGCGCGTTGGACATATCGTGCATGAATATTTGGACATCCGAAAGCTCTGTGCAAAGTGGGTGCCGCGAGAGCTCACAATCGACCAAAAACAACATCGAATTGATGATTCTGAGCAGTGTTTGAAGCTGTTCAATCGTAATCAATCCGAATTTTTGCGTCGATATGTGGCAATGGATGAAACATGGCTCCATCACTTCACTCCCGAGTCCAATCGACAGTCTGCTGAGTGGACTGCATATGATGAACCGAATCCAAAGCGAAGAAAAACGCAACAGTCAGCTGGGAAGGTTATGGCGTCTGTATTTTGGGATGCACACGGTATAATATTCATTGACGTTCTTGAAAAGGGGAAAGCAATCAACAGCAATTATTATATAGCCTTGTTGGAGCGTTTGGGTGATGAAATTGTTGAAAAACGGCCCTATTTGAAGAAGAAAAAAATGTTGTTTCACCAAGACAATGCACCGTGTCACAAGTCAATGAAAATAATGGCTAAATTAAAGAAATTTGGCTACGAATTGCTTCCCCATCCACCGTACTCTCCAGATCTGGCCCCCAGCGACTATTTCCTGTTTGCAGACATGAAGAGAATGCTCGCTGGCAAGAAATTTAAGGAAATGATGGAGTATGAAGCCTATTTTTTGGATAAAAGATTACTAAAAAAGTGGAATTGAAAAATTGAAAGATCGCTATAATCGCTGTATCGCCCTCGAAGGCAACTATGTTGAATAATAAAATCGAATTTTGTCAAGAAAATGTTTTCTTCTTAGTTAGTCTCGGGACTTATCAGCCGACCTGATATATATATAGGTATATATATATATATATATATTATAATGAACGACCTGAACACCTGCAAGACCTTTGAATGATACATATTTAAATGAATTAATGAAAAATTTCTTCATAAGCAATTAGTTTGCATCCTTTATTTTATGGCCTAGTTAGATTTTACAATGACAAAAGAGGGGATTTCCTTGAGTTCCTGTACTCATATATATATATAGTTTTATCTCTCTCTCTCTCTCCACCCTAAATATATTGTGTTGAAAATAAACAATAAGACCATATACACACACACACATAAATATACATACACATTATGAATTATGCTTTCAAAAGAAATATCGTTCATCCCTTATTTTGTTGTTTTGAGAGAGTCTTTTTTGACAGACAACTAATGGTTTTTGTTTTATGGTCCTTATCTTCTTTTTCTTCTTCATCATCGAGGGATAATAATGATATCTTCTTCGTACTTGGATATCTCTCCTCTATTGGTACAGGGCTTCAACAAATTGAAGACTTCTCTTATATTCTCAAGGATTTTTCTAAGGAGTCGCAGGCTATGAATGGTTCAGAGATCTTCAACCACAAAATTTGGTTTTATGTAAAGGTGTAGAATATATACGTAAAACATTCCTTAACTTAATTGATTCGATTAAATGTATTAATTGCTAATTAATTAACTCCATAGCTTGGTTTAGATTTTTTTTAATATTTGTTACCTCAGCCGAAGGAGGTATTGTTTTCACTGGCGTTGGTTGTTGGTGGTTTGTCAGCTGGATAGCTCAAAAAGTACGGAACGGATTCGGATGAAACTTTGTGGAGTTGTTGGAAATGCCAAAAAGAAACAAGTGATTAAATTTTGGCATCTCTGAGTGCAGAATTAACATGCAAAAGGAGCTAAATACTAATAAATATTTCAAGTTAGCTACTCTGCCAATAGATGTAGCTGTGCTGTGAAATCGGGTGCCGGGAGCGTCTTCCTCTCGAAATTTCCGTCGAGGGGAACCCTCCCCGTCCCTCTACGCCGCCCCAGTCGTGAAAAATCCGCCTCGGAAGGTCATAAGGACCCCGTGACGGCGGAGGTTTGCACTCTCGCGGAGTGTATACATGCCTCTAGTTTTTATTGTTTTCACATAAAAATATACTAATTTCTATTTTTTAAACTTTCACCTTAATATTATGTTTTATATTACTATCAAACGACATAAAAAACCGGTATTTAAATTTGATTTTAATGAAAGGTGTAGAATATATACGTAAAACATTCCCTTACTTAATTGATTCATTGAAATTATTAATTGCTAATTGATTTACTCAATAGCTTGTTAAGGTTTAGATTTTTTAAAGTATTTTTTATATTTATTTTTACCAGGAAACGACCGGGTACCAGCCCGGCCCAGGTCCCGGATGTTTTTTGAGTGTCCTGGCGGGTGTCCGGTTTTTTATACACCGGGCCGAGACATTAATATTTTTTCAATATTTCGTTTGTCATTAAAAAATTATTTATAAAGGAATTTTTTGAAATACTCTTTTCTAAAAATAACGTCATCACTCTTTTTTAAATACTCTTTTCTGAAAAAAAAAACGTCATCACTTACTTTGGAGATTCTTTTCTAAAAAACGTCAGCACTTTTTTTTATTTTCTAAAAAAAAATGTCGTCACTTATTTTTTGGAAATTCTTTTCTAAAAAAACGTCCCCACTTCAGAATGTCGAAGGAACGAAAATTTATATTAAGTCCCGGCCCGGTTTGGCCCGGCCCGGGTCCCGGCGAAAAAAGGTGTCCCGGTCGTTTCCTGATTTTTACATAAAAATATACTAATTTCCATTTTTATCAACCTTGTATTTCACCTAAAAAATACGTTTTATATTACTATCAAGCGACATAAAAAGCAGGTATTTGACACAAATCGAGAGACATAGGGAGTGAGTTGGTGAAACCAACCGTGTGCTAAGCGATTAGAGATATCCGGAAAAAAGTTGTGTTAAAGGGGTATATTGATTTTAATATGGTTTTAACAAAAAACATTTCTCCTTTATTTATTTAGGCCTTTATAAAGACAAATAAACTCTCTTTTAATTAAAGTTTTCATACTCCTTAAAAAAATCCAAAGTACGAAAACACTTATCCCAGAAAATTTCAAAACAAATTTAGATAAAGTTTAAACGCTCTTTCATTAGTAATTTTTAATGATTCAGTAAACTTGTACTTTGCATTTAGCTACCTCCTCCCAAGAGATCATCCTTTGTCCTTTGTATGTGTTTTTTTTAATATACGTTCTTCTTCTTGTGATATAGGCGTATTATATTGTGTTTATGTACACCTACAAGATAGAATTAAGCCATATAGTACTAAGGTACAGAAAAAACTAGAGGCATATATACTCTCAGAGAGTGCAAACCTCCGCCGTCACGGGGTCCTTTTTTTTTTTTTTTTAGTTGAAAAGATTTATTGCTGTTTCACATTATACACATATGCATTACATATAGAACAAAGATATAAAACAATACACACATATATAAAGCAAATGAACACGACCACACAGAGGGGTATATGTGTTACTACAGCAGGAGTTGATCTAAAGTATTATACAATATTAAAGTATCACTAATTATTTTTTCCATTTTTGAGCATTTCATCAATTTAAGGATACGTAGGTCTCATCCTCTTCTTGCATGAATTGATGTCTCTCATAAGAGAGTGATGGGCATCTGTTGATTAAGTGGTCTGCGCTTTGTGGCTCTTCCATACAAATATTGCAGATTCCGTCAATATTTTTCCATTTACTTAGATGAGCCAGAAATGGTCCGTGGCCTGTATAAGCTTGAACAAGAAGACTCATGTTTTGGCGCGATAGTTGAGTAGTCTTGGATTTTGTTTTTTAACATGCGATGTGTGTGCTTCATTAGTTGATCATCCTTGTATCTACTACACACTCATAAAAAAAAGAATTCATGTATCACCTTCTTTATGTAGCTAGGAGGTGCTCCAACACTCAAACGGCTCTCACTTTCGATACCTTTTTTTGCTAGGTAGTCAGCATATTCATTTCCTGTAATGTTTGAATGACCTCTACACCAATCAAGTTTATATTAATGTCACATTTACCAATGTTTAGTGTTTCTTTACACTTTTTTACAGTTTCACTCTTTGTGAGAGGATTCAGAATAGCAGCAATTGCTGATTGAGAATCCGATCGAATTATCACGTTTTTGATGGTTTATCTTGGTTTAGTAGAGCTATCACCGACTGAGTGATTGCAGACTGATGCTTCGTTATTCAATGATACAGAGGATTGATGAATAGACACATCACCACGAGTGATAGTCCATCCCGCTCCTGTGCATCCCTGCTCATCTTTAGATCCATCGGTGTATATATTGTATCTGGGTGTTCAACGTTGCAGTTGTCAACCATATGCGACAACCAGTGATATAGTCATTGACTTGATTCAGTTTTAGTTTTTCCAGTATCTTATCACTAAGAAAACGATGTCCTCGTCGCCTTGGGAGATTGCCCACTCCATCCCATGTATCACGGAGAGTAAATTTTGTTCTCCATCTTGACTTTGTTGCATGTTCTTTTATATAGAGGTCGAGAGGAGTTATCCCTAGCACTGCCTCTAATCCTGATGTCGGTGTTGAGCGAAGAGTTTGAGTCATACCCAGAAGTCACGGGGTCCTTATGAGCTTCCTGAGGCGGATTTTTCACGACTGGGGCGGCGTAGAGGGACGGGGGAGGGTTCCCCTCGACGGAAATTCCAAGAGGAAGACGCTCCCGACACCCGATTTAAAAGAGGAGAGCACAGCACAGCGACATCTATTGGCAGAGTAGACTAACTTGAAATATTTTAGTATTTAGCTCATTTTGCATCTTAATTCTGCACTCAGAGATGCCAATTTTTTTTTTTTTTTTTTTTTTTTTGTTTTGCCAAATGTTAATCACTTGTTCCTTTTGGTATTTCCAAACTCCACAAAAGTTCATCGAAACTGTTCGGTCTTTTTGAGTTATCCTGCTGACAAACAAACTAAAAACAAACACAACGCCAGTGAAAACAATACCTCCTTCGGCGGAGGTAAAGATACACTTATCTGCCTTCAAAAATGTTCACCCCCTCCAAGATAAACGTAGGTTCACATTGAAAACGTTAATCAACTCGATTGGATGGCTAACTTATATTATACTGTGCAATAGACACTCTCCACTCTGTCAGTCAAATTGATTCCCTTAGTCTTAGTTATATTTTTTAATTGAGTTAAAACTTTTATCAATGTTAGTCAACAAGCTTTTCTTATATCATATGTTATTTTGATATGTTTGGTTCAATATATTGCATGCTGGATGTCTAGTTTCTTGATAGTTATTGTAGAACTAAAATATATACTCATTCCAGGATTTCAATCAAAGCTTCTTTTTTTAAATATAGTCATGGCTACAAAATCGTACAGATGCTTCAGGGTGAAAGAGATGAAATACTGTTGGATTATGGGTGTTTAGTTCAACTTTTTAAAGATAGATTGATGAGGTGCCTCAAATATCGTTATGCCAAATAGTTGTAGTTATTGAATCATAAATTGAAAACAATTTCAACTTTTAGATATGTAGGTAAACTATGACATGATTCTTTAAGTCTTCCATTCAAATATATATTAAATAATACTAAATCTTAGAGTTTATTAAACATATTTTTATGAAGGTGTTGATTTTTATTTATTATTCCACCAAAAAAAAGATATTTTTCTTAATAATTTAATAATAAATATACTCGTAAAATTGAAGGTGAAAAGAGTAATTTGATATAAGGGCTTTGTTCGTTATTGTTTGATCATTGATCCCTATTTATTCCAGAACTAACCTGTGTGTTCTATATGGTGTACTACAGTAAAGTCAAATAAAGCTTGCAAAACCATATATATATATACCGTATTTTCCGTACTATAAGGCGCACCTCGGAGCCTTCATTTTTTTCTAAAACTGAACATGCCCCTCATAATCCAGAGCGCCTTATATATGGATCAATATTGAGTCACAATATATCTTAAAGTAGTATATGCATAACGTAACCCCAACGTCTACTGTAGCGCCTTATAATGCGGTGCGCCCTATATGGAAAAAGTTTTAAAATATATCATTCATTGAAGGCGCGCCTTATAGTGCAGAAAATACGTATATATATATATATAGATCCAGTAGAGTCGTTAACTCTCCTGGTAGAGATCACGATCGTATCCTCTCCTATGTTTACCTACAATCGTGATCTATTTCAGAAGAATCAACAACTCTGCTAGAAGAGATTCTGAGTTTATCTCTTAAATGGGATAACGACATAAATATGGAGATGGGCTGATGATGTTAATCAAACTATTTTAATTATGTCAGATTTCTTTCACTGAGTTATCAAGTAGTGTTATTAATATAGTATAATACATAGATACAATGTAAGCAAACATTTTGTCGCATTGCTTCCTTGAATACACACATGAAATAATTTCTACCATAATATAGAATAAAATTACAAATGAAATAAATAGTTTTATAACATCTGGAATATTATCTCCATATTAAGTCGTCATATCTCCTAGAAGAGATAAAATCGCAATCTCTACCAGGAGAGTCAATGATTCTACTGGATCTCTAACTCTGCTGCACATATTTATATATATATATATATATATATATATAATTATATAATATATATAGTTTCTATCATAAATTCTCTTAGATCCACCCTTGCAAACCACATTCAATTTTCTATAACAAGGTCCTTTTTCTCCTAAAAGAGATAGAACTTTATTTCTTGAATCAAAAAATAATGTAATATATTTATATATGTAGTTATAGAATTGTTTGTGTATACCATTCGGAAACACAACAAGAACAAGAAGAATAACGACTAGTATATCATGAAAAGTGATGTTGTAAAGTCAAACTATACACAAATATTTATGGAAGAAGGCAAATATAAACAATCATAAGAAGTGACAGTAATACTTTTTCATTTCGTTGTTGTTTTTGACTTTTTGTCTTCTTACGATTTGCATATACACAACTTTATATCTTTACTATGTTATTTTTATTGTTATTTATTAAAGCAAAAGATTTGTATCTTTGTCTTTTATGTATGTATACACTTTCTTGATTTGTTTGAAGGTTTTGCCAACTGAGGCAACACTGCTTACTATCCTGATGACGTCAATAGGAGTAGTTGTCCAATCAAAGAAAGGTTTTTAATTCCTTAATGTCATATATCATTAAGACTCTAACACAAATATACATATGCATGAAAAAAATGAAAAGCATTGTTTTTGAGATATATATATATATATATATTTTTTTTTTTGCTTAAATAACCCCTTTCTTTCAATATACCAACTTACTGAGGTCAATGAGGTTTTTAGATATAGAAAGGAGATAAGTGATAAGGCGTCTTTGATCCACAGTTTGTAGACATCTTTTTAAAAACCAAAGTTTAAAATTAGATTTCGTTTCTTAAAAAACTCCTTCTATATCACTTTCTCTGTATTGGAGTTTAAAATTATCTTATCATATTAGTGAACTATGGGATATGAGGTAAAATATTGACAAAAGTATCATGGCGTATAATAAAGTGCATTCTTTTTGACTTACGCCATACCCTTGTGAGAGAGAGAAAACGATAAAAATAATTATCTGATGGAGCTAAAACAATGAATTGCCTCCTAAAGTGTCTTCTTTGACAAATGATCATTAAAAGAGAGTAAAAACTAGGCCACTTTGTTGTTGCTTTTGTATTAACTCCGCGAAGGAGGTATTGTTTTGTAATAAGAATGAATGAATAAAAAGGTCATTCAATTGTGTGTAAAAAAATACTATGAAAACTACATTGAAATGTTTGAAAAATTGAACACTGAACGCAAAATTCTTTATTTTTTTGCGTTCAACGTCAGCGTTAAAAAAAAGTTGCATGCCGTTCAGTGTTCCGTTCATTGAACGTGCGTTCAATGAACGCCGTTCAATTTGCGTTCCGTTCACAAGCCTTATATATGTATATATATTGTAAGTACCTATATTTATATATTTAGACATATATAACCTATTTATATATGTAAGTACATATAAATGTATATATATATTTAAAACTTATATACACATATAATATATATATACATATATATATATATATATATATTCTTCAAATATGTCAGCTTTTGGATGACATCTAACTACTTCTTTTAAATAATTCATTTAATCACCATTTGCCGAGCTAAAGCAGATTCAGCTAATTTAGGAACTTGACATTGTTTCACTACATATTTGAATGCTGTTGGGTCGGCTAGAGTAGTTGTGTGTTCTACGGGACAGACTAAGATGGGCAATCTACAATGGATCAAAGACTCAACCTCAATTCTTTCCCTCAAACAAACAAAAAAATAATTGGAAAAGCTTGAATCAATACCTTGTAATATAGTAAAAACTTTTTCTTTTCAAGATAATTGAATCACTTAGCTAATAAGATTTTGCTGCATTCAAAAATGATAAAACCATGCATGCAAATATCATAACTATAGACAATTTTTCCGGTCTATTTAAGACAATAGCTTTAGTCAGATATTTATGCCTTTGAGACATTATAAGATTCTTTATGCATAATGACATTTAATGATGATTAAACATAAAGCTCAGGAAGACACAATATGGCTTTTATCTTTGTAATCTATTGCACGTGCTTGTTAATTTTGTGAATCTAAATCATTGACATCAGTTCCTTTTTACGTCAGCATATTTGTCTTTTTTTCTACTTCCCTTAATACTTTTTGAAAACACCATTAGAGTTCAAAGTTTGATTGAGAATTGTGCTAAAAATTACTCGATTACTTAAATAAACTTTACTTTTAACATTTATCATATACGGTAAAACAAAAAGATCAAATTATATTTTATAAAGAAATGAATTTGTTAACAAAAGTATAGTAAAAATGACTTCAATGGAAACTAAAGTAGTTTAATGTTTAAATATTATGAACAGTATAACCTTATTTTTATTAATTATATGCTTCCTCATAAAATATAAAAACAAAGTAAATAAACAATAACTATTTGAAGAATATATTACCAAGAATTTCACTCCTCACATAACATATCAGGTAAAATATAGAGAAAGGCACTCTATCGTATGCAAGGATTCTAGAGACCTCCTGCAATCTTGCTGTATTGCCTCACCACTCGTTAAAGTCACGAGGATCCTCGGCAGGCTCCGAGTCGACTCTCAGTACAGTAATCCCCATTCTCCACACTTTTTTTAGAACTCCCCAGTTATAACAGACATAAATAAATCACAAAGTGAGCCTTTTGGTTGTCCCTATCTAATGTTTAACCAATATTTCTAGTTGCTCAAAGCGCAGGTGCTCCAAACCATCTACAAAAACCTCCAGTCACCCCAGGCACTCCACAGGTCTTTGAAGAGACCAAGGAAAAGATCACTGTTGAGTGGTTATGAAAAAGACTTGAGCTTATGGGTGATGCTAACCCCTCCGTACTGGTTTTGTCGACCTCGCCTACCTATCAGGAAGCATATGATTAGAGCATCTGGTATCCACGGTTCAAAGGTCCTCTATGCATCAGAACGGACGGAACTGGACGCTCTGTGGGTCTCCATCGACTCGTTGGAAGACATGTGGAAAACTCTTCGTTCAATCTCCATGCGTCAAACGACGACAGAAAAAATACGAATGTAAACAAACTATTTCTCCTTCAGGTGGACCGAGAGGATCAAGCTGCCACTATTTTTTCTAACAGATCTTTTAAGTTCCTTTTTGTTTTTATTGTTATCACTCTTATCTCTATAGAGATCTCTATGTATCTTGACTCTTATTTTCTCGCCTTATTGGCGTATTCCTTTATTGTTTTTATTATCTGTATGAGATTACAAAATTTATTTTATGTACGCTTCCTACTTGCGGAATGTAAGATAGTTGACATATCCTAAAAGAATCAAATAAATTAAATTATTATTTAAAAAGACTATGTCTCCACGCCGCTATGATGGCGGAGACGAACGGCACCACTGAAGCCACTCTGCATCTACTGATGAATATGTAGAAGATGCTCTATATAGCACTAACAGGCACCCTTGATTCAGAAGCATCATACGTTGCATAGTGTGGGCAATATGGTAGCTCGCCATCCCTCTTCCGGATGTTGACACACTTCTCTTGATGGCAGTGTCCAATGGTGGAGCGATGGAAAACTTTTATTCACTTTACAATGATTAAGCGACGGCTGACTCACCCTCCACATTCACAAGTACAAGGCCAATAATGGCCAGAAGCTCTGAAAAGTGCTCTGAAGTTTTGGCTTTTCCAAATGAAAGAATATAACTTACATTCTTTGGTAAAGTTTTAGTGGAAATAAATTGGGTAAAAATCAGATCAAAGTACAGTTCGTAGCCTAAAGCTAGTTCATCAACTACTAGTTTTAGTTCACAAAATTTGATAATGCCTCCATAATACATTTGTTGCCCATTTTGAAGGCTATACCTTTATAAATATATTTTGTTTACTTTTTCCTGAGTGTCTTTTGTTTAGTTACAATCAAATTTTATAAATACTTTCCCAACATCACATTTTCTCTAAAAAACGGTCTTAAGAATATATTTTTCCTCTCAAGATAAAGCGTATATTAAAGTCTTAATCTGAAATTTTCTTTTCCACCATCTCTTTTAATTAGAAGAATGGACTCGTTCCTCGATTCAGGACCTCCATGGATTCTTCTTATTATTTATACTTTGTATATTGCTACACTTAATAGGGCTACTAGACCTCCTGAAGGAATGGTAAGGAAAATATGGTCAACAATGGGATTCCAATCGAAATTCTGAGGTTTGAAAGATATCACAATATTTAATTAAGAGATACTTTTGACTATTTCATAATATGTATTGGTGTTGGACCCGGTCGGGGAATCAAAATAAATACTTTATTTGAGGCAATTTAATAAGCTACAATATATCGACTAGGAACTTAGTATTTTATACAAATATATGTATTGTAAAACAAAATATTGTATCATTAAATATTGTTGTATTTTCTTAACATTGAAGAATTCCTACCTTATCACAGTTTGTATATTAATAATATCTCCTTTTTTCTATTTTATCATACTTTTCTTATATGCATAATTTTATATAACGTCACTCAGGCTTTACGTTAGATTTTCTTTATTCCATTGTTTTTCCTTATTTTTAAACATTTCTTAATCCATTCTAATGCGTTTTCATTCTTCCTAAGATAATAGTACTTTAATCCGAAAGTTGACTTATATATATACTAGTTAGATGAATATAAATGTTTACTATAAAGCGTTGAATTAGTAGCGCATGCAAGGAAAGAGTAAACAAAAAAAATTTGGTTATTTTCTTTAACGTTAGATGTCGCTAGTCCATGAAATTTGTCACAATCCTACTTAAACCGTTTAAAGGGATTAAGTTTGATGATTTGAAATATATCAAGATAAAAAACGTCTCCAAATATAAATAATAAAGGACTTTTGTTATTATTTTCAACAGAGCTCTAGTATCAAAGGCCCCTTACGGACTAAAGAAGAACTAAAATTTTGGCCAATTCCTTTTGGGAAAAAAGGAAGATTTTTATGTTATGCATGCGCTACTTTACTTTAACGCTTTAGTTACTAGTGCTACTAGTATAAATGTGTTAAATATGTGCATATATACATGACTATAACAACAAATACTCTACGAGCCCCAATCAAAGTTAATGAAGTGTCTCTGGCAGTGGAGCTTGAATAATATGTAGTTCATGGAGACAAGAGATTCCTCTTTTGGCAAGGGTCTTAGCATGTCTTCATTCGGAGGAGATAGCAGCAACAACAAAAAAAATAAGAATCTGAGATGAAAAGACATTTTCACACACACACTTAGCTTCTTCTTTTGAGTTACAAGGATTTGGAGAGTAGCCAGGGGGGCCATTTGGTAAAGGGGATAATTGGAAATGAATCAAGGCATCTTGTATGGGTGAGAGGGAATAGTCATTGTTGATTAAATTATATTACGTTCCGTAGGGAGTTGGGAAGGAGGTGTCAAAAAAAAAAAAAGTCGTAGAAAAATGGTTAAGATAGAAAAGGAAAAGAATGAAAAACTTTGTGATGGGGATTTTTTTTATTATTCAAAAGCTCATGACAAAAATTTGTATACAAAACAATTATATAACATATACTAATAATTTTAAAAATGAACATATAAGCACTATATAGTTCATAATTTTAGCAACTACCATAAACATACTAATTAACTTCTTCAAAGTAATAATTAAACTATTAAAACATACAGACTAAAATGAAGTGTAAAAGATCATTTAAATTATTTCTTTAAAGTGATTTTAAGGCATCTCTTAAGACGATGATGGAACGGGAGAGGACATAGTATTTGACCAAATCGCCAGCTATCTGTCCATGAGTTGTCCGTGACATTTTTATTTATTTTTGTATAAAAAGCCAGATAGGAAACGTTTCAAATCTTTATTGATTATATTTACGAAAAAACTTCTTTTTTCATCGTTTTCCTTCTTCATTATAGCACTAGTGATGAAGATAACTATTTACAATTAAATTTGAGTGGAATATTACAATTGAATAACAACTTGAGTTCAAATAATAAGTTGTTTTACATGTCGATGAATAATAAGATGAAAAATATTGTTTGGACCACATTTAGATGTAATCCAATCAACAAATACTTGCCTTTTCCAAATATTTTGACTGTTTCTAAATTTAAAAAATCATTATTTTCTATCACGTGATCCATATTTCCTTCGACATTTTTTCTTATTATTGTTTTTTAGCATTGGCATAAAAAATGTGAATTGTTTCAAAATTATATTACTTTACATGTTTGAGATGGCCACGATAGAAAGACAAAGAATGTCAGGTGTCCAGTCATTTCATTGCGAGTAAATTTGTCGCGGACCTTTTTATAGCCGTTTTTTGTCGCGGGTATTTACCTCGCTTGCTCTTTTATAGTCAGTCAATTTCCTCGTTTCTCCTTTTGGTCGAGGTTTTTTGTCGCCAAGCTTTTTTTGTAGTGAAGCATTTACGCCGTTCTTCTTTTTCTCGTGGGTATTTTTGTCGTGAAGCATTTTTCCCGCTATTTATTTATCAATGCGGGTCTCTGTCGGAGGTCCTATGGGAAGAGTTTGTGCAACCTTAGCCTCGGGTGTTTATTTTTAGTTTATTTCAATCCCAAAAGACCCCCATTTTGATCAATAGAATGGATGAAACGGGTTTTTTAAAATCGAACGGGCGAACGCTAAGGTTGCAAAACGCCACAAGCCAGCTAAAATATGAAGATAAGTTTCCTTTGAAGGATGCTCTACAAATTACCGTCGCCATTTTAAACGACAGCCGATCCAGCCCACAATAGCATTGTTAATCAATCCCCTGACTAACAAGCCAATGTGACTTATCTTTTTTTCTTCTTTTTTTGTCTATTGGTTGGATAGAATTGAATTTGTGTATATATAAACACACATTAACAATATGCGAATCTAAAAACTTTCGAATGATGTTGATCAAAATGACTGATCCGACATACTAAAATATGTTTTAACGATATCCTATTAGTATTTTTTTGCCTATTTGGTTCGACAGAATTACATCTGCATATATAAGAATAGGTAACTAAACTCCTCGGGATTCGAACCGGCACCCTCAACATTGAGAGTCCAGCATGTTTCCACTGAGCATTCGCGCTCCCTCCAACTCAACTTGCACTTATGTTGCAAAAACAAACTACTTTATGTCTTAAATAATTACATTAATTGCACAATTAAAATAATAATATTCTGTCTGCATACTTTTATCTTTTGCACGTTTCTCCCTCTTCTCTTTATAAATTAGCAGCACCTGAGGGTTCCTTTGATTGTTTAGCCGTTTTACGTGACCGTTCACTTTTCCTCCGTACATCAAACACCAAAAGTCATGACTGATCCATGTTTATCTGATATAAGGTCTATTAGGGAGCAAAGTTTTTACCCTCCGCCGAAGGAGGTATTGTTTTTTACTGGCGTTTGGGGGGGGGGGGGGGTTGGTTGTTGGTTTTTGTCGGTTTTCGGTTGGTTTGTTGGTTTGGTGGTTGTTGGTTTGTCAGCAGGATAACTCAAAAAGTACGGAACGGATTCGGATGAAACTTTGTGGAGTTGTGTGGAAATGCCAAAAGGAACAAGTGATAAAATTTTGGCATCTCTGAGTGCGAATTAACATGCAAAATGGCTAAAATACTAATAAATATTTCAAGTTAGCCTACTCTGCCAATAGATGTCGCCTGTGCTGTGAAATTGGGTGTCGGGAGCGTCTTTCTCTCGAAATTTCCGTCGAGGGGAACCTCCCCCGTTCCCTCTACGCCGCCCCAGTCGTGAAAAATCCGCCTCGGAAGGCTCATAAGGACCCCCGTGACGGCGGAGGTTAACTCTCTGATTGTATAGATGCCTCTAGTTATTATTGCTTTCCATGATGGATTGAGGCATTTATCGTCCAGCCATAAATGTACATACATAGTAAGGGGAATAAAAACATTTGTCGCTGAGGGAAATAACTAATTATTTCCTATAAGTGGTCTGCAAACGGGTGATATAAATTTATCCCATAGCTACCACGCTACAAAAATAATAATAATAATAACAAATTTATTGAATCTTTTTTAAATTAATTTTCTACTCCATTGACTCACAATCATTTCTTTCATTTTTTTGTTGAAGCTTTTCTTTCTTATAAACACCCTCTCTTTTTAAAATCCCCTCGCCTATAGACAAAAGGGAGTCTTATATACACTCCTCATCGCTCTTTGATATATATAAACTCTTTAGTACATATTTCTATTCATCAAGGAGGATTTTTGTAAAGATACAAATAGGGTTTGATCAACAATTAAAAACGAGAAAATAAAAACTCCTGCATGAGGTTTGGTGTAATTTAATGCTAAAAATAACTTTCGGCTCATAAATAATAAGAACACTGGTCAACACAATATTTTTGGCAGGCAAAGTAAGACTGGTTTCTGGGGTTTTCAAGGGCGTTGAATCCGAATCTGACATTAGATTTTTCAAATTGGCTCTAGTTTTTGAGATATCACAGGGGGGTCGTTTGTCTGAAATCACCCATTCGCGACCATAGCTAAACGTACAAAAAACGGCTAAATAGTGCATAAATGTCAGATATTGATTTTTATGATAATCTTAAACCACAAAGACAGTGTAAAATCTCAATCTAACAAGTTAAGTTAGATATAACATCATTTCATTTATCCTATAACTGAACACTTTTCATAGATTTCGAGGATATACAAAAAATTTGCTAAAAATATGCTGAATTTTAATTCTCCAAGTGAAAAAAAACATTTACATAATCAGTTATATATCATAAATGAATGCAAAGCATTATACAATAGATTCTTAGTTACAATGAACACACAAAACAATATTTTATTCACAAAACAAAAATTGACGTTTATACGATTTTCGCTTGTGAGCAACTTTTGGGCAGTCTCTCAAAAGGTTCCAGCAGTAGTCTGCCATCATGTGCTCATCCCATTTGCCTTGATACCTCTCTTCCATTGTTTTGATGTCTTGATGGAATCTCTCTCCCTGCTCCTCACTGTAATCACCAAGATTACCAGGAAATCTGTCGAGGTGGCTAAACAAGAAATGAACTTTAATGCTCATATTTGCCCCTAGTTTTCCGTATGCAGTAAGCATCTTATGGACCAATTGCTTGTAATTGTCAGCTTTGTGATTTCCCAAAAAGTTGGTCACTACATCTGTGAAGGACACCCAAGCTGAGGTCCATCGAAGATGCCACCTTTAGTTTTTTCGATGGAAAGACCTGGAAATTGCCTGCATATGTACTTGAAGCAATCCCCATCCTTGTTCAACGCCTTAACAAACTGCTTCATGAGCCCTAGTTTTATGTGCAATGGAGGGAAGATGATTCTATCCCTGGGTACCAAAGGCTCATTGATGACGTTGGCTGTGCCGACTTCGAGACTTTCTCGTTCTGGCCAGTTCTTCCTTCTCCAGTGCTGGATTCTTGCTCTGCTATCCCACAAACAAAGAAAGCAGGGATACTTTGTGTACCCACTTTGCTGACCAAGCAGAAAATTGACCATTTTCAAGTCCACACAAATCAGCCATTTATGAGTGTTGTAATTCATCTTTTCAAGAACAAATTTGATAGCATCATACTCTTCTTTCATCTTGGTAGAATGGCCAATTGGTACAGGAGCAAACTTATTGCCATTGTGCATAAGTACAATTTTTAGACTTGCTTTCGAGCTATCTATGAAGAGACGCCAATCTGCTGGGTCATATGATGAGATCCCCATGCAGTTAAGAAGTGCAGAAACGTCATTACAAAAGACCAGGTCGTCTTCTTTAGAAAAGAAACGAAGCAAGCTGCCTTCCCTTGTCCTATAGTATGTTACTTTTGTGCCAGAATCAAGAATGTTTTTCTCTTGGAGTCGTGATGCAAGAACTTCAGACTGCTCCTTCGACAAACAAAGGTCTCGCACTAGGTCATTAAGTTCAGATTGATTGAAAAGCTGAGGGCCATTTGAGGGTTCTTCATAGTCACTACAGCTATCATCACTTGATATTGAAAGATCAGCTGGAATCTCTTCGGTTTCATCGATTTCAGGCAAACTGGTGAAAACAGGCACAGGTAGATCCTCAGAGTGCGCAACAGGACGGATAGCAGAATCCAGGCTCGGATACTGCCAATTTGCTTTCTTGTGCTTGTTAAACCCCGTCATGTCATTGAGACAGAAGTAGCAGTCATCAAAATGATTCTTGGGCTCTCTCCACACCATTGGTACAGCAAACTTCAACTTCAGCTTACCGTTGGTCCAACCGCGGAGACTTTCTACACAGGTTTTGCACACCATATGTGGGGCCCAAGACTTGTCTTGGTCACCAAGTTTCATATCGAAGTATGCTTTGTACGCCCTCTTGACAAAGTCTGTAATATTCCTCTTTTGTTGTGCCATCATATACTGTCCACAGATGTAACAAAAGACATCCGGTTCATATCTGCAACATCTTCTAGAAGAACTCATTTTCTCTCTGGAACTCATTTTCAACTCTGAAATTAAAAAGAAAATTCTTAATTACTGTTTAATTTATACTGCAACTATATTTATGGAACATGTTATTAAGTAATTACAGTATATAATTATATAAAAATTCTCCCTATATAAATAATTATATAAAAATTCTCCCTGAAATACAGGGAGAATTTTAGCAGTTTAGGCTTATTTGGGGCTATCAGTATCTTCTAAACTAGAGCCAATCTGGCAAAACCAATGTTATATTCGTAATCAGCGACCTTCAAAACCCCAGAAAACACTCCTAGATGGTCTGCCAAAAAAAAAAAAATTAAAATTTGTTGACCAGTGTAATTAGTACTATTTAACTTAAATTATATATAGTTCAAAGTTTGCTACGTCACGGTTTGTCAATGCATCACATAATAATTGCAATTATAAGACCAAAGAATCAACTAATAATATTTTGCTCTTTCTACATAACTGAGCCATCATTTTAAAAGTGTCTGTTGAATGATTTAAATGCTAGTAATGGCAATAAATAAACTTTTTATTTATAACTACAACACATATCCAATTGTCAGAGAGTACAGTTTTTGTCATTACCATTTAAATACCGAACTCTTATTAATAGTTTTACCCATCATCCAAAACATATCTCTGGATAATTACTTTATACCCTCCTATATATGGAACCCTATATATATATATATATATATATATATATATATATATATATATATATATATATATATATATACAGGGGTGTGCAGCGAATCTAGACTTTTTTTAGCACGGAAACAAGATACTCATATCCAAGAACAAGACCTTTTAATTGACTTTTTTCATATCACACAAAATTTAAATGACTTTTCTCTTAATGATCATGCAATCCAACTTCCTCCTTTCACAATAACAGCCTCCACACGGTGCCTGAACCTCCCAACGGCATGAGCCACCTGTCCCCTGGACAAGTTGGCCACTACCTGGATGATGGCAGCTTTCAATGAGTCCACAGTGTTGTGAGCACGCTTGTTAGTGTCCCTCTCAAGGACGCCCCACAAGTAGTAGTCGCAGGGGTTGAGGTCAGGGCTGCTGGGGGCCAGAACTCCTTTGACCAGGCGATCAATGAAGTCGGCGCTCCTTTTCCTGACTTGGGATCGGTCTGGAGTCTTTCTTTCCGGTGTTAGGAATCCTTCCTCGATGTCCTCCGACTCCTTGAAGGACTTGGCAATGCTGTAACAGTAGCTTTGGTGAATTGAAGTCGATGATCTCCTTGGGCGCACGGCCGCAACGGAGCGCCACAATAATGGCCGTCCTGCGCTCAAGTTCCGAGGACATCTTCAATCTTTTTGTTATTAAAACAAAGCTCATAGGATATACTAACCAATTCATACATTTTTAAGCTTCTACCCTAACTGGTTTCTGAGATACAAGTACTCAAAGTTAGTCTAGATTCGCCTGCACACCCCTGTATATTATATTGCTGCAAATGTATATATGATTACAAGGATTCCAAATCAGTTTTTATTTTATATGTGCATCCAAAATTCAATGAGAATTTTAAGTTTTGAAATAGTCATTTTTATAGAAAATACTCAAAAATGAACATTTTGAATCTTTATTATCTCGTTTGATTTTGGATGTACATAAAAATTAAAACTGATTGTAATCCTTGTAAGCATACCTACATTTTACTTGCTACTTGTTAATAGCATTGAAAATAAGGACATTAAAAGCGATCAAATGGCGAAAAAAAAATACTACATAACTTTTGGGCCCGTTGAGCGGGCACTTCCCATTATTTCGATTTCGTTCAAACTTTCATAGATAAATTATCTCTATGCATTAAAGTAAAATCCTAGTTGGAGCCCGACTCTCAAATCCGAAAAAACGTGAAACAAGAATCACCCTAATATATATGATTGAATTTATTTTATAAACTAGAGGCATATATACACTCAGAGAGTGCAAACCTCCGCCGATCCCCACCTAATGAATCACTTAACAGAATTACAATCCAATCATATATGTCTACATAAGTAGGTGTGTTTGGTGAATAATGAGTGAGGAGAGAGCAAGAAAATAATAAAAAAAATATATACACTCAGAGAGTGTGTACCTCCGCCGATCCCCACAACATTCCTATTCAAACATTCTCCCTTTCACACGCCAAATTTTCTATCTCTAATCATTGTTTCCTCTCTGTTAGCTCATTTTGCATATTAAAAAAGCACTCAGAGATGGGAAGACGGAAGAAGTTTAAGCTACGTCACTGGGTTAACATAGTCCTGAGCTGATGTATGAACATAATACGTCAATGAATATTTTTTTAGCGTTTGTTCTTTCCTACTCCCTGAATAGAGACCCCATTTCATTATTATTATTAGTAGTATTTTGCTCATTTTGCATATTAAAAAGCACTTAGAGATGCCAAAATTTAATCACTTGTTAATTTTGGCATTTCCAACACTCCACAAAGTTTCATTCGAATCCGTTCAGTACTTTTTGAGTTATCCTGCTGACAAACAAACCAACAAACAACCAACAAACGCCAGTGAAAACAATACCTCCTTCGGCGGAAGTAACAATACCTCCTTCGGCGGAGGTAAAAAACATCCACACTTTTGAAAACAATATAAATTGAACGGACAAACCCCCTCAAAAAAAAGTTCCGTTCGTCCGTTCATTTATATTCCATTGAGGCGATCGATTTTGAACGTGGTCTCGCGAACGGCGTTCTTTTTTTGTTTAACTCATTTGGGACCGTTTGCGATCAGCGATCAATGATCGTAATATTGCTGTTGGTCGCCGATCAGGGAAATCCCCGTTCAACTAGCTGGGTAAAAAGTCATGGAAATGATGAAAAGGATCAATCATAATATTTTTAATATTTAGTGCAAATCAGTTGTAAACGTAAACATAAAGTATTACTAATAATAATAATTACATATGACAAAAAAAACTTCATTGAGACGCGCTTTGCTGTGTTCTTATTTTAGTTTTTAATATTTTTTATTGGCCGTGCATATTATTTTATTACCTCCGCCGAAGGAGGTATTGTTTTCACTGGCGTTGGTTTGTTTGTCAGCAGGATAACTCAAAAAGTACTGGACGGATTCGGATGAAACTTTGTGGAGTTGTTGGAAATGCCAAAAAGACACAAGTGTTTAAATTTTGGCATCTCTGAGTTCTGAGAAAATTATATTATCTAAGATCAGTTTTTGGCGAATTTTTAAAAGTTTTTTATTTATTTCACAGTTCTTAAAAACGGATATAAAAAGTATTATATGCATTTAAAATTGAGGTAAATACGTAAAAATACACAATAAACATAATAGTTTAAAAAATTTACCTCAGCAGAGAACGTTCTAATTAAAATTTTGTTTACTTTTATGCTATTTATTAAGATTAAAACACAGTTTATATTTATAGATTACAGTTTGAAAGAATATCCGTACCTCAATATTTTTCTCAAATAATTACCTCCGCAGAAGGAGGTATTGCCAATGCCAAAAGGAACAAGTGATTAAATTTTGGCATCTCTGAGTGCAGAATTAAGATGCAAAAAGAGCTAAATACTAATAAATATTTCAAGTTAGCCTACTCTGCCAATAGATGTCGCTAAGCTGTGAAATCGGGTGCCGGGAGCGTCTTCCTCTCGGAATTTCCGTCGAGAGGAACCCTCCCCCGTCCCTCTACGCCGCCCCAGTCATGAAAAGTCCGCTTCGGAAGCCTCATAAGGACCCCGTGACGGCGGAGGTCCTCTCTGAGTATATATATGCCTCTAGTTTACTGTACAGCTTCAATGTATTTTTTTGCCTATATGGTTCGATAGAACTGCATCCGACAGGATCTTCAATGTATTGTTTTATTGAACAAAAATACTTTTATGCTTTTCTATTTTTAGTGAATGTTTTTTTAGATGTTTTGTTGGCGGAATATGCAATGTTACATCTATATAATCTAATAAAATTCCGCCATTTGGTCATTTAATAAATAAATAAACTACAATGTTTATTTATGTTTGTTTCAACACTGCACAATTTTCCTTTTTTAATTTTATTAATATATATATATATGTGTATATTGTGTACGTCAGATATATTAAATAATGAAATAAAGACCTTGCTGAAGAGAAAAAAAAAAAAAATAAAAGGTCTTTTGTACTAGAAAAAACTTTATATTAATTGGTTGACATCAATTAAATATGGTTTTTTTTATAAACACGCATAACGAGTTGTTCGAAAGCCTTTTGGTATAAATTTAAATATTTAATTGGCCAATATATAATATATATATATATATATATATATATATATATATATATATATATATATATATATATATATATATATATATATATATATATATATGCTCTCTGCTTATCCATGCATAAATCTTTTCAAACCCCTCGAAAAAGAAATACGCGTGAGTTATATTTCATTTTGCTAATGATATGGTTAGGTTTGAAGGGAAATGGTTGGTTGTAGAAAAAAAGCATCTCTTAAAATGGCTTATGATTTTCATAAATATTTAATTCGAATGAAGGCCTTCTCCACTAAAAGCTTTTTTTTCTTTCTTTCTTCATTCTCTTGCATATCTACATATACATATATGTGTGTGTGTGATACGTCAGCTAGAAAGCATATATTGCTTTGATTATGCTGTATATTAGCAGTGTTGTTCCCTAACGTTCGAGCGAGTTATATATTACTTAGTTACATTACTGCGACCAACTAGAGAGAACAAACATATTAGATATACTTTCAAGTAATAAGTAATATCCTAGTTACATATTACTTTCGTGAAAAAAAATATTCGACTGGCAAGTTTTTTGGTGAAAATGAATGAACTGTGAATGTATTATGTGACGTCACCCAGTGGCCATGCAAACTAGGTTTGGTGAGGACTTTTACAAATCCTGTTTGAATTGCCTTTACTTACTATTGTTTCGGAATGCTCGAAAAAGTAGTATATTACTCAAAGTAGTTTATTACTTTTGAGAAGTAATATTTAATATTTTTTTAAATATTACTACGCAGTAAAAAGTAGTATATCACATACTACTTTCAAAGTAATATTCGACCAACACTGTATATTAGACACACACTCATAGAGAATAGTGAGATCAAAAGCAACTTATGGGCTAGCGACATAATCAAATATGTTCAAGAAAAGATCGAAACATTACATGAAGACTATAAAAAAGGATTTTAAAAAGTATTCGCGAGTTTTTAAACAAACTTAATAAATGTTGCGTCCTTTTGCGATATAAGGTTATTCTTCAGGGCAGTGAACTAAAATGTTCATTTTTGTATCTTTGCAACTGCCCTAAATAGTTTTATTTTGTTGTCTGTATATAATTTTAATGTATTTTATTTTGTCACTGTAGTAATTGTGGCAGATTATTGAATAAAATGTTTTTAACTGGGAAAACAAAACTTATTGAAGCCCTGAATATTAAGGCATTTGTTCATTATGGGGGAAATACAGCGAGGGGCATAGCTGAAAAGAGAGAGAAACGCCATCATATATTTGTTTCCAGCTATGATGACGACACATCCATCTAACTATGTCATGATTTAAAAATATGAACTATGATTGCTTTTTGTTGACGTCACATGTAGAACTAATAAATATTGCGATATACAACGCTACGATACATTTCTTCGGCACTCTATATGGACGTTTCGAGAGGGACATCTCCTTAGATCATAGAAGATAAAAGAAGAAAACACGGCATCAGCCATTAACTGTAACGTTTTAGTTTACATATTTCTTGCATGTGATGAATGCAAATTACTAAACTTTAGACATGGTGTTAAATACAATATGATTAATGTAAAAGTAGCTTAAAAACCTGTTATAATGTTTATATTTACAATAATACTCGAATAAAGTCCGCGTTATCCAAGATTCAAAATGGATGAATTATGAAAGAAAATCTATTTTTAAGAAGCCTTTTGTTACATTTGGTATTTCATGAGAACGAAAGAATGTATTTTCCGTAATGTCCAGCTGATTACAATTACTTTTTCTCACGGCTGAATATGTCTCATTTAATATGTGGCAATTTCATTTTTATATATAGTGATATATGTATTCTCTGGATGATTATATTGGAGAAACGACCCTGATGTTTTGTCGTCAAAGAATTTGTCTTGCAACCTTGAATGAACCTTATATATATTTGAAATATTCGTCTAAAGGATAAAGGAACGCTTTCTATGTGGATATTTTCGTAAGTTACTCTTGAATAATGGCATACTTATTTAAATAAATCTGTACAATCGTAGTCTCAAATATTATTCAAATAATAATAAGGTTTTGTATGTCCTTTCGACTTTGCAATTGCAGACTCATATATAATTATAAAGTGAATCATAATTACTATAAAAACTCGTCATATTAATAAAGGTTTTGATTTTGTGAATTTGTTTGTTTCGTTTATTCCGTTGGATGGAATGAGTAGCTTCATTCGTGTCAATATGAATAAACATCAAGAAATTAAAATCAGTTCCTCGAAAAACCTTTTCAATTGACTAAATTTGACCTTCTCCACTCGGGAGGAGTCCAATTTGCGCTCTAAACGTTTAAACTTGAAAATATGTTTTCCTTTTTTTTATGTATCCTTATTTAAAATTAATATTAATAAAGAATTATAAAATAGTAAGTATTTAATAATAGTACCAATAATACGTTATATAATAAGTTATTATACGTTAATAATAAGTTATTGGTCATGAACAAATCAAAATATAATGACATGAAAGTAAAACTTTAAGTTAGACTTGAAAACTTTTATTCCTGTTTTTTTTCTACGGATCCTTATCTAAAATTAATATTAATAAAATTATAAAATAATAAGTAAATATAAGTACAAATAATAAAAGCACATATAAATTATTCGTGTTAGGCATGACGCAACACATCATGAACAAATCCAAATATAACTAGAGGCATATATACACTCAGAGAGTGCAAACCTCCGCCGTCACGGGGTCCTTATGAGCCTTCCGAGGCAGATTTTTCACGACTGGGGCGGCGTAGAGGGACGGGGGAGGGTTCCCCTCGACGGAAATTCCGAGAGGAAGACGCTCCCGGCACCCGATTTCACAGCACAGCGACATCTATTGGCAGAGTAGGCTAACTTGAAATATTTATTAGTATTTAGCTCCTTTTGCATGTTAATTCTGCACTCAGAGATGCCAAAATTTAATCACTTGTTCCTTTTGGCATTTCCAACAACTCCACAAAGTTTCATCCGAATCCGTTCTGTACTTTTTGAGTTATTCTGCTGACAAACCAACCAACAAACCAACGCCAGTGAAAACAATACCTCCTTCGGCGGAGGTAATGACATGAAAGTAAAAGTGAGCAATATATAAAACAAATTCAAAATATCGCCTTATAAAATATAGCTTTTATAAAAGAGCTTCTTCCTCCTTGATTTGCTAGTTAAGGGGTCACAAATGTATTATTTGTATACATACATATATACATATAGCAGAGCCAAATGAGGCATGGCCCTACCAGAACACCACTTTGTATAAAAGGAGAATGATTTCTATGCTTTTGAAGGAAAAAAAATACATACCTAATTATTGTTGTTTTCTGTATTGTATATACTTTATATATAAACAGGATCTTCCAACATCCTTGTTCATGATATGTGTTGGGTTTCTATTCCCTTATGAAATTATTTCTACAGCTACGAGGATTTAAACAGGAGAGCAGTAAGAGTATTAAGTTATAAATGCAAAAATCTTTAAGTATTTATATTAACAAATTTTATGTACAAATTTATTTTTTAACGTCCTACCTTAAATCATGTTTTGAGACTTTGTTCTTAAATAATCAATATAAGGCTGCATTTTGAAGTATATGTTATTTTTTTCCTTTTTTTTCATCAAATCTTTATGAACATGAAGATATTGTGTATAAAAATACACATAAATAGACATTGATGTCTAAAATTAAAACGTCATATAAGATTAAAACATTTTACATTTCACACATCAAATAAAAACTGAATGCACAGCAATAAAACAAATAATAAGCATTAGTAAAATTTCAATAATGTTTTCATTATTTTTAAAAGATGCTTTGATTTTGATACTTAATTTCATTAGCGGCGACGATGGTCCAGGAGTTGTCCAGAAGCAACGGTATCCTTAAGGCTTAAAGGGCTCCACTTTTTGCCGCTGCTGAGAGCATTATGGCTCTAAGTTCCTCAGATCTGATACATTCGTTTGCATTTAACCTTTTTGCAATAAGTGCTTTCTTATTTATGATTGTATTTATAGTCGCTTTAAAAGTATCTGATTGGGTTTTTTTTCGAACTTTATTAGGAAAGCCAAACAATACATTGGCTGATTGTTTTTTAGGTTTTTTAAGCCTATTTGGATCCATGGAATTTTATCCGTGTGGATAAGAATAAACATTATAGCGTACTATTTCATAGACCATATAAACCATGACATTTTTGTATAAGATTGATCAAACCCTCTTTCTCGGGAGTCGAACCTGAGCCCTCAACATTGAGAGCTGAGTTCCACTCAGCTATCACATTTGGATTTTGTTGTTAGTGAATTTCCAATAATTTTCCAAATAATTTATGTGTAAAAACAGCCAATGGCCCTTGTTAATTTATATGTCAGATGCAAGTGTTGTACACAATAATTTTCATCCTTAACCCTTAGATGCATAAGTGGGTCAAAAATGACCCGGTGAAGTTGTTTTCTTGAAATATCTTCGTAATGAAAAATTGTTATTATTTCATGTACCAGGTATTCCACAAAAAAACATGTTTTTGATATAATGCCATTTAAATTTTTAACTTACCTTTTATACATTTTATATTTTATATATAATTGTAGTTTTTGTATTACAGGTAGTTTGTCTGAACTGCATACAGTGATGAGACAAGACACATTTTTCAATTGCTGTTCTGGGTAATTTTCTTTTTCAAAAATGTTAAAAAGTGAAAAATAAAGATATTTCAAACATGAAATCATTCTTGCGTGGTCCTAAATATAATACTAAATATTATACAAGTGATTATTCTTAACCAAAACGACAAAAATGGCATAAAAACACATTGATTCTAACATGGGTCATTTTTGACCCACTTATGGAAGAATGTAGGGTCCAGTCACTCATGCATCTAAGGGTTAAATAATATTTTTATCATGGACCACGATCATGGAAAATACTAATTATTTGGAAAAAACGATTCAAATATTTAGTTAAGTGAATGAAAGAAGGCTTTTAATTGGTCATCCTCAAAGATATGGTCACTGGGACGATATCACGTAGAAAACGAAAGGTATACGCGTTGTCAACTGCAAACGTGATGTGTGTAAGTTTGCGAGAACTCCCATTTATCTTTATGTATTGCATTACATTTAAACCTTTTATACAAACAAAGGCAACAAAACAGCAGGTCAGAATATTGTCAAGATCAGGGGCAGAGTGGCCACCGGGAGTACTGGGACTATTCCCGGTGGGCCGCTGACCTCAAGAAATATAAGCGGCCGTTGACAGCCTCCTAATAGCATATTGGGGCCTGTATAAGGCCGGCGAGGGCATAATTGTCTCGGTGGATAAATTATTCCCACTCCGTTCCTGGTCAAGACCATAAGTCGACCGATAGTTGATTTTAAGAGCCGATATATTACAGATACGTTTTTCATAAAAAGCCAATAGCCGATCAGTTCGCCGATTGTTTATATATATATATATATATATATATATATATATATATATATATATATATATATATATATATATATATATATATATATATATATATAACTTCTTCTCATTTGTTGTGACAAAAATGAACGTTATGCCCTACATTCTTTAGCCCCGAAAAAAAGATCGATTTGACAAAATGAATGTAATACCATTTTTTTCTCACATGTGACCGAAAAAATTATATATACTTTCTTTTCTACTTTCCACTGTTTTTTTTCATTATTTTGGACTTTTATATTATAAACTTAAAATTTAATTGATGTAAAAATAAAAATAATATCGAAACTAATATAAAATTTAATATATAATAAAAATATTAATCTTAAAATAAAATGTTTATTTATACATTAGATTTATGTAAATTAAATAATAGGTTTTTTAATAAAGTGATATTTAAATATATATATATATATATATATATTTATATATTTAGAAGTAATCTTAAATTAAAATGTGTATTTATACATTAAATATATGTAAATTAATAGATGAGATTTTTGATAAAGTGATATTATATATATATATATATATACAAAGCAGTTATATTGAATTCTTATTTATAAATTCAAGGCATGCATTGAAGCTCCCACTACTATTTTTTTTAAATCCTTCATTAGAGATCATATCTGACTTTTTATGAAGAGCCATAAAAAATATTCCAAAGCACCACCCTCTTAAAAGATTTCAGGGAAGGGTTAAGAGGAAATATAAAAGGCATATACATATACTGGGACAACTTAAAACAACTGAGTTTACATACATTTAATTATTTCCCCTGTAGTAAAGTGGGACGTGTGTATACTCATATAAAGAAAGAAGAAAAGAAGTTTTCTTTTTTTTAAGAAAATGAATGAACTTTTTTACATTTTTAAATAAATTTTATTTTAATTAGTCGCTCTTTCTCTCTGTGTATCTTCATTATTAAAAGGCAACGTGTTTGTGGCATCTCTTATAACACTAAAATCATACGAATAACATTAGTATGCTCTTCACAAAACCCCTAAAGAAGAGAGAGAAAACATTCACATTCTATGTTAGGAAGCAAATCACAATGATTTGGGTTTTTTCATGACTCTTTTTATTTTCAATTGACGTCATAAAAGTTTATGAAGCGTTTCTGTGGCTACTTTTTATACCTTTTTTATAGGTGGGGGGAGTATTTTATTATTAGTTATAAAAAGTATTCTTTAAGATATAAAGTCTTAAGTAAGCAATTCATATGCGTTTTGGGATTATGAAGAGTATATTTTTTTATAATTATGTTTTTATCATTTTTTATATGAATGAGTATTTTGTAATCAAAATTAAGTTTTGTTAGGTACTTTCTAAATATTGGATGTTTTTTTTCGGAAATTCAAGAGATCCTACAAATTGCTATTGTGAGCTACAACTGTCTGAAAAATCGGGCAATGATTAGTTAGTACACCAAAAATCATTATTACCTCCGCCGAAGGAGGTATTGTTTTCACTGGCGCTGGTTTGTTGGTTGGTTTGTTTGTCAGCAGGATAACTCAAAAAGTAAGGAACGGATTCGGATGAAACTTTATGGAGTTGTTGGAAATGCCAAAAGGAACAAGTGATTAAATTTTGGCATTTCTGAGTGCTTCTTTAAGATGCCAAATGAGCTAAATACTAATAAATATTTCAAGTTAGCCTACTCTGCCAATAGATGTCGCTGTGCTGTGAAATCGGGTGCCGGGAGCGTCTTCCTCTCGAAATTTCCGTCGAGGGGAACCCTCCCCCGTCCCTCAACGCCGCCCCAGTCGTGAAAAATCCGCCTCGGAAGGCTCATAAGGACCCCGTGACGGCGGAGCTTTGCACTCTCTGAGTGTATATATGCCTCTAGTTATACATGGTGATCATGTCGTAAATCCTAAAGCTTGTACACCTTTAAAGGGAATTGACAAGAAAAAAGGCAAAACCAATCGTTTTCAATTTAGGCATTGAGTTTTGAAATAGATAAACAAAATAATTAATAGGCAACTTTTTTAAATATTTATTTACTATTTACTAGTATTTCAATGAGTTGAAAAGATTTCGGAGGTCGACATAATGTTTTGATTGGCTGTAATGTATGTATTAGTAATAATGAATTATATATATTTATACTATAACTGCATTTAATTCGTTTGAATATAATATATTATAATTTTCAGTGATTAATAAAGTTAGCTATTGTATTAACAATTTATTTTTATTATTTTCTATTTTCCCAGTATTCGACCTTTTTTCTAGTATCGGATTTGCCCATTTCTTATATGTGATTGGTTTTATGATATTTGTAGTCTCTTTAAGGACATTATAAGCTCGAACATACTTGATACATCGCCTCTCAATATCTTTAATAAGTACTAATATACAAATAATTAAATGAAATAATGATAAACTATTTTTAAAAAGTATTCTATTAGCATCTTCAATATTTAGCTATTAAAAAAAGATTTATTTGTACACTATGAAATATAAAATAAAGGAAATTTGGTTACAAATAAATTACTTCTTCTTAAGTTGGTGTTAAATTAAATGCATGGAAACTAACAAATAAAAAACTAGCGTACTCAATAAATATAATATTGACACTCAATATTAAAAAATATATATATATCCTGTCAAAACTTTGTGAACCAAGCTATACAAAATCCTTTAACTTTTTATTAAGGCTAATCCCTAAAACAATGAAATAACAAGAGAAGTGCATAGCTATCAAACGCTCTAAATTCAACTATATATCTAATTCACCGACTGCAGCCTCTGTGCTTATTAGATTCTACAATGAAAATTACGACTCATTAAACTTAATGTCTTTAAATTTGTTGCATCTCAGTCTTCATAATCACATTTATGGGCTATAAATATTTAATCATTAGAAAGAGAGAGACAGAGAATTTAATTGTCCATGGTAATTGACCTTTGGGATGCGTAATTTAAGAGATAATTGTTGTATGACTGTGAGTAATGTACGTATTACATATATTATGTGAAAGCATTATCCTTTAATTTGAACGCAATAGAATATTTTAGGTCTCTTTAAAATGAAGGTCCGGTGCCTCTAGTTGGGTTGATGAAGTTCATCAATAAAATATATAAATATATATATATATATATAATATACTTATGTATAAATCTGAGGATCTATAGATATTGGCTAGCATTGTGAGTATAATAGCAGCCCAAAGGAGCCTTAATGAGGCAAGCCGTGAGTAAAAGTTTTAAAACTTGACAAACTTAAGATGGAAGATTTATATTATTGACTAGATGAAAACATTATACAAGCAGTAATCACGAGGAATCCTTTTTTAAGCATTACTTAATTTTTTTTTGTCCAGAGTTTTAAAATAGATACACTTTCAGAATGACGAAGGAATATATATATAATATATATATATATATATATATATATATATATATATATATATATATATATATATATATATATATATATATGAAAACGACAGGGACACTTTTTTTCGACAGGACCCGGCCGGGACTTCAGTATATTTTTATTCCTTCGTCATTCTGAAAGTGACGACGGTTTTTTTAAGAAAACATTTTCTAAAAAAGTAATGAAGTTTCTTAGAAAAAATCTTCCAAAAAAAAAGTGACGACGTTTTTTTAAACAATTTCCAAAAAAGTGACGACGTTTTTGTAGAAAACATTATCTAAATATTTTTTTCAATTTTTAAATTATTTTCTAAAAAAACGTCATCACTAACAGAATGACGAATGAACGAAACTATTAAAGTCCCGGCCCGGTGATTTTTAGACACCTGGCCCGAGTACCCGGTCGTTCCTAATATATATCTATATATATATTTATATATACATATATATTTATGCATTTCTACATGTATATACATATTTATATATATATATATAAATTAATATATAAAAACAGAGAGAGTTTGCATTTTTCAGGCATTTAGAAATATGTGATTATACAAAAAGAGTCCCTTTATATGTATATGTATGAAGGATATACATAATCTGTTAGCATTACAATCGTCTGGATCCAGAATGCATCAGTCTTAACATTTAAGGAAACGACGTCAATTAAGGAAATAAGTTATGGTTTCAATGGCCTCTTTCCTTCCGGTCTCTTTTCTATCTCTTCGTCAGCGTTATAAGAAGAAAAATGTATAATGTATTAACACTTTTTCAAAATGTCTTTATACTAATCTACTATATATTCTTCTACCTTGGCTGGTCCCTTTTTTAACCCTTAGATGCATAAGTGGGTCAAAAATGACCCGGTGAGGTTGTTTTCTGAAATATCTTCGTATGAAATTTTTTATTATTTCATATTCCTCAAAAAAAACATGTTTTGATATAATGCCATTTAAATTTTTAATTTACCTTTTATACATTTAAGAAATTGTAGTTTTTGTATTACAGGTAGTTTGTCTCAACTGCAATCAGTGATGAGACAAGACACATTTTTCTATGCTGTTCTGGGTAATTTTCTTTTTCAAAAATGTTAAAAAGTGAAAAATAAAGATATTTCAAACATGAAATCATTCTTGTGTGGTCCTAAATATAATACAAGTGATTATTTTTAACCCAAATGACAAAAATGGCTTAAAAACACATTGATTCTAACATGGGTCATTTTGACCCACTTATTGGAAGAGTGTAGGGTCCAGTCACTCATGCATCTAAGGGTTAAGAAAAATATGTACAATCTTTCAAATCCTTTAAAATAGGTAGAAATACTTTTATTAATAAACAAATATTGCTTCATTATTTTATTCCAACTTTTTGGGAAACAAAGATTCAACTTGCCAAAAAAATCAAATTCCAAGCGGCTTGAACTGACATACCATATAAATACTGAATAGTTACAAACACTATTACATATACGTAAAGTATTGGGGTGTAACATAATTAATTAGCATGGTTCGTATATAAACAAGATAACCGATACAATAAAATTCTAAGGGTATCGTTTTATCATATTTTTATATGCTCGGAGAGTTTGAGTGAGTTCGCAGAAGTGATAGGTATATAAAAAGTTGATAATTAATCGTTACATTTATTTTTGTCGCCACTCTCGCACGCTGCAAGGGAGATACCTGATGTTCATTCCTTCTTCTGATCCGGAACTAGCTGAAAAGACCAGTTACGAAATCCACACTTAAATCATTTGTACAACCATAGCGATATAAAGATATGAGAGCTACTTCCCTTCAATAACAGAGAAACATCATCGTTCAGCTGTCGGCCATTGCCCAATATACACAAAGTATTTTTTTTTTTTTTTTTACCAAGGTAAAACTTTATTCACATTAGATTATATCTTATAATATTCATAAAAATACATTAAACGTCGTGTTATTAACAATATGATCACCAGAGAAGTATATTTTAGGTAAGGAACTCGAGTAGATCTCATTTTATACATACAATATTGGGTTTTAGTGGTAATAAAATTAATTTCTCCTGGTACGGTCCATTATAAAAGTAAATAAAATCCTTACTCCGTAACTGTATATTAAAAAAATCATCAATAACAATTTTAGATATTCTAAAATTTCTACCACATATATGCACTCTAATAAAAATGTTTTGATGTCTCCAGCGAATCCCCGCAAAAAAAGCATAATCTTCCTCCGCTGTAGTCCCATATATACTACCAAATGTCAATGTGTTGGTAAGTACTCTGTATTTAAACCAATAGAGAGAGTGATTGAAACATTTTTGATTTTAAACCATGCATTAATATATTTACTGGTGTTAAAAAAACAAACAAAGTAATTTGATCCACATCATCGACAGCTGATTATAGAGATAGAAAGATTTGTATATATTGGACACAAAAACGTTTCCTCTTAATAATCCAATAAGCCCTCTTTGTCTTTATAATTTTATGCATTTGTACCTTCCCTAATGTATCTCCTGACCAAATGAAGAAAATACTTCAATAGCAGGAGTTTTGCTATGGAATGCCAAGAAAGGAAAAGATGTGCCATTTGTGAAGACTCCTAAGAGACCTTTATCATATTTTATATTTGAACCGATTATTTGATATTACAAATGTCTTGTTAATTTCTAATTCCATGAACTCTTTATTATTCGACCAAGAATCAAGATGTTTTTAGTTCTCTAACTTAGGAAATAAAATATTTCACTCAAATCCAAAAAACTATTTAAATGATATTTGATATCCTGTTTTAAGAGACTTGAATAAGAATTAATGAATGAAAAAAAACAGGTTTGCCTTTTTATTTGCAAGTTCCTTAAATAATTTGATAACAATATTGAAATGCAATTTTCCAAATCAAAGTACTCTCTAAAAAAAAATTATTTTTGACACTTGTAAATAATTATATGTAAATAAAAAGGCAAACCTATTTTTTTTTCTTCGTAACAAATCACAATAATATAAAATGCAACCTCAATAATTACCTAAAAGTAGTTACTTAATATGATCAATACTTCGTCCTACTAAATTGATCTTTTCTTTACTTTCATGCCAGATATCGAAATATAAAAAACTGTTCTGAAATGCATTGACATATACCAAAAATATATTACATATTGATTATAGTCAATAGACTCGAAACAAAAAATATATCACCGCTTAAATAGAACACTAAAATATGGTCAACTTTTTGAAATATATAGCTGATTTTTTCGATTTGTACCAAAGATATATAAATTATAAAAACGGATTTGAAAGGCACAGATATAGTAGAAAATAAATACTACTGACATTTGCGGTTATTATTACTTTCCACGAAGATAACTGGGCCTGAACCATTAGAAATGATGAAAATCCTGATTTTCAAAAAAGGTCATAAAGGCCAAACCTTTTTCGGACAAAATTTTAAGTGGCCATTTTTGGAATCTACGTAAAAAATGGGACTCAAATTAGAAATTTCAGCTAAAGGACAAACAAAGACCTTAATTTTGTTACATAGTGTAATTATCGGAAACTCACGAATAAGTAATGTTTTTGATTGGCAGTTCAATTATCTCCCTCTTTTTCTACGCCCAATAGCCTGAGTGATGATCCATTGAGCGTTAGATGTGATGAAACAAAATCAGGATTCCTTCAGGAGCTAATACCGAAATAGGATTCGTAAAATATATTGATTATGCCCTTGAAGAAAGACAATCGAATGAAATATGTCCTTCGTAGTTGATGTTTACACATCAAAAGCTGTAAGAAAAGTAACTCTTTATTTCATAAGGCTAAATGCAGCTTCGAGCAAAAAAGTCTCAATTTTTTTAATTTATGACATATAAGTAAATATAACAAACTATCTAAGCTAGTTAAACTATCTAAACTAGCTAAACTATCTAAACTAACTAAACTATCTAAACTAGCTAAGCTATCTAAACTAACTAACTATCTAAACTAACTAAACTATCTAAACTAACTAACTATCTAAACTAACTAAACTATCATTGAAGCTCAATAAAAAGTCCATCAAGGGAGCTCGATAGCCGTGCGTGCTAAGGCGTGTTTAACTCTCAATGTGGGGGGCGCAGGTTCGAATACTCCCGAGAGGGGATGGTCATTTTTGGTCTACCTCATTGAACAGATCCTAGGTTCGAGTGACCAATTTTAATGCTTATTTATATCCTATCGGATGCAATTCTATCGAACCATATAGGCAACAACAAAAAAATCTCCTAACATTTTGTACTCCATTTTTTATTTCAATTGAAAAATAGAAACCATTAGACTTATTTTCTATTAATGGCTTTTTAAAAAGTATGTGTATGTATATCTAAACGTGTCGTCAGATTATTGCCTAATAAATCTTCCTTTCGAAATGATTAAATCTCTACACATTAAGTAAGTATGGTGTTGCAGCAGTAATTGATAGGTATGTAAGACGTGCAAGTACATTTTTAATAGATTTAAATAGTTATTAGGCCTTCACTGCCTATTAATTAACGCCTCTCTTTCTCTCTATTGAATGTCTACCTCATGCACTTATATTGTATGCACTTATATACACCTATTTGGTCTATCAGACATGTTTATATAAGGAGGCTTCGAAAAAATAATATGCTATGTTGTTGTGATGCCTATTTATTGCGTTTAACTCCATGAACATGATTGGTTGACAGAAAAGGAGCATGAATATTAATCATAGAGATATAAAGATATAGAGAGCTCATTCCTCAGATAGCAGAGAAACATCGCCGTTCAGCTGTATTCTGGACACAATGACGTATTTTTATAAAGAATCCATAGAGATATAAAGATATAGAGAGCTCATTCCCTCAGATAGCAGAGAAACATCGCCGTTCAGCTGTATTCTGGACACAATGACGTATTTTTATAAAGAATCCATAGAGATATAAAGATATAGAGCTCATTCCCTCAGATAGCAGAGAAACATCGTCGTTCAGCTGTATTCGGGATTCGGGACACAATGACGTATTTCTCTGAAGAAGCCATAGAGACATAAATATATAGAGAGCTCATTCCCTCAGATAGCAGAGAAACATTGTCGTTCAGCTGTATTCTGGACACAATGACGTATTTTATAAAGAATCCATACTGATATAAAGATATAGAGAGCTCATTCCCTCAGATAGCAGAGAAACATCGTCGTTCAGCTGTATTCGGGACACAATGACGTATTTCTCTGAAGAAGCCATAGAGATATAAAGATATAGAGAGCCTATTCCCTCAGATAGCAGAGAAACATTGTCGTTCAGCTGTATTCTGGACACAATGACGTATTGAAGAATCCAATAAGCTCTCTTATCTTTATATCTAAATGATATTAATGAAAAAAAGCTGTTTGTATAATGAATTATGTTATCATTTTTTCTTGTAACGGTTGAATCAACTCAAACCTATGAATATCCTTCTTTAGAACACTAATTGTTCGTGTTTCTTTCTAGGACAATAAGAGTTACTTTAAGGATTATATCATTTTTATAATTTTCGAAATGCACTATCTAGACAAGAGTCAATAGATAAAGAAATGAAGCTCTAGAACTTTATCAGCCGAAACGGCATTTATTGATTCGATGAATTTATATTTTTGCGAATATTGTAAGAATGAAATAATGCTCTTGACATATTTATAAGGACCCTCTTAGGAGTGTTTCCGAACTTTATATAGCTATGAACAATTGTTTAAAGTCATTCACAAACATTTTAATGAATATTCGTGTCCTTCTGTTTTCTAATTCACTGTTTCTTTATCACTTCAAACCTGACAGGAGATGTGTGTCATGGTATATTCATGAATGGGAGGCTCTCCTTGGATATTCTTAGGATGCAAGACGTAAACAGTCGATAATAGAGTATTTCTCGACTTTGTAAGCAAATAATATTATTATTTTTGTTTTAAAATCTTTATTAATAAAGATAGCATTGTTTTAAAGTACTGGTGAGATCAATGCTTTCTTTTTAATAGCAGATACAACTAGAGGCATGTATACACTCAGAGAGTGCAAACCTCCGCCGTCACGGGGTCCTTATGAGCCTTCCGAGGCGGATTTTTTCACGACTGGGGCGGCGTAGAGGGACGGGGGAGGGTTCCCCTCTACGGAAATTTTGAGAGGAAGACGCTCCCGGCACCCGATTTCACAGCACAGCGACATCTATTGGCAGAGTAGCTAACTTGAAATATTTATTAGTATTTAGCTCATTTTGCATCTTAATTCTGCACTCAGAGATGCCAAAATTTAATCACTTGTTTCTTTTGGCACTTCCAACAACTCCACAAAGTTTCATTCGAATCTGTTCCGTACTTTTTGAGTTATCCTGCTGACAATCCAACCACAAACCAACGCCAGTGAAAACAATACCTCCTTAGGCGGAGGTAATGAGCCCCTACTCTTTGAGGATAATGTGGACTGAAAACAGTCGCTAAAAGGAAATTTCAGCAAATTATTGATCCTTTTCATTATATAAGCTTAAGTGAACAAATAAAGACATATGTTCTAAGTTTATTAGAATAATATCAAAAAGATTTTATGTTTGTTACATTTTACTAGAGGCTTTTTGCCTTAATGAATAGCTCTTTCATACAAATTTCCTAAAAAGTATACAATTAATAATACATCTTGAAGTTTTACAAGAATATTCAAAAGAATATATACATTATTCACGCAGCCTTCTAGATGAAAATTATTGATACATTGAGGGATCCTAGAACCGAACTGCAAGGTTTCTACATTCTATTTAAACCTAACAAAATATTATGTTATATCCAGAGCTGGGATTCGATAAAAAAATTATCGCCGGTTCGATATTCGGTATATACCTGCTACCGATCGATATTGGTATTCGGTAGATTTTATTATATATCTACAGTATCGATCGATATTCGGTACGGTAGATTAGAAAAAGAGATAAATTTATTTATGTATCTGCTCTGTGACTTCTTCATACGCATTTAATATTGGATAGTTTATAACAAAGGACAATTAAATACATCATTTGTTATAATTTATTAGAGATTATTTGAAATTTAATTCAAACTAATCTTATATAAATTATATATGTACTTGGATTTTGTAGGAAAGGGAAGGCTATAGTTTTTTCCTTTACTGTCTCTTATTGTCCGATATTAAATGCACTTTCAGGTACTCTAGTATTCAATGCATAGCATAAGCTTATATTGACTGTCTATTTATGTATCTGCTCTTTAATACTATAAGTTGTAGCTGTTTATTTATTTTGCGAAGCTCAAGTTCTTCACACAAGGGAGCGTTCGGGCAAAGCGACAGTTGAACGATGTTTCTCTGCTATTGAAGGGAATAAGCTCTCTATATCTTTATGTCTCTATGTGAATGTTACAAAAAGTCATACTTTCAAGTATTTGGTAGTTTCTACGAATATCGTATAATTGGTTCGGTATTTGAAATCTACCGTCGGTAGTATCGAATACCCATTTACATTCGGTAGTCGCAGCTCTGGTAATATCTCTATATCAATAAAGTCTTTAAAATAAAAAATAAAATAAATATTGTCAAACCATTTTGAGATCTCCTTAAAAAAAATCCTTTCATTTTAACTCCTACATATATTTATAAGGAGACCTATTTTAAGGACAAACATAAAATTTCAGCGGGAGACTTTCTAAAATCATAAAGATGATCATTATGATGAGACCTCCTTCTCACACTCACATTTCTTCCACCCTCCCCACGCGCTGTCTCCTCTATGGTTCAATTACTTTATCTTATATGATTCTGGATTTATGTGACTCTTAAAGCACTTAGTGAGGGATTTAGATTCCTAAAGTCATAAAAAGGAATTACAGCTTTTCATATGATTATATATATTTTGTATTTATGAGTTTTATGCTTTTGTACGCATAAACTCATAACACATTTATGCCTGGAAACAACAGGGGTAACCTCCACCTTGTTGGAGAAGTCGAAAAAGGAGGGGGCAAAATTGATGCTTCTCATTGTAATAAGGTAAATATAATGATATTTGTGAAGCATATCACTTGCAGTAGTTCCTTTCCATAATGAATATTTAAACTGTCTAATATTTAAAGGAGATTATTTCATGACTATAATATATTGCATTAATATATTTCTTCTCTTTTTCAATTATAAATCTGTACAAAATAAAAGATCTGAAGGTATATTATTTATTGTCTGAAACGAATCTCCAAATAAATGAAAGGTTGATCCTTTGATTCCGATTGATTTGCCCAGGAATATCAGTCAATCTGTAGTAACGGCATGATATATTTCTTTATACAGCTGTCCATTATTTTGTCATTAAAATATAACTAATTAAATACTGCTACCGATTACATCATTTTATCATATCAATATATTTTTATCATATTTTATTATAAATTATAATAATTGATATTAGTTTTCAAAGTTTAACGAATATGTACCTCCTACAGACGGTAGATATTTATAAATATACCGACGAATGTTACCAGCAGGTTTTTTATTCGACATGAATCAACACTCCGACCATCACATGTAGAATAAAAAAATGAAAATTGAATGAGAGAAAAAATAATGTTTAATGAAATTACTTTTATGTTATCCCTAACTATTATTAATGATAGAAATATCAATGGAGCATCGTATCTAGGAACCGAGTGGGAAGAATTTATCCACCGGGGCAATTATACCCTCGCCGGCCTTATACAGGGCCCAATATGCCATTAGGAGGCTGTCAACGGCCGTTTATGTTTCTTGAGGCCAGCGGCCCACCGGGAATAGTCCCGGACCTCCCGCTGGCCACTCCGCCTCTGATCGTATCTAACGGAATGTCCCCAGTAGGAAATATACCAAAGTTCAAAATGAAAGCGAAAAAAACAGTCTTTTTATTCCATGTTTCAAATTCTCACCTTCATTTTTAGCTAAATAAAAAAAAATGCCCTCTTTTTTATTTCCTAGACACGTAACACCTTATATTTATTATTGTTATTTTTGTTTTGTAATAGGATATCATGTATGAAAAAAACTACTTTTTCCCTACATTGTTTCTTCCCTCTTTCATGTTTGTTTATTTATATATATATATAAACATATGTATGTATAAACATGCCAATATCTAAAGGAACAAATAGTGAAAAAAGAGCTTAAAATATTATTTCCTTCCCCCTTCTTCTCTTTGTTTGCTTTGCCTCCAAGTAATATGAACAATGAAAATTCTAAGGGCCTTGTTAATACTTCCACGAAGTCTTATTATTATATGACATAGCCTCTCTTTCTTCAGTTTAATTGATAGTGTTTACCTGCAATAATCGACTAATACTACAGGAATCAGATGACCCTTGCAGGAAACGTGAAAGGCCTCATAGGAAAGAAAGAGTGAAGAGAATACTATTTAAAGATGCTTCCGTGACGTCACCAATAAGTATTTCTCGTACATTGTCAGTCCTTGGTTTTTTTTGGTTTAAACCAGTGTTTCCCAACCTTTTTTGAGCCAAGGCACAGTTTTTCCCTTGAAAAAATCTCGCGGCACACCACCAACCAAAAATGATGAAATAATGAAAACAAATAATACTCTGTAGCCGCTATCTTAACAATATAGTCATTCTTATCAAAGTGTCTTGAATAGCAATCAAATAAACACAAACTGTATTTTTTTATTATCATATTTTATATTTCCTCTTTCAAATAAAAAGTGCACTTAACATGTTCACTTCTCAAAGAAGTGTAAACTTCAAAGTAGGCCCACTATTTACAAACTGTTATTCTGTCCAAAAGCATTCTACTAGCAGGAATACCGAAAATAATGCTAATTATTCTGACAGTAGCAGTGGTATTAGGAAAATATTTCACTGTTACAATATGAAGATTCATGTACAAATATCAATCTCTGTATAATTTACTCACTTAATCTTAGTGTGAAACCTGTGCTTGTTTTGAGGAACACAGAGATGATATCCTGGCAGGAATTGAAGAAAGACACACCCGAAGCTCTTCCTCAACAGCTCTCAGTCTCTCTCTGTGTTTAGTTTTAATAGCAGTCAGGCTTGAGGAGCTCACTTCACAGAGATATGTTGTGAAAAAGGGAGCAATGTCAAAATGGCTTTGTTTGCCACAATGGGGAACTGCTTGGCAGCAGTCAGCCAAAAACTGTCCAAAGGTAGATCAGCAAAGTTCAGCTTTAAACCACGATTTTGTCTCAGTTCAGTTAGTTCTTCCTGCTCCTGCAAAGACATGTCCATTCCAACAACTGCTGAGCTGTATGGGTCCCTAACCCAGTCAAGGCTTTCAGTGGAGACTGAAGAGAAATAAAAAGACATCTTCTCCTCGAGAGTTTTTAAATGGCTGGCTATTATTTCACACAGTGCAGCGGTGTGAACAGTTGCCCATGTATTGGTGAGTGGGAACATTTCAAGATTGCCACTTTCCACATGTTGTTGCCAGAGGTGCACCTTTGAGCGAAATCCATTGATTTTATCCGTACTGGTGAGCAGGTTTTCATTTCGGCCTTGCATTCGTGTGTTCAGTTCATTCTGATGGTGAAAAATATCCGCCAGGTATGCCAGCCTTGCACACCACTCATCACTTGCAAGCAGCTTCGCGTAATCGGACCCCTCATTGGTCAGAAACACTTTCAGTTCCTCGCGCAGCTCATACACACGGGCCAGCACCTTGCCGCGCGACAACCATTGGACCTCCGTATGGAAAAGCAAGGTCTTGTGCTCGGCTCCCATTTCCTCACACAAAGATGCAAACATGCGGCTTTTCACAGGACGTGTTTTCACAAAGTTCACTATGCGCACAACATCATTTAACACAGGGGCTAGGTCTGCTGGCAAAGTCTTGGCTACGAGGGCCTCGCGGTGTTAGAAACAGTGCGTAGTAATCACATTTGGGTTTATTTCCTTTACTCTGCTTACAAAGCCTTTGATGCGCCCGACCATGGCTGCAGCTCCATCGGTGCAGACACTCGCGCAGTTTTCCCACTTAAGTCCTCCTTGTTCGAGATATTCTGATGTGACCCGAAAGATTTCTTCTCCTGTTGTTTTTTCTGACAATGTCTTGCAAAATAGAAAGTTTTCTCTGATTGCGTCTCTATCCACAAAACGCACATTGGCCAGGAGTTGAGCATGTCCACTAATGTACACTCGTCAAGTTGCAAAGCAAATTTCTCACTGATACGGATCTTTTCCAAAACCACACTTTCGATGTCAGCAGACATGTCATCAATACGTCTGGAAATTGTGTTATTTGACAGAGGGACTTTTGCTATTTCTTTAACCGCTTCAGGTCCAAGCATCTCATTTACAATCGCTTTGCAGGCGGGCAATCTCCTGTACACGTAAATCCAAAAGAAATGTAACTGTCATTGTATTGCCTCGAGTTCACGGTATTTGCCTTCTTTTGACATCCACTGGTGCTAGGGCCTTCATCTGCGTCCGAATTTTGTCCAGGGCCTTGTCCAGGACCAAGATCAGAGTTTATTTTCGTTTCAAAAACTTATCCATCACGTTTACATTTTTGCTATCCACACGAACTGATACCTGAATTTGTCACACAATCAAAGTCATGCATCACTAATTCTCTTATTATTACTACAATGCAATCGCTACCTGCTACCACCTAGTGGTGAGGAATTATATTACATGATTATGACGCCAGTCAACAGCAGACACTACTAGAATGACATAGGCAGTATTTGCTGATAATAATGAAATCGTTTTTTTGTTTTTTTTATCAAAAACAAGAATTTTCCACGGCACACCTGACGACCTCTCGCGGCACACTAGTGTGCCGCGGCAAAGTGGTTGGAAACACTGGTTCAATGCTTCCAGTCTAACATTGAAATTTCTAACATAGTTGTCGCTAAAATGAACTGGCAGGAACCAATAAAATATAATAAAAGATTGACTTTTTGGTATCGACTTCGATTAAAAGAAAATTGAATTTCTGGGTGAAATCTTTAATGATAACAATGACTTCGTTCCTAATGAAGTCCTTGAAAGGGAAAAGGTCGTGCGAGAAATTGATTTTAAAAAGAGGTAGTAGGCCCAAGGGACTGTTTTTTAATTATTTAAAAAATATAAAAAATTCTAACATACGAGAACTGTTGGTAAAAGAAAATGATAGGTCTTTGTACACAAAACAAATTGAAAGGAAAATAGATAGATTAGGTCTTAAATATTCATGGAAAGATGCTCTGAAGTGCCTAAAAAATAAATACTTTGATTTTACATTATTTTAGTTTAAATATCGTGTTATAACAAATACTCTTTCGTTGGGAAGCATTTTTGGGGGGACTGAGGTAGAGAGAGTGGTTTTTTTTGCAAAGGTTCAATGGAAACTTCGATACATTTTCTAATAGAGTGCCCAGAATTAAAGAGCATTTGGATTGTTCTGATTGAGGAATTGTTTTTAAGTTTGGAATTGTTTTAAGGGTAAAAGATTTTAGTTATATTTATGTGGGACCTTTCCAAGAAAAAGTTAATTTCATTGTAGCAAAGATACAAAATATCTTATACAAATTCCGAAGTACACGAACACCCCTCCCAGAAAATTTACAATTATTTGTCAAGGACATTTTTGGAGGGATTATCTGCTGATATTTCTTACCAACAAATGTTGACCTCAGGTCAGTGGAATCTGTTTTGGTTTTTTTGTTGATATATTGATTGTTGAATGATTTGTTGTGTGTTTCTTTAAAATGAATAAACTTGTTGTACGCGTGTAATAAATAAAAAAAAGTATTTATCGTACATTTGTCAGTCCTTGGTTTTTTTGCCTATTTGGTTCGATAGAATTGCAGTATCCGACAGGATATAAATAAGCATCATAGCATTAAAATTAGTCCATCGAACCTAGGAGCATCTAATGAATGAGGTAGACCAAAGTTGACCATCCCCTCTCGAGAGGATTCGAACCTGCGCCCCCAACATTGAGAGTTGAACACGCCAGTCCTTGTTTTTTTTTGGGGCGTCTTATTGCTATGATCTATTTGTCGTCAATGAGGAGGGGGGGATATTATGAGCGAAAGGATATGTCATGTTTATAGCAATTTATTGAAATAATCTATTCAAAGGATTCTTAAATGGTATGGATTTGAACACAAATAACTCTTAGTGTTCGAAGGATAAACTCTTATCTCTAATATAATGTTTTATCATCGAGAGCCACGGGCAAAGTAGTTCCGTATTTTATAATACCAACTGTTTTTGTTTTGTTTTTGTGGATACTTCTTTCAAGCAATTACTATAAGAAAAAAGTCTTAGTGTTGAATCTATACAAATAAATTGAAAATTCCCTTTGTCCATTCGTTCTTTTCCCTGTATCCTCTCAACCAATCACTACGAAAAGGTAACAGTGTAGTATCTACATACAATACTACACTGAAGCTTGTTTAAAATAAAAGTAAAAAATCAAAAATACTAAATAACGTTCCCAAACTTTATTTTAAGTGAAGTTAATAACGTAGAGGATTTATTATAATTATTCGCTGCTTTCTCCTTGCTTAGAAGGCATGTTGGAGTTTTTGACCTTCCCATTCGGTGAAGATGTCCATTTCCACTAACCATAGAGACAATTCGGGTCATAGAAGCCCTTCCATAATGGTACATTTTCTTCCCAAGATGGAGCTCGGAAATGAAATATTCTTATATTATATGTAGTTATCACAAACTCGCAGAAAACTATATATTTATTTTCAAATGATATTTTTCCCCCTTCTATGTTTCTTTACTTGCTACGTTCTATGGTCAGAGTGATGAGCTATTTGTCGGCAGATATGATGAAACAAGCTAAATATGCATTATTTAAACGGATGATTTGTTTCATTCAATTAATATGAATAAGTGTATATGACAATTATAAGATTCTTAGATGTCATATTCCTTTGAGTCACACATTAGGAAGGATGATTAGCATTTTAAGGGATGAAATTATTATCCTTGAGTTGACATACATACATATACAACAACAGCTGTGAGTGAAGTGATGTGCTATTAGTCCAACCAGCTTTTTTATTGTGCCTTACTTTAGTGCCTCTAATCACGGGAAGGAAAAAAAGTCTCGGTTCCTCAAATGGAACTTGAAGCATTGTCAAGAGGTGAGATGATTTTTTCTAGCGCTACTAAACACACACACACAAGCAAATAAACCTATAAAAACACAAATGTGTTCCCTTATTCATGCTAATGTTTTTATCTTTCTTTACCATTCCGTGAAAGTCATGCACCTCTTATGATGATGACATAAATATTTATTTACAGAGGGATTCTTTATATGAAAATAATACCTTAAGAAGAGTTAGGGCATCATCAATTGCAGTGGAATCTAGAGGCATGTATACACTCAGAGAGTGCAAACCTCCGCCGTCACGGGGTCCTTATGAGCCTTCCGAGGCGAATTTTTCACGACTGGGGCGGCGTAGAGGGACGGGGGAGGGTTCCCCTTGACGGAAATTCCGAGAGGAAGACGCTCCCGGCACCCGATTTCACAGCACAGTGACATCTATTGGCAGAGTAGGCTAACTTGAAATATTATTAGTATTTAGCTCATTTGGCATGTTAATTCTGCACTCAGAGATGCCAAAATTTAATCACTTGTTCCTTTTGGCATTTCCAACAACTCCACAAAGTCTCATCCGAATCCGTTCCCTTACTTTTTGAGTTATCCTGCTTACAAACAAACCAACAAACCAATAAACCAACAAACCAACGCTAGTGAAAACAATACCTCCTTCGGCGGAGGTAACAAAACATAAAATCACAGTAAACGGACAGAACGTAATATTATAGCAAAACAGGGGAAAATTTTAAAAAGATACATTAAAACAGAAAACAATCACTGGTTTTTGGAGTTCTTTAGCTTTTTTAACTTTGAGATGATTCTGGCGAGGACTCTAGCAAGAAGGGGTGAAGATGAGGGGAAATATCTCACTACGTCGGATCCATAGCTCCAAGTAGGACCCTTCCATAGATTAATCATTTAATGTCAGTATTTGTGTTCTAAAGAAAAATAATAGATACTAATATTACATGGATGTTTTAAGGAGGCTTACTGAGGTCATCTTTCTGTTTGTTGTGAGGTAATTAACGCATTTCTGATCAAGTGGATATTTTTGATGGAAAATAGATAGAATGACTTATAATTAATTATTGTCAATAACAATATAGTTACTTCAAAATCATGACACAATTTAGATAGACAGTAAAAGTGTATTTAATCCTTTGTACTTCTCCAATAAGCATTTGCTGGGAAATGTTTTCACTTCCGCACTTAAAACACAATAATGTAAATTGCAATATTTAAGGAATAATGATGATGCGCCTTTAGGATAGCTTCTTTTTCCTTAGAAGTAGCTCTCGCTGTTGACTTTTGATGGTTAAGTATTTCGGGAATGTAGGGGAAATATTACGCACTGCTTTAAGGACTTCAAATCACGTTTTTGGAGCTCATTACCTTCCGTTCAATCATGTCTGAACTCTCACATATAATGCCCTCCTTCAATACTTAGAAGGCATATTTGATGTCCCGCGGAATGGTTTTTTTAAGCACCTTTTGAGGACTTATCTTCTGAAAAAAAAAATGGAGAAACAACTTAGCAATGACTGATTTTCCATCCTATGTAGATATACATTTAAGAACTTGGTATTCATCAGTCAATATCTGAAATATAATACTTCGTAATGCTTGACACGAGCACAAAATCCTCAAGATCTTATTATAGCCGTCGTTTTCTTGTTGGCATTTACATCGCTTGCTCTTTTATAGTCACTTTATTTCCTTGTTCTCCTTTTTATTGAGGATATTTTGTCTCGAAGCTTCTTTATCGGGAAGCATTTTCCTCGTTCTTCTTTTTCTCGTAGGTATTTTTGTTGCGAAGATACTTTCTAGCGAAGCACTTATAATATTATATATATATATATATATATATATATATATATATATATATATATATATATATATATATATATTCGGTTAGGCCAAATTAGTGAAAAATAGAATTATCTTTCTTAATATGACTCTGAGAGGTTTTGTTAAGATAAAAAATTAAGTTCTAGGGATCTTTTTACATCTGCTTTGATGTTTCACAACTCTTTGTTGAAAAACAACGACGAAATGGACCTTGAAAGCAAACGAACGGTCGTCCTTTGTTCAAACTCTGTCCACTCTCACAAGGCTATAATGAACATGCTTGGGGTAAGCCGCACATGGCAAAACCACAAGAAGGCCTAGACAAGGAAAGCAGCGATCAGTTAAAGCACCAAGGCTGACCAAGGTCGTCGCCGGCAAGATACTTCTAAACCCATCTGCTCCATGAATAAGATTGCTCGACGTATCTGCAAGGACCATCGGGATTGTGCTCAAAGCTGATCTTGTCATGAAGCCGTTCAAGTACAGGAAGATGCATATATTAAACGAGGCCACCAGGGTCAAGAGGAAGGCTGCTCAAATGGTACGCAGACAACCCAAGTGTCGTTGTGATCTTCTATGATGTTAAGATATATATATATATATATATCAGGCTTGTGAACGGAACGCAAAATTGAACGGCGTTCAGCTGAACGCACGTTCAATGAACGGAACGCTGAACGGAACGCAACTTTTTTTTGAACGCTGAACGTTGAACGCCAAAAAAAAGAGTTTTGCGTTCAGCGTTCAATTTTAACCAACTTTTCTTTGACTTTTTTTGGAAATTCTTTTCTAAAAAAAAAACAGTCACCACTACGCAGTACTTTCTTTGGAAATTATTTTCTAAAAAAAAAAACGTAATCACTACGCAGTACTTTTTGGGAAATTATTTTCTAAAAAAAAAAACGTAATCACTACGCAGTACTTTTTTTGGGAAATTATTTTCTAAAAAAAAAAAACGTCATCACTACGGAGTACTTTTTTGGAAATTCGTTTTTAAATATTTGAACGCTGAACGCTAACGGAACGCTGAACGCAAAAACATTGAACGGAACGCTGAACGGAACGCTAATTTTTTTTGAACGCTGAACGGAACGCTGAACGCAAAAAAAGCTGAACGCTCACAAGCCTGAATATATATATATATATATATTAGTTTAAGTAATAAGAATTTAAAACTGTCCATTGGAGTATTCTAGCACCATAATACCTATCATCTGGGATTACGTTAAAAGGTTTATAAACTTTAAGGGGGATTCACTTTTAGTTCCTTTTTTTCATGTTACAAATTGCTTTAAATATGTTTACTTCTTTCGAAAAGACATAATCATAATATTATAAAATATTTGGCTTGTACATATACATACACACACGCATATATATACCCATTATAACCTCAATCATTAAGCCTTACCAACGGCATCATCACCTCATTTCCTCAATATGAATATCCATAAATGAAAATGTTCTCGAAATGGGGAGAAGGCGGCCCAACTATATTAAACAAACTACTATTTTCACAGGAATTCAACACCCGAGGGAAAGTTCAAGAATATATAGACTTACACACAATATGACAGCTACATCATCATCATCATTTTCATAGTCTTGGAAATGAATAAATAAAAAAGAAAATGACGGAAAAATTAAATAAAAAGGGTTTCAAAAATGAAGAAGAAAATATATGGTTTAATGTTTATTCTTCTATTGAAAGATATATTAATATTTATAGGATAGAAAAAGTTAATCAGGGATCCAAACCTCCAATTGTAATGACTATGATGCTTTTTTATTATATTTTAATGAAAAGACGTACAATTTTTTCCCCATTGTATTTCATTTCTCAATTAGGGTCAAAAACTTAAATAAGAATCGTGATATACAATTAATACAAACAAAACATACTAATATATACAAAGTAAATAGCAATAAGAATAGGTAAACCATCTTTTTAAGAATGTACAACAAATCAGAATTGATTAATAAGTGCTTATAAAACGCGAATATAGTTTACATTCAAATGAAACAATAAGAGATGAAATATAAAATAAAGTTCAAAATGTGGAAAGGGTACTCTCTAATTAATCAAAAAAAACATGTCACTTGCTCGAAAATAAGATCCAAGTGCCTCCATAGGTATCGGAAATACGAGTAGAAAGGATATCATATCTATCTGTTCCTACTAAAATGATGGTCAGTAGCTCCGTCAGCCTTAAAAGGTTCATGGATGCTAGTTTTTCTCTCACCAGTTTGTTATTATACCGTGCATGTTAAACGATTACACATGAGGGCAAGTACATTAGAATTTTTCTGACGATTCTATTCAATTTCATTTTTCTTCCAATTTGATGCATTTTAAATAAAAAATTTTTTGAAAGGGTAACAGAGAAAATAAAAACATATAATATAAGCTCTATCTCTTATTAGTTTTATATGAATAAATGAAGAATATTGACAAAAACTTTTTTATTCAGATCTCTTTAAAAAAAGTTGTAATATCAATGGTCCAACCTCCTTCAAAATTGCATGTTTTTTAGAGTTTCTTATTTCTTTCTCAAATAACTTACTTTGTTAGATGTATTATTACAACCAAATACATATTTATATATTTTAAAAGTATTTATTTATATTATTAAAACCTTTAATGGTATTCGACAGGACCGTTTGATTTCTTGATTAATACAACCTAATAAAAGTTATTGTACAACTACAAACAAAAAGAATATACTTGATTGAACAGAAAATGTATTGTAAGAAATATAATTATACTATCAACTATTGTCACATATTTCTATTTTGATATGAATCATTAAATATTATATAATAAAAATGTGTTTGAAGTTTATTGATTTTGTATAAATAAAAGCTAATAAGCAGTAGCATTATATATTTTTAGTCACGGAACAATAATAAATAACACGCAACCTCTAGTCCATTTGCTTATTGAATCTAAAACATATATTTATCAAATATCTTTGTCGTTCAAAACCATTTTTTATTTTAATATATATTATAATTTAAGATCTTAATTATTATTTTTGATACTTATTATTATCAAGGTAGTTATAACAACGAAAAGACTATTAAAACTATCCATTGTAAGTAACATAAATATATACTCGAGTGTACAAAATATTTAGGGGAAAAGTATGTAATTATTTGATATCCATAGTTATAAATTATATTAATTCAATTTGGTACTAATTGATAATTGGTCTTGATATGAAGCATATAATGACTAGAGAGCTAGAAAAGACGATGATGATATTTGACCAAAAATAAATAAATATATATTATAAGGACGTTGAATTTTTTTTAATTCATTATTTTTACGTTCCGTTTTATGTGAAATGGATTTAAAAAATATATTACAAGGGAAAGTGGTGTGTAAAGTGCACCTAGAAGATTATGAGACCATTAGAAAGTGCTATAACAGCAGATTATAATTTACATCAACGTAATATTCGTGTTTCGTTGTTGCCTTTCAGGTTTCCTTAACAATTGTTATTTGATTTCAGAGGATTTATATCTTGACTTAAGAAATAGAGCTGATACTGCCCTTCAAGGATTTGACGTATATTTCTTCTTCAAACAAAGTTGTTTTAGAGGACATTGGGACTTGGAAGAGCATATTTATATCTTAGAGAGGAGAGTTTTGATCTACTTTCGCCTCATACTTAAGCAATATCTTTAATGATGCTACAACGGATCTATATATTTTATAAACCAATGGGTAATACAAAAGATACAATTCTATGTGTGATTGCGAGAGAGATTTGAAAAGATATTTTAGTCAGAGGAATTCCAGTCCTCTTTTTTGGTTGCCTTCGAAGAAGAACATGGAGGTCGATTTGTTCTCAAGAAGGGATGTGGGATTTTGGAACTATTCGTTAGGTTTTTATTGACACCATTATGTGTTGGTTCCACCCGTAGTATGGTTATTTTGTCCTGCAGGCTGTTCATCAAGTCTGTTAATATATGTATATATGATAATGGACAAAGACGTATTTCTCTGAAGAATCCATAGAGATATAAAGATATAGAGAGCTTATTCCCTCCAATAGCAGAGAAATATCGTTGTTCAGCTGTATTCTGGACACAATGACGTATTTCTCTGAAGAATCCAATAGGCTCTCTTTATCTTTATATCTCTATGGCGTATCCCTCCAATTAGCAGAGAAACATCGTTCAGCTGTATTCTGAACACAATGACGTATTTTTCTTAAGAATCCAACAAGCTATCAATGTCTTTATATCTCTATGGAGCAGATACATAAATAGATTTCTCTTTCTTTCTTATCTAACGCACCGATCGATATTTGGTAGATATATAATAAAATCTACCAAATACCGTATCGACGGTACATTTTTGCTACCGAATCCCAGCTCTGCATAACAATAATGGGACCCTCAAACTGTAGTATGTCTGAATTGTCTAGCATGTATAAGAAAGATCTCAATGAAGGGCATTGTTATAATAATAATAATAATCATGCACTCTCTTATTTATGTCAATCTATAAAAAACATTGATTCTCGTAATTTATTTATGTCTCCCTTGGCTACTCAAATTCTTTTGTGTTGCTCCAGTGAATAATGGGTTATGATATATTACCAATATTAATTTATTACGAAGGGAGTCCTCCCAAAAAAAAAACTTGGGCACAATGAATTCTTAAATATATTGGTTTGAAGAAGGAAATCGGTCATGCATGTAGAGGAGATTCTTTTATGGCCTCAGGAGTACTATTATTTATGACCGGAGGTCGTATTCGCTCTCAAAGAAGAATAGTTAAGGGATAGGGTTTTTTATAATGTTGGTGATGTTGCTTTTTGGTTTGTTGGACGGGGTTGCGTGATTTCATGACCTAAGTAGGTGTAAATCCATCATTACCTCCGCCGAAGGAGGTATTGTTTTCACTGGCGTTTGTTGGTTTGTTGGTTTGTTTGTAAGCAGGATAACTCAAAAAGTACTGAACGGATTCGAATGAAACTTTGTGGAGTTGTTGGAAATGCTAAAAGAAACAAGTGATTAAATTTTGGCATCTCTAAGTGCTTTTTTAGTATGCAAAATGAGCAAAATACTACTACTAATAATAATGAAATGGGGTCTCTATTCAGGGAGTAGGAAAGAACAAACGCTTAAAAATGTCCATTGACGTAATATTGTTCATTTATCAGCTCAGGACTACGTCACTGGGTGCTTAAACTTCTTTCTCTTCCCGTCTTCCTCTTAATATTATATTAAATAAAATATACCGCTAATATTAAGAGCATGATGGAGAAAAGAAAGGAGTTTAAACATCCAGTGACGTATTTCTGAATTGACTAATAAATAGTATGACGTCAATGGATATTTTTTAGGATGGCTCTCTCCTCACTCATTATTCACCAAACACACCTACTTATGTAGACATATATGATTGGATTGTAATTCTGTTAAGTGATTCATTAGGTGGGGATCGGCGGAGGTTTGCACATACATGCCTCTAGTTTGTATATGTTTTTGTTAGTATCACGAATCCATATTTGTTCAAAAATGGCAACCCATTGAGATATAAAGATATAGAGAGCTTATTCCCTTCAATAGTAGAGAAACATCGTTCAGCTGTTGCCTGTGCTCAAACTAAACAAAGTAAATTGTATTACGTCATCGTAAGTTGATCATGGAGATATAAAGATTTGTTTATTTTGGGCAATATGACGTATTTATCTGAAGAATCCAATAAGCTCTCTATGTCCTTATATCTCTAAGTGGCTACCGCGTGAGTCAATGGGGGAAATAAGAGATTGCAATGCTCTTTAAGCTTCTATTATGCAATCTGTATCAAGAGGATTACAAAAGTAGACCTTTTTCTTTAACGTGAATAATAGAAATAAAAGGAGAGGGAACATTAATATGTATTATCAAATAAAGTATAACTTCACTCGTGACTGTTGAGGATATCAATTCAGATATAAAAATATAATCCTTACAAATACAACTTTTCTATCCCTATGAGGCTTGATCCATTTCATAATCAACGCCTTTGAATGGAGTTCTCCATTCACATCTATTAATGTCCATTGAATAAAACAACTAGTTTTACTCAGGGAAATAATAAATATTTATTTGGTTTCATCATATCTGACGATAAATGGATCAGCCTTTGCATTATTAAGCAGAGAAAAAAAGAAAGGTAATTAAGTTAACAACTGAATAAAGAAAAATTATTGATGAGTTTCTTCGGTAACTTCCAATATGTCATTCTACACATTGTATGCAAGTGAAAAACCGTTTGAAGTTGTAGCACTACTTTTTTCGGTTAAAAGATTTTCATTTCAGTCCTACAATGTTGTCATTGAAAACATGGAGCTCAAGCCATTCCCTCTCCTCCAGTAAATCCTCTGGTATTGCCAGAGGATCAAGGTCTTCTCTTTATTTGGTGCTCTCGAAAAAATATATGCTTTTGAAAACCCTAATTGCAACGAGTAATGATGACCATTTGACTATTCATTTTAAGAAACAGTTATACCTCTCCATCACAAATGAAAAATAACGCTTGCCAAGATCAATCTTTTATATATATCGAATTATGAGAGAGTCAACTTTGTTATTTTGTAGTATTTTAGGACTGAACATTTTAATACAATAATATCACCATTATTATGCCTATTACAAAGGAATAAATCTATTAGGGCTATGAAAAAAGGGACTATCTCTGAGGGAGCCATGCAGAACTGAACCCTATAAGTTATAGGGTTCAGTTCTGCTATAGGCTATAACTATTACATCCAATTGAAAGAAAATCATTCTTCGAAATAAAAAGGACATACATGGATAAAAACGTGTGCAACTGGTTATAAAATGCTTCTGAAATATTTGGCAGTCATTTTTATGAAGTAAAAACTGAAAAATGCGTTTTCTCTTTTTTACTATGTTCATTTAGAATTCCTTTTATGCTGACTCAATTCATATTTAAAAGTATACATTTTAAATATATCAAATTTCACAGCGTCAGGTATTAAGTTGGCATATTAATTCATGCTCTAATTAAATGACTAAGAAGCACGCATAATTTGTACTTAATATTAAATGAGAACAAGAGTTATTAAATTGAAGGATTATTTTACATTGTATCAGACTTGAGTTGTTCAACAAACTCAAGGTCTTCTTAAAAAATGTCTTCTTGTTGAGAAAAGAAGAAAGCAAATAACCTTTTTGATTAAATTACTGTCATATATTTTGACTGCACATATATGTAGATGAAATCATATTTACGTTTCTCGATTGGGGTTTACTGTTATTGTTCACGCTAAGTATATTATTAGATATTCAATGAAGGAACTTAATGACTCATTCTGTCATAGGATGACTTGGCAGATCTTTTATCTTCTTATCTCTGACGTCACAGTTAATATATCATACACTATACAAGTAGACCTCAATGGAATAATCTTTGATCATCTTATCTCTGACGTCATTGTTAATTTATCATACACTATACAAGTAGACCTAAATGGAATAATCTTTGATTATCTCTGACGTCACAGTAAATGTAGTATACACGATACAAGTAGACCTCAATCAAATAATATTTGATCGTGTTATCCTGACGTTAGAGTAACTATGTTACACGATACAAGTAGATTTCAATTGAATAATCTTTGTGTTGTGTTGGGATACCTTTTAATAGGAATATATGGTAAGTATATTAATATCCCAGAGACATCGCCAATGAGGTTGCACGGCAGGAACGAATATATAAGAATGACACGTGTGAGAGGGTCATGACTTGAAGACTTCTTTATTATCACAGCAGGAAAAGGGGAGAAATATATAAACGGAAGAGGAAAGAAGGAGACACAGTATACATGACGTCAGGGTGTCTTCCAACGTGACATCGGGGACATAACACTTTGAGGGTATATTTTAATTTGGATAAAGACCTGTGTATACTATTAAATATTCAATGAAGGAGCTTCTCGTTCCGTTATCAAAAGACTAGGTAGATCTTTCATCATCGTATCTCTGACGTTACAGTAAATGAATACATACTCGATTGGGTTGCTGAATCGGCGAAAATGATTTATTTATCTATATAAATAGAAATATATATTTTTTTTAACCAATAATGCATACAAAAACTTACACATGCCAACTGAGAATGATGGTTTAATTTTAAAAGTTTTTACAATTAAATGAAGAAAATAATTAATATTATACCTAAATACTTCAATATATTTATTACTCATTGCAAGTATTTTTCCTTTATTTAATATTCTGAAATGGAATAAAGAAAAATAGTTGGAATGTAAATGGAAATAAATCCGTAGGGAAATATTAAAAGCTGTTTAATTCATAAAATTAACTCCGATATGATTTGACTAATTCCATTGAGATAATTTAAATTAAAGAAAAAATAATATAAAAACAATAGTTTTTTACAACAAATAAAAAGCACTGATATATTTTGAGTTATTATTAATATTAAGCTTCTGTGATTGAATGAAACAAATGGATGATATTTCCTTTCTTTGGGCGCCCTTGTCCATAAATTCTCGAAGAGAATACATGGCGTTCTGAGGCCACAAGCCATAAATCTTTGTAGAGCCAATAGGAAAATTGTATTCAACTCATATGGATGAAGGATTCATACATCATGATCAGGGAGCTCGATTCGATAATTCCATTGACTATCCCTTTTGCAGTCATATTTGTCTTATACCTAAGTATGTTTTGGTTTCCATCTATCAGGAAGGTCGAGGAGATCTAAATACTTTCAACACATTTTTCAAAAGTGTCTATTTGTGACACTCTAGAGCAGCTTGGGGTCGCAAGATGATTTCTGAGGGTCGTCGTATCAATCAGCACAAATATAAATGTCCAAAATTAATGTGGTGTCCTAACGGACGTTATAGGTAGGCTTGGCAGTGTGAGACACTTTTTCTAGAAAAGGTTAATTGTTTATATATTAGGAGTGGTTTAGGGTAAGTTCGACCCGAGGAACTCGAATCTGAAGTCGGATTTCCGGTCCGAGGTCGCATTTCCGGTTTGTTGAAAACACCATCAAACGCATTTAAATAGCTTTTTTGAAGGGTTTTAAAGTCTTCTAGACATTTTTAACCACGCTTATCGTGATCAGCGACCCCGAAAACCCCTAAATAGACCCCCCAATTACTACTGTCAAACTCCACTCGACTTTCGACCAATTTTTTCTCTTTGAGTTTGCCATAAATGTCTTTTCGCGAAATAAATACCATCTCTGATTAATGAATTATATAATATTATAATATATATAATTTATATTTCATAATAACAGGCCCTTATATACTGTAAAACATGTAGGCGCGGGTACGTGAGTACTTTGATGAAAGTCGGGTATATCTGTCATTTTAAGAACGAACCATTTTTTGAAGTTCAATGTCAAAAATAGTAGTTCACTCTTATCAGGAAGGGGGTATACCTGATTTTAATAGTATTATCTTCTATCATTTGAAAAATAATAAAAAAATGATTATTTTATGGAGTTTTCAGTAAGAACCAAAGTCCTGCATCACCTGGCATCTGATAGTTCTCCAAAGTCTGTACTTGACCAAATCTGGTGATTTCGGTTTCAAATGACGTCTTTTTTCTTCCTTATTTTAACTAAACCATAAAGACATCGAATTAAACCTTTTTTTGAAAATCTAGAATTAATCGTCAATTAGACACTTTTTTTTCGGTAAATCTGAAAATTTTCTATTTGCTGAATCACGCTGAGTCTTGAAACTTCGCATACTTATGTGAAATTGTACTGCGCGTCTTTTAAACATACTTTCAGCGTTCAGCGAGCATCAGCTCGTGTACTTCCGGTTTCGATTTCCGGTTAAAAGTCACTTTTTGAACTTTTTTTTCCATTTTTGAAATCAGCGGGAAAAACTATCTTATAAACCACCCCAATAATGGAAATATCTTACTTCGTCTAGAAAATAAAATTCTCACACTGCCAAGCCTAGTTATAGGACAACAAATGAGACGAATATAATAACTGTTCCACAAATGTATACAAAAGCCTTATATATAAAAATTGCTGAAATATGATCATGAGTGCTTGTCTGATTTCAGCACCACGGACAACGTATTTTCATTACGGTTTTTTTGGATTGAGCGGGTCCAGAGACTCTTAGATGCCAAACATAATACATATTCTTTTGGCATTGAAACCAACTGTCACAAAAAGGATTTTGATAATACATATCGTGAAATTTGAATATCTCATTCTAATTTCAAATTATTAGATATTTTGCAGAGTATCCCGACTTTAAAAACTGAGGATGCATTTATTAATGTTGTAGGTCTATAACAGGAAGAAATGGTCTAGGAAAAACCTCCTAAAAATGCCCCAAATAAATTGCCCAATATTCAAAAGAAAAATAATGAAAAGCGGTCAATATATATATATATAATTTTGAATGCAAACAAAACTTCACCGTTTTAAATTTCGATGAAATATATTTTGTGGACAGTTATTGAGGGTTTATTTAATTTTACATTTGATTAGTGGTAAGACTACTGAAGTACATCAACAGATGGATTTTAGCCTTTTCCTTGGGGCACACATTCGATTGAAACAACGATATATGTATACAATATATCCTTCCTCAGAAATCCAAACAGAATGAAGACTAATTCCTAAACACTACTGGAATCTCATCTGGCTGACGAGAAATATAGCTAAAGTAATTTAAAGCGAGAAGTCTCTGTCAGCCAACAAATGATAACACTTTTCATCACTCTGCTGGCAGGAACAACGCTCTAAAATGAGAGATTTATTATTAAATGACTGTTGATGCCTAAAAAAGTAAAGAACAGTAATTATTAGAATATTAATGCAAAGGTATGATAAAGGTTAATCAATCGATATATTGGTTCCAACGTTGGCATCCAAAGTTTTGTCTGCCAGCAAGTTTTGTTTTAATTAAGTTTTATTAAAACACCGTATTTCCTTATTTTCTTTTTCTTGACTTTTTCAAATAACGTTTTTCCTTTTTTCAATATGTTTCTATAAATTGTAGATTCTGACTGGATAGGTATAAATAAGCAGGGTTGTGAACGGAACGTAAAATTGAACGGCGTTCCGCGGAACGGAAGAAGTTGAACGGAACGATGAACGGAACGCTAAAATTTGTCTTTTTGCGTTCTGTTCAAATAATATTCAAGAAGAAATCACCCAACCTCGATTATACTTTTTTATCAGGTTTGTTGTCGGTCAATAAATTTAATTATTTAGTTACATTAATGGTCCATGTTTTATGTCGTTTATTGTACATAAACCAATTTATAATTTCAACCTGAAATTCGTTTAATCATTATACATTAAAAGTTGTGATTTGCTCTATGTTCCACTTCTCTACAAACTTACGTACGAATAAATTTATATAAATGTTTTTCTAAAGTGCTTTAATTAATGTTTGAACAAAAAAATGGAATATTTGATCAATTGAAATATAGCATACACTTACAAATTATACTAGTACAATTTTAAGATCTTGTATTTGACCAAAAAGTCCATATGAGTCTCACATAAAATTTAATAAGCCGAGGAGTGGGGGATACGCGCGATTGTATTATAAAGTATTTGCCATAATGAACAAGTTATGGAATAAATAAAATCAATCTGGCTTGATCGTGGAAACAGTGAAAGCAACATTTAGTAAAACCCTTGTTACTCCCTCCATTGTGCGCTGGAATTCGACCTACGATGCGGTCAAGAGAATACAAGAGCTCAGGGATGAAGATAAATCAGCATTCAGAACTATCCTCACTGCCGCTAACCTACCCAAATTTACCGAACATTCATCGATCATTGGGTGTGTGTCATGCGTTATATATCTAGAGCGCTGGACTTTCTGCAGGGTGATAAAGCTATCTTTCTTGGTCATCTCCTGTCCACATCACTTACCTCGAAAATTATCTTCAAGAGTAGAGGGAAGCTGAGTCCAGGTGTAGGGTGTTAATTGATGCACTCTCTTTTGGGATCAAACGAAGATTTGGAGCCTACTTTGAACGTAGGGAGATGCTAATTGCTCCAGTATATCTCCCTGAGTTCAAGGTAGGCTTTTTAGACATCGCAAAGCAAGAGTTAGCAAGAAATGTTTTACTAGAAGAGGCCGAAGAACTGGGATATTTTCCTTCTAGTCAACTTTCGCAAGAACCAGCAGCGAAAGAAAAAGGCAATTTCTTTGCCAACAGACCGAAGAAGACTGACTCAGCTAAGCGGGAGGTTGACCGCTTCTTAACCGATAAATCTGAGGCAATGGAATCAATTATTGCTTATAGAATGATTAAAAAGATTTTCATTCGATATAATGTTATACTTCCCAGCAGTGCCAGTTCGGAGAGACTCTTTTTCAAATCTAAACTGTTATTGCAAAGGACAAGGAAAAGATAGAAGATGAAAATTTCGAAAAACAGCTCCTTCTAGCAGCAAATAAATTGTGTAATTTATAAACTAATGTTATTCTTAAGATTGTAAATAAATAAACTTTTCGTAATTATTCTCAGATAAAGTAATAATTATGAGTAGTACATACCGAGAAATTCGGTGGACCATATGTGGGTGACATGTTTGACTTTTCATATTGCAATTTTTCGGGCCGAGCCTCTGGTTCAATTATTTTATATCTTAAATATATAATCGCATTTTCTAAAGTTTTTGGAACTTTAATTGAGGTTACTAACTTGAAGCCAAAACTATTAAAGCCTGGCTTAAAATTTATACCCGATACATACGAGGATGCAGTGAAAAGTAAAGAGCCTTCTCATAAGAAATTTTTTGAAATCCAATTTTTGAACGGAACGCAAAATTGAACGGCGTTCCGCGGAATGGAAAGAATTGAACGGAACGATGAACGGAACGGGAAAAAAGTGGAACGCGTGCAAACCTGTAAATAAGCATTATAGTGTTAAATTTAGTCTATCAAATCTAGGTTGACCAAAGCTGTCCCTCCTCTCTCAGGATTCGAACCTGCGTCCCTTCTTATATGGTGTCACGCTTTTCTTTTCCTCTATGAAAGTCCCTTTAGTTTTCAAAAGATGAACAAGATAGTAAATAAAGTATATAGCAGTGAAAATGAAGCCATTTGTCATTTTCAAGAAACGAACGAACTTAAAAGAAGGAGGAAAAAGGGTGTTTTCTTTCTCTAAACTCTTTTTTTATAAACTTGATATGTTGTTCTTTTGATATTATTGTTAGCTTTTAGTATATACACAACTATATATAAAATGATTTTCCACATACAATACATGACTGTAGGACAATAACATCTCTTCTCATGATTGATGATAGCTCTCACAGAAAGGAGTCTTTGAAATAGAAAGAAGGATTATGAATAATATGCAGGGGAAAACAAATCCTCGAAATGTTAGAAGAAATTTATGACTTCATTCACTCATCCCTTCTATCTAGAATGTATATATATATATATCGTTCATTTGTTGTTGTTCGCGAACGATCAACGACAAAGTTTTTGACGAACGACAAGGAAAATTCCTTATCGTCGTCGTTCGTTTTTGGCGCCCAAAAAAGACAAAGATTTTTAATTTTCATGGGACAAATTTCCTTTCTAAACAAAAATGTCATCATTTTTTTCAGAAATTTATTTCTACAAAAAACGTCGTCAATTTTTTTTCAGAATGGCGAACGACAAACAAACGATGAACGACGAACGATTCAATTTAAAATTAACGACGAACGATAACTTTTGGCGAATGACAAACGAACGACAATTTTTCGTGAACGTCAACAAGTCTGATATATATATATATTTATATTATATATATATATCAGGAAACGACCGGGTACCCGGCCCGGGTTCCGGCTGTTTTTTGAACGGTCCGGCCCGACCCAGTGCCTAAAAGTCACCTTTAATATTTAAACGGGACTTTAATATTTTTGTTCGTTCGTTATTCATAAAGTGACGACGTTTTTTTAGAAAGGAATTTTAGAAATTTTATAAATAATTTTATTTAAGAAATTTTTGTAGATTCTAAAAAAATTATAGGAAATACTTTCCTTAAAAAACGTCGTCACTTTCAAAATGACGAAGGAACGAAAATATATTAAAGTCCCGGCCTGGTCCGGCTTGAAAAACTTAAGGCCCAGCCCGGGTCCCGGCGAAAAAAGGTGTTCCGGTCGTTTCCTGATATATATATATATATCAGGCTTGTGAACGGAACGCAAAATTGAACGGCGTTCAGTTGAACGCACGTTCAATGAACGGAACGCTGAACGGAACGCAACTTTTTTTGTACGCTGAACGTTGAACGCAAAAAAAAAGAGTTTTGCGTTCAGCGTTCAATTTTTCCAAATATTTATTTGACTTTTTTCGGAAAAACGTCATCACTACGCAGTACTTTTTTGGAAATTCTTTTCTAAAAAAACGTCATCACTACGCAGTACTTTTTTTGGGAATTATTTTCTTTAAAAAAACGTCATCACTACGCAGTACTTTTTGGGAAATTCTTTTCTTAAAAAAAAAACGTCATCACTACGCAGTACTTTTTTGGAAATTATTTTCTTTAAAAAAAAACGTCATCACTACGCAGTACTTTTTTGGGAAATTCTTTTTTAAATATTTGAACGCTGAACGCTAACGGAACGCTGAACGCAAAAACATTGAACGGAACGCTAATTTATTTTGAACGCTGAACGGAACGCTGAACGCAAAAAAAGCTGAACGCTCACAAGCCTGATATATATATATATATATATATTAGGGTTATTCTTATTTCATGTCTTTCGGATCCTAGAGTCGAGCTCCCCTAGGATTTTACCTTAGTGAATAGAGATCATCTTGTGAAATTTTGAACAAAATCGAATAATGGGAAGTGTCCGCTCAACGGACCAAAAAGTTATTTAGTAAACTTATGTAGTATTTTTTTTCACCATTCGATCAACTTTAATGTCCGTATTAATAATGCTACTCTCAAACAATTTGCTGCAAAATATAGGTATGATTGTAACGATTTTAAATCAGTTTTTATTTTTTATGTACATACATCCAAAATTCAACGAGAAAATTAATTTTTGAAATAGTCATTTTAATGGAAAATACCCCAAAAATGAACATTTTCAAACTTTATTATCTCGTTCGATTTGAATGTACATAAAATTAAAAATTGATTTGGAATCCTTGCAAGCATACCTAAATTTTGCGGCAAATTGTTTGAAAATAGCATTGAAAGCAAGGACATTAGAGGCGATCGAATGGCGAAAAAAAAATTACTACATAAGTTTACTAAATAACTTTTGGGCCCGTTGAGCGGACACTTCCCATTATTCGATTTCGTTGAAACTTTTATAAGATGATCTCTATACATTAAAGTAAAATCCTAGGGGGAGGTCGACTCTCAAATCCAAAAAACGTGAAATAAGAATCACCCTAATATATACCGGGTGTGGGACGGAAATTGCAACACTTACCTAGTCTATATTGTTTACACCCCTGTGTTTCTGTTCAAAGGATTCGATCAGAAAAATATTAAAAATATAAAGCGTTAATATAACTCTTATTTTAATTTTTATTCTATATATCCGCTCTTAATAGCAGCAACAGCCTCCAGACGGGACCTGAAGGCCTGGCAGACAGACCGTATGTAATGAGCGTTCATTCCATACCAATGTTCATGAACGGAGGCCTTCATTGCTTCAACATTGGGTTGACGAATTCTGCAGGCCCTGGCCTGCACATACGGCCAAAAAGAAAAGTCCAAAGGGCTTACATCAGGGCTGCATGGAAGCCACTTTTCCTTACTCAAAAATGGGATGCTCTCTGACAAAAAATTATGGGTGTATTTTGCTGTATGGGCTGATGCTCCATCCTGTTGGAGCACGATTTCTTGGTTTGGAAATGTTGCCTGAACCCTGGGCAAAAATTTGGTGCGCAGCTCTTCAATGTACGTGGCTGCATTCAAGCGAAACCCTTGGGGAAACCAAATCAATGTCATTGAAGCCACAAAGACCAGAGACATGGCTGAGGCGGATGTTTGACAGTGGTAATTGTTTTAAGGTCTTCATCAACATCTTCCAAGGCCAAACCCGGTCATTTATTTTATTTCTGACCGGAATCACAGTCCAGTTCTTTTCATCACTGAAGATGATGATCCTTCCAGCTGGTGCAGATTTAAGGTCATTGATCAGACCCTTGCAACGTTGAAGATGAATCACTTTGATTTGAGGCGTCAATAGTGGTCTCTCCAACATCACTAAGGACTTGCCACCACACTCGTTGACAGCCCTCCTGACCGTACTCTCATCAACACCAAGGTCATTGGCATGAGCTCTCATGCTGGGGGTTGAAGCCCTTTGGATCACATCACAAATCAACTATGGTTCCAATTTGTACTTGCCACCATTCCCATATCTCCTCTCGACCCCTGGGTTAATGTCCAGCTTCTTTTTGAGGTGGTAAATGGTCGATCTTGCCACGTTCAGTTGCTTGGCGATCTCAGTTGGAGTCTTACCCACACAAAGAAACGTTGACACTTGAACTCTACGGTCTCGTTCCATCTCTCTGCTTTTTCTCAGAGTAAAATGATAATACCATAAAAGCATAAACATAAACACTGCTACCGAAGTTATTTAGCAAAACATATTGTTCGAAACCTCTCGTAATCTCACAATCAGATTTTTGTAAGTGTTGCAATTTCCGTCCCGCACCCAGTATATACAATAAGTCCAAAATGCAATGTCCTTTTTGTTCTTTATATGTTTTGTTATTAAGCCATGGTACAATAATAATAATAATATGGAGCTCCTGTTTGATAATGAAATATATAACTGATCATGTTGACAGCCCTCTGTTTTCTTCTATAAACATTATTTCTTCAAATGGATAAAGAAAGACTTCATTTCTACTATGTGTTCTTTTTTGTTTGGTTTATTTTTTATACAATAAAAGTATCTTGTTTTGAAATCCAAATGTGACAAAGTGCAGTTATAGTCGAATCCCGATGGTTTTTTTTTCATTGTAGGTAGATTTGACACATATAACTTCCATGATTATGTCATATGGAATCTAAGGACCTAGTGGCGCTAGGTTTGAAACCTAAAATTGCCTCTGTTCTTGTAGGTGAAACCTGAGGGTACATTTGCGGGTGGTTGAACCATAAATGAACACTAATTCGGCTGTGTATCATTCTTATTACACATTAATTGCACAAAAGCTTACAACGAATAAGTACATTTTAGAAAAATATATACGACCTATCATCATCCTCATTGGTGCTGCTGTCCGCCACTCTGCTTTTGAGGTCTAAATTTCTGATTTGGGAGCGTCAACATGGAAATGTGCTGGAGACTTCATTAAATTTTATCCAAAGAGTTCTAAATTCTATTGGAACGACATCAAAAGGATTTTAAGAATGCATCGCTGTTTTGTATTGAATACAAATTAGTTTTATCAATTGTTGCTATATATATATAATTTTTTTTATCTTGACAGTAATTTTGAACTTGAATGTTCATGGATGTTCTTTATGTAAATGTCCTAATTTGATTTGATTTCTTATGTTATCTGTATGTTTTTAGTGTATTATACAGTTGGCCCTCGCTACTTCGTCCCTCGACATCTCGCAGTTCTTTTACTCCGCGACGACGGCTTGCCTCCTTTTTTTCACGAGATATATTGTTTCATAATATATATCAACATCGTGACCCTCATACCTATATATCGCGGTGGTCGTGTAGTGAATCTGGGTCCTCGCGACTTTGCGAGGGACGACTGTACACTGTATTCTTCTTCGCAGAAACAGAATAAAATTATTTCAACAATTAAATATTTATATTCATATATAACTTTGTAGGATCCAAAGTTGTAAACAAATAATTTAGTGATTTTCTATTTTAAAAATATGGCAACTTTATTTTTTAATTGCATTAATGTAGTTTTGGAATGTATTTTTAATTCTTGCAGCCATTTTATATTCAAAATTTGCACATAAGGGCAACCCGAGAGGCTTTTCGATCTCAAAAACATGGATTCATTGACAGAGTGACAATTCCTTTTTTCAATTGCCGAAATGTAT
>CP045903.1:9604359-9637996 GCA_013387185.1 Caligus rogercresseyi
TATTATTAAATAATTAATTGTGCATTAGGAAATTGCCTATAAAATGTATTAAAAATCATTTTTTATTCGACTTTTTAACATACGTTAACTCTGCTTAACGCGGAAGTATATTAGGTATTAGTCAACCAAAGACAGTTCTGTTTCAATTTTTAGTTGTGTTTTTTTGGAATATTTGCACTTCATCTTGTTTTTAAAGAAATTTTAATAATGTTTGAGATTGAGCCCCATCCACTCTTTTTTTTTGTTATTCAATAGAAAGTGATTGGTTTCAAATTAAGATAGGGATATTTTACAGATGAATATTGTACATCGTATGACCAAAATATATAAATATGAATACTTCAATAGCGGAAATGATTATTCAGTGATAAGGAAAAGTACACTAAAAGATAACAATACAACATGAAATCCACTTTCTTTGAACACACGGCTCTCGGGAGAGATGAGGAGAGGATTTTTCATATCTGAAGAAGGAAAATATCATATGTAAAAACGTGATAATGAGTTTTCTGAGATAAGACGTGGTAGAGAGGGAGGGTTACAGCTGTGTCTAGATATACATCTTAAAAATAATAAAAAGAGGTCTTTTACATCTCTAACACGAAAAACATATATTTATAGATATAAAAATAAAATTAAACTCTAAAGATGAAAGAATACATTAAAACGGGAAAAAATTAGATTTGGACCAAATTTTAAAATCTAACATTTAATGTTGTTGTGTTGAATATTTATTCGGAGCTCATATAACTCTAGCCGTCATGGCTACTAAAATATATATATAAACAAACAAAACAATTATATAATATATATATATATGTAGGAAACAAAAAATGCATATATAGTTGCATTATTAGATAAACCTTCAAGAACTAGAAAGATCCAAACAGTCCCCCAATTGTATTTCCTATCTTCAATAACATCTTGAAATACCAACTGTTTATTATTATTTTTATATGTATGTATATATTTGGTGAAATTTCACTTCCATAACGAATATTTTGATTGCCCACCTTCACTAAAAAAATATTTACATAGTTGTAAGAACCAAAGTTAAGCCTCCGGGATGGAGATAATAGCTAATTATAAACATAAACGTAGTGCTTTTGATGAGTGATCCCTGTATGGCCAGATATGATATGAGTTTCTTATCATTTGTCATATAAATTAGAAGCACGTGTCAAGAAAGCCAGAAGTAATCAGCCTTATTACCTCCGCCGAAGGAGGTATTGTTTTCACTGGCGTTGGTTTGTTGGTTTGTTTTTCAGCAGGATAACTCAAAAGTACGGAACAGATTCGCATGAAACTTTGTGGAGTTGTTGAAATGCCAAAAGGAAGAAGTGATTAAATTTTGGCATCTTTGAGTGCTTTTTTAAGATGCCAAATGAGCTAAATACTAATAAATATTTCAAGTTAGCCTACTCTGCCACTAGATGTCGCTGTGCTGTGAAATCGGGTGCCGGGAGCGTCTTCCTCTCGGAATTACCGTCGAGGGGAACCCTCTCCATCCCTCTACGCCGCCCCAGTCGTGAAAATCTGCCTCGGAAGGCTCATAAGGACCCCGTGACGGCGGAGGTTTGTACTCTCTGAGTGTAAATATGCCTCTAGTTTTCTATGAAATTGGAAGGATAACTTATTTTTTAAATATTTACATGAATACCTCCAAATTTCAAAAATAGTCACCTTGCTCATTATTGGATTTTATAAATTCCCTTATTCTTTACCTATTCTCCCCTCTTCAATATTAATTTATATTCTAGAAACATTTTATTCAGGTAAATCAGAATATTAATTACATAAAAAATCCGTGGTGTATTGAAATTCAAATATTCGTACCCCAAAATTGCTAGGGCTATTTTCTTAAATGATTTCTTGTATTATGGCTATCTACAACTAATTTCCGAAAAAAACACTTAATCTTCTACGAGTGATCAAGCAACATGGGTCGGTACTAATCGAATTACTGAGAGTATAATTCGAATTAAAAATGTGCTTCTAACCTTCTACTTTTTACTCACGTTATTTGCCAACCCAAGCATAGCTTTTGGTTTGTCTAATTTAGTTGGCTGTTAAGAACAGACAAGGATAATAAACTGGTGCTTTGAACAATAATAAAAACACTTATAATTCAAAATAACAAAACACTCGCAGCTGTTGAGGTGTGAACATATACCATAGAAATATAAAGACATAGAGAGCTTATTGGATTCGTCATATTGCCCAATATAAACAGACCTTTATGATCAACATACGATGACGTAATACAAATGACTTTTTTGATATTGTGCACAGGCGACAGTTGAAGGGCGATGTGTCTCTGCTATTGAAGGGAATAAGCTCTCTATATCTTTATATCTCTATGACAGAGCTGGGATTCGGTGCCGCCGATTTGGTAGTCGGTAGATTTTATTATATATCTACTGAATATCGATGTTCAGTACGGTAGATAAGAAAGAAAGAGAAATTTAATTATGTATCTGCTCTTTGACTTCTTCATATGCATATCGTAAGTATTGGACAATTCATAACAAAAGACAATTAAGTACAATATTTGTTATAATTCTTTTAGAGATTATTTAAAGTTTAATACATGTTATTTTTATAAGAATCAGTTATGCACTCGGATTTTGAAGGAAATGGAAGGCAATAGCAAATAAATTATTTCCTTAACTGTCTTTTGTCAGTCGTTGTCCGCTATGAAATGCGCTTTCAGCTCCGGAGTTGTTTATTTAATTTGCAAAGTTCAACTTCTTCACACCATATAACAACGCTTCCAGGTCTAAATACCGATTTACATTCGGTAGTCGCAGCTCTGAGTATGTATATCTATCGATGTTATAGTTATTCTCACAAATTAACTAGAGGTATATATACACTCAGAGAGTGCAAACCTCCGCCGTCACGGGGTCCTTATGAGCCTTCTGAGGCGGATTTTTCACGACTGGGGCGGCGTAGAGGGACGGGGAGGGTTCCCCTCGACGGAAATTCCGATAAAAAGACGCTCCCGGCACCCGATTTCAGAGCACAGCGACATCTATTGGCAGAGTAGGCTAGCTTGAAATATTTATTAGTATTTAGCTCATTTGGCATCTTAAGGAAGCACTCAGAGATGCCAAAATTTAATCACTTGTTCCTTTTGGCATTTCCAACAACTCCACAAAGTTTCATTAGAATCCGTTCGGTACTTTTTGAGTTATCCTGCTGACAAACAAACCAACCAACAAACCAACGCCAGTGAAAACAATACCTCCTTCGGCGGAGGTAACAAAACATAAAATCACAGTAAACGGACAAAACGTTTGTTTGAGGTAGGATCCAAGAGTACGAATGAAGTCGAGTCTTGAGTCCAGGGCGGAATCGAATTTACGATCTTAGCCCATACGGACAAAATGTAATATTATAGCAAAACAGGGGAAATATTAAAAAGAAAAATAATATATACTAATATTACATGGATGTTTTTAAGAGGCTTACTGAGGTCATCTTTCTGTTTGTTGTGAGGTAATTAACGCATTTCTGATCAAGTGGATATTTTTGATAGAAAATAGATAGAATGACTTAAATCAGGCTTGTGAACGTTCAGCTTTTTTGCGTTGTTCCGTTCAGCGTTCAAAAAAAATTAGCGTTCCGTTCAATGTTTTTGCGTTCAGCGTTCCGTTAGCGTTCAGCGTTCAAATATTTAAAAAAGAATTTCCAAAAAAAGTATTGCGTAGAGATGACGTTTTTTTAGAAAAGAATTCCCCCAAAAAAAAAAAAGTAGTGCGTAGGAATGACGTTTTTTTTAGAAAAGAATTTCCAAAAAAGTACTGCGTAGAGATGACTTTTTTTAGAAAAGAATTCCCAAAAAAAGTTTATGCGTAGTGAGGACGTTTTTTTAGAAAAGAATTCCCCAAAAAAGTACTGCGTGGTGAGGACGTTTTTTTTAGAAAATAATTTCCAAAAAAAGTAATGCGTAGTGCGAAGTGATGACTTTTTTATAAGAATTTCCAAAAAAGTGATGACGTTTTTCCGAAAAAAGTCCAGAAATGTTGGAAAAATTGAACGCTGACGGAAAACTCTTTTTTTTTGCGTTCAACGTTCAGCGTTCAAAAAAAAGTTGCGTTCCGTTCAGCGTTCCGTTCATTGAACGTGCGTTCAGCTGAACGCCGTTCAATTTTGCGTTCTGTTCACAAGCCTACTTATAATTAATTATTGTCAATAACAATATAGTTACTTCAAAATCTGGACAGAATTTAGATAGACGGTAAAAGTATATTAATCCTTTGTATCACTAATCACTTGTTCCTTTTGGTATTTCCAACAACTCCACAAAGTTCATCCGAGTCCGTTCCGTACTTTTTGAGATAGCCTGCTGACAAACAAACCAAACAAACCAACGCCAGTGAAAACAATACCTCCTTCGGCGGAGGTAAATATTGTTATTGATTGAAAAAATCTTATCTCCTCACACTAATAGTTCATCCTATCTGACAATAATTGAACCCTCGCCCTGACAGACCAACCTAGGCAAAAAATAATGCACCAACTGAAAAAAATGTTTTTCATTACTGAGTTTGATCCACTATCACGAAGACATACTTAAGAGTGAAACAGTAAATAAGTTTCTAACCGTCATATTTGCAACAGCTGATTACAGCAGAACACGGCTGTGGATGATTTTAATACTGACTTGACATAGAAAGAGAAAAAAACTGAAAGCATAGAGACATCTCTCTGGCCTCTCTTTATTATAGTATTAAATTAATCACAAACCTCTCCCTTTAAAAAAAATATTCTAACAGATTTTTTACTAATTATTGTACTATTTTTTACATTTATTACAAAAAAATCAATACATTTTGATGTGTTGTTTCTTTTATCTTCTAGATGAATTATGAGGGGCGGTCTTACTGTCTTCCTCCTTCACTTTTGACGTCAAATCGGCCACAAAAATGATAAGAGAATTAATATGCTTTGAAAGGAAGCCTAGAGAGCCTTCCGTGACGAGGGAGGCATTGAACTACTTACCATAAGAACAAGTCAGTCCCGATAAGAGACGATGGAGTTCCTCTCGTCCAGGAATCCTGTCGAATAAGTGACTCCGGACACAGGGGGAACTCCGTATCAAGGTTCCCTCCTCTAGAGTTAAATAACTCAAGCTGTTTAATGTAATACAATATAATAATAATAACAGCTTTGTTATGAAAAAGGGAGAGGTTTGTGATTAATTTAATACTTTAATAAAAGAGAGGCCAGAGAGATGTCTCTATGTTTTCAGTTTTTTTCTCTTTCTATGTCAAGTCGGTATTAAAATCATCCACAGCCGCAGAGCACTATGGAAATGAACTGTTTTTTGAATTACACAGATTGATATATGTAAAAAATTATCTGTAAACAGGAGGTTTTATTGGGACTTCAATTAACACTGAAGGGCTAACTAAATGGTATAACCATCTTGTTGTAACTGTATCTTACTTACAACATATATACTTTCAAATACGACAACATATAGGTACATTACTTCATGGACATCAATAAGGGCCCTTAATTGTTTTTTTACTATTTCTATAATTTTGTTAATATCAGAGCTGGGATTTGGTAGAAAAATCTACCGCCGGTTCGGTATTCGGTATATACCTTAAACCGATCGATATCGGTATTCGGTAGATTATATTATATATCTACAGTATCGATCGATATTCGGTACGGTAGATAAGAAAGAGAAATAAATTTATTTATGTATCTCCTCTGTGACTTCTTCATATGCATTTAATATTGGACAATTTATAACAAATGACAATTAATACATCATTTGTTATCATTTTTTTAGAGATTATTTGAAATTCAATACATACTAATCTTATACAAATTATATATGTACTTAGATTTTGTAGGAAATGGAAGGCTATAGATTTCTTTTACTGTCTCTTATTGACCGATATTAAATGCACTTTCAGGTACTCTAGTATTCAATGCATAGCATTAGCTTATATTTAATGTATATTTATGTATCTGCTCTATAATACTATAAGTTATAGTTGTTTATTTATTTTCGAAGTTCAAGTTCTTCACACAAAGGAGCGCTTGGGCAAAGCGACAGTTGAACTATGTTTCTCTGGCTATTGAAGGGAATAAGCTCTCTATATCTTTATGTCCCTATGTGAAGGTCACAAAAGTCATACTTTCAAATATACCGTACCGATTGCCAATCGGTACGGTATTGGTATTTTCTACCGAATACCATATAATCGGTTCAGTATTTGAAATCTTCAGTCGGTAGTATCGAATACCGATTTACATTCGGTAGTCGCAGCTCTGATTAATATGTAGAAATATTCGTTAAAATAAGAAAAACATTTTACAGATGTATATTATATTATCCTGTCAGAGAAGCAATACAAACATTTAACAAAACATACATGTATAATAAACAACGGATTTTTACTTAATTGGACTTACTTGAATCTCCATATAGAGCCTTAGCAGCTCTTACTAATAAGTACCAGGTTCTAAAAGGATTAACTCAATGCTTCTGAGCCCTCTCTTAAGCTATTATAACCCCCCCCCCCCCACCCCCACCCCCCCAACAAAAGGGCGTAATTCCCCGTCTTGTTGATTAAACTAACTCACTTAAGTCATAATACCTCTAGAGCCCCTGCCTATAATTGGCTTCAACATCATCAAGAAAAGTGAAAATATGTTTTTTGAATGATTACATAGCTCTTCAGACATTCTTCACTAAAGGGTTTTAGAACCATATATGGCCAATGATGTAATGTTGGGCTACCTAAGCATATAATAACATGATATATTTTTTTCAGAATGGAGAGAAATCATGTTGTCTAGATTGGGGGATGTGAGGGTAATTTAAACAAGAAGGATTTTAGCAGGTAGGGATTGTGACGTCATAAGGGTAAGAGTTGCCTGAGCTGTGCATTTAATAATAAAATACAAGTTTATGTATTAATATTTTATTGTAAAACAATAATATAATGCTAATAATTAATTTTTAAAAACCTTTAACTTTCAAACCTCCGAACAACTTTTAAGAGCAAGGGTCTCAAATCGCTTAATAATTGGTTCTTAATCGGATTTTTTAGTTGAAAAATAAATATATAACTCTACGTAATCTGTTCCAACTTTCAAAATTTATTTAACTATATTCATGATTTTAAAACAGCGGCTAAAATACCACAATAGCATAACATATTTTTATCACTGTTATATTGAACTAGAAGAAAGTTAAACACTAAATGCATTTAACTCATTTGACATTATTCCTATGAAATGGTGTTATATATATTATACAATTATTCTATAATGGAATCTAATAAATTGAATAACAATTTTCTATTTATTAAAATCAAAGAGAGATACAGAAACTCTTAATAAATAATTGAATATTCACTCCATAAATAAAAATGACGAATTGAGGGAGTATCCCAAAACGGGTTTAACCCTTTAAACGCGGCTCCGTGAATTGTCATCCGATTTTCTTCAAATTTGAAATGTAATCATCTTTTAACCTTATTTGAAAATAAGGCTCTGATTATCGTCATTCAACATATATCAGAGTGGCTGGACTAAATTATCAACCGAAGAGGATCCAGGACGCCGGACAGTTATGTTGGATTGTAATCATTCATCTAAAAGTACGGAATGTACATCAAAGACAGTCCTCACACCAAGATACGGCTTTTCATTTAAATATGGACCAAACAAGAGAAACTTCCTAATATCTCTTCGGGATTGGCTTGTGATTGTAAGTTATTCAACTATTAGTTCTTAAGGCATCTTCTTATAAATAATTTATACAGACCTTGCTCTTTTCTCTCTCTTTTACTTGAGTAAAGCTTCCTTTATCACTATGGACTTTTAAAGTGAATAAAGGAGTCCCTGGAAAAGGAACGAATTCTTAATAGTGCCGAAAATTGTTAGGAGGCTATTTCTAATCGGTATAAGTATATTTTTCCACAGTTCTTTAAAACACATACCATAAATAATATTATATGTATTTAAAATTGAGGTAAATAAAAAAAATACACAATAAACATATTAGTTTAATTTTTTTATCTCAACAGAGAACGTTCTAATTAAAATTACTGATAATTAAACAGATCGTTACACTGCAATGATATTATATATTACAAATGACAATATTTTATTATATATAACGTATATGTATATATACAGGGTTTGCTCTACGAACCGTGTTACTTACTATCAATTGGAGAAGTATCCGTAGATTTTCGAAAATATCTATTTAAGATCGTCGTGGTAAGTAAATGATTTACAGAGAAGGGGCTGCAATTCAATTTCGAGAAATGAAGATACAATGGTCCGTTTTATATTTACAAAAAGTAATACAATTAGATAGTTTTATCAAGAACTTATAAAAAAAGTTCGTTCGTTCGTTCGTTCGTTCGTTCGTTCGTTCGTTCGTTTCCCTGTATCTCCCGAACGGTTCATTAGATCTTGACGAAATTTTCAGTGAATAGTTTTGAGAGCTCAGGGAGTGTTTTAGTGGGGTTGTCAACTCTCGGAAAATTCGTCATCGACATGCTTATTTTATTCGCCAAAACGTTTTTTGCCGATTTTTTTAAATATACAAGTTAGATTTTGCCCAAATTTTCTGTGGATAAGACTGAGGTACTAAGACGTATTTTTGTTTTATTGAGTGTTTCCCGGAAAATTCGTTTTCTACATGATTATTTAAAATATTTTTCTTTCTGTTCCGGTATGTCCCCCCAAATTTAAGTTTTGTGGAAAATAACAACACTTTTTTATATTGCAACATCGTGCCAATCAAATTTAATAATGCCTAGAGATGGAGAGGGATGTCAATACCCAGCCTTAAGGAATACAAAACGGAAAAAATGGCAATGCGATGCAATGACGACTTTTTAAGGAACTACTTCTCATAAGAAATAACATTGGCACTGTATGAAACGACTTAAAAATAACTACTTTTTACGTTGTTTAAATTCCCAGCCTTAAGGAACAAAAAAAACGGAAAAATGGCAATCAAGACCCAAGGACAACTTTTTAAGGAACTGATTTGAATATGAAAAATCACATGTGATGATTTCACTGAAATTATTTTTGTGATTCCTTCTTTGTGTGATATTTAAATACCCAACCGTAAGGAATACAAAACGAAAAAATGGCAAGGAAGACCCAATGACAACTGTTGAAGGAACTGATTCTAATATGAAAAGAAAAGCGATGACATCACTGAAATTATTCGTGTGATTTCATCATTTTACGATGTTTAAATACCCAGCTTTAAGGAATACAAAACGGAAAAAATGGCAAGGAAGACCCAATGACCACTGTTGAAAGAACTTATTTTAATATGAAAAGTCACATACGATGACATCACTGAAATTATTCGTGTGATTTCTTCTTTTTACGATGTTGAAATACCCAGCCTTAAGGAATACAGAATGGAAAAAATGGCAATGAAAACCCAATGATAAATTTTTAAGAAACTAATTTTAAAATGAAAAGTCACTTGCGATGACATCACTGAAATTATTCGTGTGATTTTTTTTATTTTTACGATGATTAAATACTCAGCCGTAAGGTATAAAAAACGGAAAAAATGGCAATGAATACCCAATGTCAACTTTTTAAGGAACTGATTTTAATATGAATAGTCACATGCGATGATTTCACTGAAATTATTAGTGTGATTTCTTCATTGTGCGATGTTTAAATACCCAGCCGTATGGAATACAAAACGGAAAAAATGGCAATGAAGACCCAATGACAACTGTTGAAGGAACTGATTTTAATATGAAATGTCACATGCGATGACATCACTGAAATTATTCGATTGATTTTCTTCTTTTTATGATGTTTAAATACCCAGCCTTAAGGAATACAAAACGGAAAAAATGGCAATGAAGACTCTATGACGACTTTTTATAGAATTTATTTTAATATGAAAAATCACAAGCGATGACATCACTAAAATTATTGGTGTGACTTTTTTTCCATCCAGACTATTGTCAAGTTGGAAAATCCCGGGCAGCGCCGGGTAATATTCGCTAGTCAAGAATAAAAAATGTATTATCATTAGTACCGATCAACCCAAATACTGAATGTCAATATATATTCCCCGCTCGGAATAATATAACAATAGAAAGAATCTAATTTATATATGAGCAACAAGCTATCTATTTGGGTGGAACATTAATAATGTTCCTGGCCTAAGAAAACTGGCTATTTTCATAAAATTAATTCTAGATTAGAAAATAATGTCCCGCAGGCTGTGATGACGTCCTGGCATAGAGATATATAGACAGCTTATTCCCTTCAATAGCAGAGAAACATCGTTCATCTGTATTTTTGTGTCCAATATAAACAAAGTAGTTTGTACTACGTCATTGTAAGCTAATCGTAGAGATAGATTATATTTCTATGATCAGCTTACGATGACGTAGTGCAAATTACTTTGTTTATATTGGACATTAAAATGCAGATGAAGGGAATAAGCTCTCTATTTCTTTTTATCTCTATGCATCCTGGCAGTGATCCAGTGAATCTTCTCAAGTATAACGATCACCTCGTCTTTTCATATCCTCTTCATCACCGACTGCAGGACAATAACAATTTAGTTCATATCGGGGCTGTAGGAGCTCTGTTTGAGCGGTTTCTCGTTTCTTTTGGTCCGAAATCTTATTTACTTTTCAAGATAACGAATCTAGCTATTATGTTAAACTAACATCCTATTGTTAAACTATGCATATATAGATATACAGGAGATAATCCATCACAAACTTCATCAAACCCATATGAACGAACAATGTCCTGATTTTTTTTGAGTGATATATTTTACACAAACTTTATTATTTATTACAAAATAATGTAACAAGTTCGGGCGACTGGAGTACCCATATATAATCGGTATATCAGTACTACCGACAATAGATTCCTTCTACTAATACTTATCATTTTTTTAAGCTATAGAATACCGCTACAATTTTCTGGCGATACCAATGAACACAACTTTTTGTCACTACCAGTTCCGGTGGCATATTTTTTTTCTATACAATGTGGTACTCTGTAGATTATAGTTCAGTTCTCAAAGTGCCTTTAATTTGATCATATGTAATAAAACAAACTCAATATTTTACCTTGTAATTAACAGACGTCACAATTAGATAATAATGTTAGAGGCAAACAAAAACTTTCTTCCAACTCAATTATCTCGCATATTATAATAATTACCTGATAAGAAGAATGGATGTGTAGTGAGTATCCCATTTATAACATTGCCTACTTTGCAGTATTTTTTTGAATTGATGATTAAGTTCATATTAGGATTCCAACAGTATCAAAGAACCATTGAGTCACACAAAAAACGACTTTATGCAACGTCTGTATATATATATATATATTCTATGTAACTCGGAAAAGATCCCAAGTGTCCATGTATGGATTCATATGTGATGCTTCTATAAAAATTGCTCACATTTACTTCTCCCTTTTTTGCCAGCATGAAAATTGCCATTGAATGTTATAGCTAAGACAATTTAATAGAAAGTACAGATAAACGTATTCACATGTATATATATATATATATATATATATATATATATATACAGGAAACGACCGAGTACCGGCTGTTTTTTTGAACGTCCCGGCCCGGTGTCTAAAAATCACCGGGCCGGACTTTTATATTTTCGCTCATTCGTCATTCTGTAACTGATGACGTTTTTTTTTAAAGAATTGTTAAAATCTAAAAAAAAATATTAAAAATGTTTTTAAAAATAAGTCACCAATTTTTTTTAGAAAATGTTTTTTAAAATTTTAGGAAAATTCCTATTCTAAAAAAAACGTCGTCACTTTGAGAATGACGAAGGAACGAAAATTTACCAAAGTCTTCACTTTTTTAGATTTTTTTTTAAACGTTGTCACTTTAAGTCCTGGCCCGGCTTGAAAATTTAAGTCCCGGTTCCCGGCGAAAAAAGGTGTCCCGGTCGTTTCCTGATATATATTTATATCAAAGGACTATATCGTGATTGAAAATGTTATTTTGTTTAAACATTTCAAAAATATATTTGGCTCCCTATAAATTAATTTACAGAAAGAGGAATTATGTTTGCTTGCATCTATGAAAAAAGTAAAACTTCGCCTTTTCTTAAATCTATCACATCAATCATAAAACCACTTAGGACTTTATTTAATATTTCTTCTTCTGTATAAACGATACATGCAATACCTTTGGGCATACGGCAAATTAATTCACAAACATATTGTTAATCAAGACATGATCCTTTGATAAAGTGAGATTTTGATCAGATAAAAAATATGCCGTGACTCAAATGAGAATATTGTTTTTTAAATGTAAAGGAATTTGTAACAAAATTCTTTTTATTCGTTTAAAAATACTTTTTTTGGAGGGATGAACATCATTTTTCTAATGTATGAAAATGCACTATAAAGCTGAAATTCAAGAATGATGTATAAAATGCAGAATTAATATTTACCAAGATATACCGTTATATCGGATAAATAGACGACCATGGCTATAATAATTTGATAGCCGCAAATATTTATATACCACAACGACAATGTTCATATAAACTTTGCTCATTTTTGCATTAATTATTGTTCAATTGCCCTATTCGATTAGAACTCGCAAGAGTTCGAATCATGAACTGGACCGGTCCATCATCACTAGGAGGGAGTTTGTATATATATTTTGGCGGCATTGTGAATCAAGAAGAATATAGTTATTTAAGTGTTAACATTATGCCTGAGGGTGCGACACAGAGACATTTATGATATTTGATGCTACTATTCGTCAATCGATCATATTATCATGGCTTGGATGTTATTCAGGCACCTTTTCTTTGTTGCGTTTCTTCTTATCAATAAGCACTTTCATAAGTACAATAATCCCTTTTGCATTTTTGATCCCCTTAGTTCTGCCTTTGCTAAAGCAAAGCTAATAAAATCCTTATCATTCGATTCACTCTTTGTACGCCCTTTTTGTATGACAAAAAAACAAAAATATCCATGATAAAAATCCGCATATAAACACTTCAAACGACTCATTTGAATAGTAATTAGATGAGTAATTAGAATATCCTTTATGGCTGGAACTGGGATAGAAGGGCATCACTCAGTATAAAACCACGGAGCCCCAACAGCTTTTTGAAGAACTGATAGATAAGCCAATAAGATGGAACGCAATAAAAGTAATCGATCCATATAAATTTAAATAATAATCGACTTGGCATTCCATCACATCAAACCTAATGAGCTTTTCACAAAGTCATCATCTCATGTTCTCAAAGAAGGTGTAAGGCAATATAGACTGACTTCACAAATCTTCTTATAAGGCTCTGATTTCAAGGCGTATTCCCTTAAAATAGTAACATATTCAAACAAGCCTTGTGTCTTGACTTATGGCCTTCCCCTGTTGCTTTAATTAAGAACTGTACAAAGTATATTTTGAGCACATCCTTAAGACTCCATTATAAGTAGAAACACAGCCTACGTAGAAAAGGAACATAATATAAATATGACGTTGAAGTTATTATTCCCTTTACTTCCTTCAAATGACAGAAATAGGATACTTTTAAGTGATTTAATGGGTTTTTAAAGACCCCCCCCCCCCCCCCCACCCTCTTAAATCTTCCCCACAAATGAAAAGATTGGCCCCTGGGAATTAGGGAAACGAAGAAGCATTTAAGCAACAGACCTTATTGTGTTGTCAATTGGGAACAAAGCATGAGGTCATATTTTCTCAACACTCCATGAGGCGAAAAAGCGATTTCATAGGAGAACTAGAGGCATATATACACTCAGAGAGTGCAAACCTCCGCCGTCACGGGGTCCTTATGAGCCTTCCGAGGCGGATTTTTCACGACTGGGGCGGCGTAGAGGGACGGGGGAGGGTTCCCCTCGACGGAAATTCCGAGAGAAAGACGCTCCCGGCACCCGATTTCACAGCACAGCGACATCTATTGGCAGAGTAGGCTAACTTGAAATATTTATTAGTATTTAGCTCATTTTGCATCTTAAAGAAGCACTCAGAGATGCCAAAATTTAATCACTTGTTCCTTTTCGCATTTCCAACAACTCCACAAAGTTTCATTCGAATCCGTTCTGCACTTTTTGAGTTATCCTGCTGACAAACCAACAAACCAACGCCAGTGAAAACAATACCTCCTTCGGCGGAGGTAATAAAATATTTCACTAAGCTAGTAGTTTTGTGCAATATTTCGTTAGTTGCATAGCTATAATTATTATCTTATAAGCCCTACACTAACTAATCGGAGTTCATTAGAAATAGGACGAATGTCATAGATAGATAAAGATTCCATGTAGGGGGGGGGGGGGGGGGGGGTAAATATTGAAGCTTCGACAGTTGACTTGTCCATATAGAAAATAAGAGGATCAAAACAATACATTCCCAACTTTATTTGTTCATATTGGGCAATGGCGACAGCTGAACGACGATGTTTCTCTGCTATTGAAGGGAATAAACTCTCTATATCTTTATATCTCTATGCTAAATTCACTCATTTATGTATCTGCCCTTCTGCCAATAATCGAGAGCTAACGAATATCCCGAATTCCAGCGCTACCAGTCGTGACTTCGGCACCCTACGTTCTCCATGGTACAGACAAATAAATAAAGCCTCAATACCATAGAGATATAAGGACATAGAGAGCTTATTGTATTCTTCAGAGAAATACGTCATACTGCCCAATATAAACAAAGCTTTTCTACCTCTTTGGTCAACTTACGATGACGTAGTACAGATTACTTTGTGTATATTGGGCACAGGCGACAGCTGAACGATGCTTCTCTGCTATTGAAGGAATAAGCCATAGATATATAAAAATATAGAGAGCTGATTCCATTCAATAGCAGAGAAACAGCGTTCTGTTGTTTCTGTGTGTTCAAAATAAACAAAGTAATTTATACTACGTCATCGTAAGCTGATCATAGAGATAGATTCTATGAATGATGAAGGGAATAAATTATCTATATCTTTTTATCTCTATTTTGTGGACACACTGACGTATTTCTCCGAAGAATCCAATCAGCTCTCTATATCTTTATATTTCTATTGAATAAGCTCTCTATATCTTTATATTTCTATGTTATAAATACGTAGGGAACCGAGTATTAGCTATATAAATATTTATAAATATAGTTTCTTGTATTTTGATCTTACCGGCGTGAAAAAAACATTTTTTTCAACTTCCTCTCTTTGTATTCGGTACGCGGTGCACATATTCATTGATATCTCTGAGATGAATACTCAGATATGTCGCTTTGGAACGGTATTTTCATTTATTGAACTGAGTAGTAGATTCACGGTTATACAATAGATGTCGAAGAGAACTCTCTAAGGCTCCTTTTTCCACAGAAGTTACATCAATACATAAAACCAAAAGCCTTATACCTTGAAATGAAACATAAACATTCCAATGTTCTTCAAACCCAACTGTGTAAACTCTGAAGAATGGTGGACTAACAACAATCTCATAGGGGCATGACAACGCAAGAAAGCAGAGCCATTGAATTTTATTGCTTTGCAACAAGCCAATCAAATATCATCATTAGATATCTTGAATGGCTAGTTTTCAAAGCCAATGTAAATGGAATTTTCACATCAATGCATTTATCAATAAATGAAAGAACATAGATAAGCAATCACATTGTCTTAGAGCCTTATATCTCCTCAAATCTTCCAGATGAGGGGATTTCAAGGCACTCTTAATCTCTTTAGGTATGTTACTTTTTTGCATAATGGTTCTTTAATGGAGTTTCATACATTGTCGATGACTATCTATTGAATCAATGCTCTGAGCCGTCTTTGCTGGTAACTAACTGCCTCAGAATGAAATAATTATTTTCAGAGCTTACTTGTGGTAGTGGAGGCCTTAAAGGCAATAGTTACAGGTTTCTTTGGAAGCCATCATACAAAAAAAAACTATGAAGAACTCGTAGAGAACTTGCTGTCTGCATATGCTTAACAGGGCTGAAACATATCCCTAAAAACCCACTTTTACACTGTCACCTGGACTTTCCCCCAAAAAAGTTGTGGATCTATGAGTGATGAGCAGTGGGAGCGTTCCCAGCCAGATATTGGAATGATGGAAAAGACACACCAAGGGAAATGGAGATCATCCATGTCTACGGACTCTTGTTGGACATTGAGGCGAGATATGAACTCAAATGAGTACAAAAGAAATGGGAAAAACAGTAGCTAAGGCTATAAATCCATAGAAATAGAAATATATAGAGAACTTATTCCCTTCAATAGCAGAGAAACATCGTTCAGCTGTCGTCATTGCCCAACATAAACAAATTAATTTATACTACGTCATCGTAAGTTGATCATAGAGATAGATAGATTTGTTTATATTGGACACAAAAACGTATTTCTCTAAAGAATCCAATAAGCCATCTATTTCTTTATCTCTCTATGTATAAATCATCCAAGTGTACCCATATATTCTGATAAGGATGTCTTTTGATGGTGTTGGAAAGCCTTTTTATGGGTAAATGTTCTTACGCAAAAACCGATTATCTAGAAAAACGTATCTCAAAAATGAGAGCCAATCAAAAAAGTTCGATGTGATATTTGAAATCAGCGCAAAATACTTGGTAGGAATTGGCTAATATGATTCCGGAAGAAAACGGCTTTTGAAAATATGTTGTCCAGTGCATTATGAAAAAAGAAATTAAAGGCTAAGTTACTGTAGACCCCTAAAAAACATAGTGCCCAAGTCACGTATGATGGCGTTGAATATCGAGATAAGTTATTTGTATCGTTGTCTTACAATCATCAATTGAGAGCGATCAAATATCCGGATATTTAGCGCTACCAGTCATGACTTCGGCAATATTATGCATGTAGACCGCTTAGACACACTTGGTACATTTTGGACGTTATTGAGAAGGGCCTATAGTGACCTTAACCAATATATTGTGATCAGTTGATCCGATGCAGATCATTTTACATTTTGAATTTGTAGTTTGTTAGAATCGTACTATTTTATCTTAGTTCGCATTCGAATGATTTTAATGACGTTTATCAAAATTGATAAGAATATATTAGATGATTTTAATTTAATCCATAAAACACCACTGTAAGCTAACTATAAAGCGATAACTCCATTTTGATACGATATGCATAAAACATAGTGAATGTTATTATGCGGTAATTCTATTCAATTTTTTATTCAATATTTTAATAAGTTTACTCTCATTTTGTAAAGGGTTCTCAGACAAAAATAACGGACGGAATCAATGAAGCCGCTTTTACAGCCCTCCAATGTTACAAAAATAAGCATGACAACCTTCAAATAAGAATATCGTATACCTGGGACAGAACATTTCTTAAAAATAAATATTTATTTAAATAAAATTAAAATGGCGATGAGCATTAGTAGTATTTTTTCTTCTTCTCTACAATATGAGAAGAAAAAATATATTATGAAGCAAGGCTATGCATCACTGGTTAGACGTATATTCGTTATACGAGATAAAAATAGACACACATAATGTGTCACTGAACTAGGAACTTTGAAGGAACATACATAAAAATGGCGACATTCTTTCATATCATTGAAGAGGTTAATACTGTGACATATAAAAATAAGAGAAAGAGAGAGCAGTGATTTCAAAAATAAGCATATAGATCATTGAGGGAAAAAAGTACCAACTATCAGAGTTTCATATTTTCTCTGAAAAGGAAGGCTTATCAAGATTGGAGATATCAAAGAAATTAACAAATTTTATTCATATATTTTCTTACTCTTCTTGTTTTTCGTACTTTTTATACCAATTTACTATAGATGAGTGGCGGATTATTTATTAAAAAAATCCAAGATAGCGCCAAATAAATGAATATCTTCATGCTATACAAAGTTACACTATTGGCACTTGGACAACACGCCATTAAGAACTTCTTTTTGGCATTGATATTATGTGTTTAAATCAGTCAATAGGGATTTAAGACAATAAATCCTGCTATATACTTCCCATCACTTATATAAGTTTTTAAATAATAATCCAATAATTTAAGGATAATGAAGACATACAGTGTGCGAGGGCAAAACGCAGAATCGACTTTAGCAGCCTGTAGCTTGCTTACTAGTCATATTATGAGAGGTTTTGTTGAATAAAAAATAAAGCTCTTAATCTCAGCTTTCAAACCAGATATTTTTAATCTCTCTATGTTGTTTAGTTAACAAGATGGAGGCAAAAAGGCAGTGTGTGGCAGATTTGCTTCACGCCCAAGTCAAATTTATAGACATCATGGAGATTGTAAGTGCGGCAAGACCCTCGTGTATGATGTCAAGAAGAAGCTTGAGACTGGCAAGGGCCTCAAAAGAAAGATGGGAAGTGGAGGACACAACAGGAAGGTGGATGAGGACTTCATGGCTGAGATTGAGGCCGATCCCACAAGGTCCATGAGAAAGATGGCCAAAGACTTTGAGGTGTCCGAGTGGACTATTCGAAAGGCTGTGAGCAAGTTGGGACTGTACTCGTACGTGCGCCGGAGGCGTCAGCTCCTCTCCAATTCGGCCAAGAACAGCAGGGTCGACCGTGGTAAAAAGCTTCTGTCGTGGCTGAAGAAGAAACCTTCGTCCACAGTCCTGGTTTTCTCAGACAAGAAGAACTGGACGGTGGACCAGAGCAGGAATGCCAGGAATGACCGTTTTCTGGCCTATGCTGTTGAGGAAGTCCCCCCCATTAACCAGACAAAGCACCCGGCCTCATCCATGATGTTGGGGGTGGTGGCAAGTGACGGAAAAAGGATGCCCCCGTTTTGGTTCCCTCAAGGCTTGAGGGTTGGTGCCAAGGAGTATCTGGCTGTGATAAAGAATGTTGTCAAGCCATGGTTGGATGCCACATACTCCAAGGGCAACTACTGCTATCAACAAGATGGTGCACCTGGACACAAAGCCAAGAAAACCCAGAAGTGGTGCAAGGACAACCTCATGAACTTTGGCCAGCTGACTTCTGGCCCCCCTCCTCCCTTGACTATGGAATTTGGGGCTTTGTGAAAATAAGGCCTGTGCCACTCCCCACCCAAGTGTTGATGCCCTGAAGGCCTCTGTTGAGAAGGAGTGGGCAGACATGTCTGAGCACTATGTCCGCAAGGTCTGCCGTGCCTTTAGGCCTCGCCTCGAGGCCATGGTGAGCGCTGAAGGCAGCCATTTTGAAAATTAGATTTGTAAATATACCAAGCGTACTACTTTATAATTGTATTAGTTGTACTCCTTATTGTTCTTGATCACCAAAGCCTCGTTCATATCGCTAGAAATTTTCTGCGTTTTGCTCTCGCACACTGTACATGAAATTGTTTGACTTCATATATGTAGTATTAATCTTTAAAAACACCTACAACAGAGTCAAATATTGATCTAGCTATGAATAAAAGAAATTATCAAGGAATTTCAGGATAAAAAGTATAGCAATTTAGGCCTTATAACCTTTTTCAAATCAGATGGAGTTTATCTTTCCGACTTTTTAAGATATTGGGAGGCAAAAACAGACTTTAGTTGTCCACCTGTTGACTAAGCCATCAATGCTTATAAAATATTTTTTTGATTCCTTGGGCTCAAGATATCAATAGTTTTGATTTCCGCATACCATTTCCTCAATATGATTATAATTACATATCAAATATAATCACTTTTAAAGATAAAGACCTCATTGGCATGTTGAGCAATTTCATACAAATTATATAAAATCAATAACGCAACCTCAACTTTAGGGTCTTCATCTTTAAAAGTTCCTTAATATATTATGGGGTCCGGGGTGTTTTAGCTGGCGGCGATCAATCGTCCATGACCGCGCATTGGCACATATGATCACATCACTTTATTTAAAAACTAAACACTAGCTTTGGCATCATCATTTTGGAGAAACAGAGAAAGGATTCCTATAATCTTGAGAGGTCCTTCTTTTTAAGCTCCCACATGGAGACCTGATACTCCAAGTCCTTTTTATCTGGCCTCCAGGCGAGACTCATGTAGGAGAACCAGAGTAGGGCCAAAACCCCTCTGTCCAGACTCATCCGGGATCTGACAAATAGAATGAGAGTGAATCCAATAAAGGATCCATGTCGATAGTGTCGGAGGAATCGGCTGAGTGAAGACTCTCCATGGATGATGGAGGATGAAGAGAAGTTTGGGCATTCCATTATGAGGAAGCTGGCGTAGACTAGGTACCAAGAGAGGGCATGAAGGCAGGACTCCAGGCCGGAGAGCCCGGGAACGTCCCAAAGGATGACTTCGTTAATGGGCTCCCAGAAACGTCGTATCGTCTGAAAATAAACATTAAATATAGGCTGAATTGGGGGTTTAAGTGATAAAAGCATACATATGTAAAGTTGGAAACATAACCGGCCTGTACAATACTATTACAATGATCAATGAATAACACGCTCAAAAACTCTTTTCGAACTTGATTGGCTGAAAGCCAAAAAGCGTGAATAATATATATTCATGAAATATGGCATCACTTAAAGCTCTTCAGGACTGAAGATAAGAATTTCATGTTTTAAACAATAATTGTCTTTCCTAATAGCCCTCACTCAATGCCGCTGTTAATATTTGAATTTAATATTCAAAAATCACCTATAATGATTAATTAAATAAAGCAAATCCTGTGAGGAAATTAAAGTTTATTTTGTTCATTCATGTATGCTTCATCATTTTGAGAAATAAGACTTTAAAAAAGAAAGAAACTGGAGTTGCCAATTGAAGAATCTATATAATAATTCACCAATCTCTGTCCGTCTGTATGTCTGCACGCTATCTCCTCCCACATTTATGGTCAGATTTGAACTTTGAAGGTGCCTATGGAATCCTTGGGTCAAGATGGACCTAATAAAACTATTTGCAAAGTGATGGGACCAGAAATGAACCAGAAAAATTACCTTTTCTGATTTTACTACCTACTTTTCAAGGTAAAGAGAGGAAAAAAGAAAAAAGCATCTCATGTGACTTAAAACATATTCTTTGTACAAAGTCAAACTTTTTATGAGGAATGTTCGTACAAAACAGAAAATTATTTTCTCTCTCTTCTTTTACATTCTTTAAGGTCTGTTTCACTCACAAACTAGCTCCAAAACCTACCCATACCCGAAGGGCGATCATATGGGCGCCCTAAGCGCCCATATGTGCGAGTTATGTTAATTGGTGAGTATACGTGAACGTCCATAAAGGTATCTTTATTTTATGATACCTTCTCACGCGAGGCTGGACCCTTATTTATATATTTGGTTTGACCGTTTATTAGCCAAGCTTTAAATTTAAATAATATAATTAAGTCTAAATATTTTGTACGAATAGCATCATGAAATATTGTTGTTTTTTACACTAATATAGTATACAGAAGGAAGGAAAATATAGCGGTATATAAAAAGTGACATACAATCTTTAAAAAAACTGGCCTTATATCCTAAATCAGCGTTTACAAATTGTTTTATTTGTGCATCAACCCCATCATTTTTAATTTTTTTTGCAAACTGATTATTTAAAAAAAATGAAGAAAAAAAAAGAATTACTAATAAAAGTTTATAAATATATCTTTGCATAACCTTGAAGCTTCATGAACAAAGACCATGCACACACTTTAATACATGTAGAAGCAAGAATTTTTTTAAATAAATCAATGAACATTATATAAAATACTATATTATTTATAAATAACCAAGAACATAACTGTAGAAGTGTACTTGTGTAATTACTCATTTAAAGAATAATCACGCTTGAACATGTCACTGGTTCATGAAAATAGTATTTTACTATTAGTGATATTATTTTGTAGGCTTGTGAACGGTACGCAAAATTGAACCCAAGAAAAAGAGTTTTGCGTTCAGCGTTCAAATTGGGAAATTATTTTCTAAAAAAAAAAGTCATCACTTTTTCTGGAGATTCTTTTGTAAAAAAAAACGTCGTCACTTTTTTAAATATTTGAACGCTGAACGCTAACGGAACGCTGAACGCAAAAACATTGAACGAAACGCTATTTTTTTTAACGCTGAACGGAACGCTATTTTTTTTAAGGCTGAACGGAACGCTGAACGCTAAAAAAGCTGAACGCTCAAAAGCCTGTTATTTTGACTAAGTGGAGTCCCGGCTTTTATATAAAAACATGGAAGAAAACCATAGAGATATAAAGCTATAGTGAGCTTATTGGACTCGTCAGATAAATACGTCATTGTGTCAAGAATATAGCTGAACGATGTTTCTCTGCTATGGGAGGGAAGAGAAATGCGTCATTGTGTTAAGTTTATATCTTTATGATTCTATCTCTATGATCATAAGATCATGAAATAAAATAAACTCTTCTATTATGGTGAAGATGCATCTTGAAATCTAAACTGTGATCAATTAGCCATTTGTTTAAGACTTAAAGTTTTTCCCACCCCACAAATGGATATTTTATATAAATTACTTAAACAAGATTACTCCTACTGGTTTAGAAAATTTGCAATTTTCTGTATAATAATCAAAGATTTGACCTAAGTCTTATAGAAATTAGAAATTTCCTTTGAAAATCTTTAAAAAGAAGAAATTTATATAAATAGAATACGATGACGTAGTATCAATTACTAAGTTTATAGTGAACACACAGAAACAATAGAACGCTGTTTCTCTGCTATTGAAGGGAATCAGCTCTTTATATCTTTATATCTCTATGAAGAAAACAAGGAATTCGTATAAACTTGAATGCCCTTAAAGTTATTCATACAAAAAAAACACATTATTTTTTATAAAGAAAAGCACTTTACATTATTCCGTTTCTATACTGTTATGAAATGAATTCATATTCAAATGATAATAATATAAATATAATAACAGAAACAGGATGGATAATCATTGATAAACAAAATAGTTAGCTTTATTCCATTTCTATAATGTTATGCTATGAAGTGTTATAGCTAAAATAATAATCTAAATATAATACAGAAGCAGAATATAATCAAGGTGAGATAACTGAATATTTAGACGGCTTTTCGATAAAAAAGGATTATTAATTTACTTAGTGACATCCAAGCAAGTATATTTTTATCAGCTTGTAGGCTGATATTTTATGAGCAGTTAGTGAGTTGAAAGTAAAAATTGGGGACAGATGTTAAGGAATTGTAAAGGAGGGTGTCTCCTCAAATGCTCTTTCAATCTAAAGTAAAACGTGAAAACGCACAGAAAAATCAATAATTCTACACACTATATGCAAAGATGGATTCTTAATTGAGATTTCTGAATGGAACATATTGATTATAGTCGGAGAGTGTTTATTGATTTTTGTAGATATTTTAAGCATAAAATGTATTTCTTTATTTTTTGCTCATTGATTCGATGATACGGTATTGTTCGAGTGAATAGGGAGTGGAACATGTGCCCTCAGCATTAAGCACTTCCTCACATGATAAGAGCTAAGAGTTATATTTTCAATTATGGCGTTTAATTTACAAAAAAAAAGAAGACAAATAAGCAAAACAAAAGAATGTGAAAAAAGTGTTTGGACAAAACCAAATTTTGGTGAATTTTCCTGTAAATTTAATGCATATTTAAATACTCGTAGGGCCTTAATGGTCCATTTATAAGATAATTAACAGTACAATAAAAGTTATAAAGAAATGGTGTACTAATATATTTTAAAAAACCAAGTCCATGATAGTTGATAGATTCTTAAGAGTCTAAAAATGACTATCCAGCAGTATTTGTTGTTTGTGAACTCTGGTCAAGGTATTATTTAAAAAATGATCTCTAGGTAGTTCAAATGCCCTGAGGATTATAGAAAAACATGTTGTTTATAGAATAAGATCATAGAGATATAAAAACATAGAGAGCTTATTGGATTCTTCAGAGGCATGCGTCATAGTGTCCAGAATACAGCTGAACGACAATGTTTCTCTGCTATTGGAGGATTAATTCTTCGGAGAAATGCGTCATTGTGTCCTGAATACAGCTGAACGATGTTTCTCTGCTAATTGGAGGGAATAAGCTCTCTATATCTTTATATCTATATGAATAAGATGTACATATTATGATGAACATAAAATATTGAGTTTGTTTATAGTGATGCAATGTTTATGGGATTTTCTGTTTTAAAGAGAGGTGGTCATGCAATGATGAAACCTGATTACAAATGCTACGTTAATTATAGTATAGGACATAAATTAAGTAAACATAATTATTCATAGGAATATAAACTGTATCTATAACTATAATTGAGGGCATTATTTTTTTTTACTTATGGCCTCATTAAACAACAAAAATACCCATAGATAGAATGTATTCTAAGTAAAGGATTAAACATACGAGGATCACGGCATAATGACTAAATATATAGACGGCTCTTCGATGTAGAGGATCCTTCAGGATCCTGCTTAGATTCGCAGACTTAAGACAGGAGTGCTGAACACAAAAAGAGACTCCTAGTAGGACGTCCAGAACTAAGGAGCCCATCCATGGAGGATGTTCAAGCTTCAGGAGCGGAGAGACGACTTTCTCAGAATGGGATCGAGACAACGATAAAAACTGAATGAGATCACAGGCAGCAATAAAGGAGAGAGAGGCCGTGGCGATTTGAAGGAGGGAAAACGCACTGCCAGACATTCCGGCGATGACTGATGCCGCCAAACTGATGTTAGGGAAGCGTTTTTTTCCTGGTGGAATGAATGTACAACAATAATAAAAGGAAAGGGAGGGGGGAGGAATGCCTGGATGCGTCAATTTCTGACGTGCACACGCCGTTGATAATGAATCTTTGGGAAACGCGCGCAGGCGTGCGAGAGAGGCGTACACGGAACTAAGCTATGAATGGAATTCTCAAAACCTCTTTTATAAAAATACATAAAAATATGCAGATACAAATTTAGTAGATCTAACGATATTTGGATAAAAATAAAAAGTTATAATACAGCACAGAATATAAGAGTATATTAAAATATATTGGAATATACTATTTTCACTAAAAAAACAGGGGTGAAAGTGTTCAAACGATCTGGAAAGCCGTACTGGCAAAAGATTGAAAACCTCTTTAAAATGTATTACAATATGAAGAGAAGATGTAATTCTACCTGATCTTACGATATTTGGATACAATTATAAAAATAAATAATGGTGAAATAATAACTTCCCTTATGTAAATATTTATTTAAATATTCTTCGTCTTTTTTAATTCTGTCCAAATTATTAAATATGTTTCTTTGTAATTTTCACGTTGCTGGTATTTCTTATGCCATATTTAAAAATGGGCATCTCTACGATATAATCCAAATATGAATCACATATATATATATATATCAAAAACGATCGGGACACTTTTTTTTTCGCCAGGAGCCGGACCGGGGAGTAAATTTTTAAAGCCGGGCCGTGACTTTAATATATTCGTTCGTTCGTTATTCTGAAAGGGACGACGTTTTTTTAGAAAATAATTTTTCCTATCAAAAATCAAAAAGTACAACACTACTTTTTTATATATTTAAAAAAATGTTTTCTAAACAAAAAAACATAGTCACTTTCAGAATGACTAACAACAATTTTTCGCGAATGTCAACAACGTCTTAGTTAGGGGGCCCTATGATCGATGTGTCTCGGTACCCGGTGATTTTTAGACACCAGGCCGGGACGTTCAAAAATAGCCGGGAACCGCACCGGTGTTTACTGATATATATATATATATATATATATATATATATATATATATAGGGTTGTTATTATTTTTCAAATGTTTGAAATGTTAGCAACATTGTGGATTTTCTGTTTCTTGGTGATAAAAGAAGACGACATACAAAGTTTGAACAAAATCGGTCAACATTACGAGGTCGCACAACGAGGTCAAAGTTTTAAAATTTTGTAAAAATATAGTTTTCCGCAAATTTCTTCAAAATGGTGGACGTTACAGACTTCAATAATAATTATTAATTTAAAGGAAATCTAATTTACTACCAGACGTATGTTTAATGTTTTTTAATAAAACAAAGTTTTCAGTAAAAACAAAGCAAGAAAGGGAGTGAGTATTGTTAGCTTATTTCATAGCTTTTTTGTATCAATTAACTTCACTCGCCTGTAGAAGATGACTTGTTCGCTTCAGAGTAAAATAGTACTTTTAAGTTTAGTAAAACTTTAGATGATAAATCCAAAAATGACCTTGGTTGCATTCTATCAATTCAGAATTCAGTACAATCTGAGTTTACATCATATGATTCAGAGCCTGTATTGACCTATAAGAAATCGATTATGAAAAAAATAATAATAATTTGTTTCTTAGATTTGCGTCAAGGTATCCTCTCAAAATTTTACTTTGTCTCTGACGCATACATAATCCATTATATGCGTCATTTTGTACGCGAGATAGGCTTTTTTAATGTGCATATAACTCTCTACTTATTAAATTGACATGATTTAGTATACCAAAATATTAAAGCTGGTTAACCAAGCTTTCATTTGATATATTTGGTGTTCTAAAAATCGCTATACTTTAAGAGATATAAGCAAATACGTAAACTCCCCCAAAAATTGATCTTTTGATGTGAGAATATACGATTACCATTTGGTAACGCTGTTAGTGTTACCTGGATAGGAAGAAAAAAGGAGGTAGAGAAGTGAGGCAAAATACTCTCTCCCTTCTTTTTTTTCTTGCTATCCAGGTAACACTAACAGCCGATACCAAATGGTAATCGTATATTCTCATATCAAAAGATCAATTTTTGGGGAGAGTACGTATTTGCTTATATCTCTTAAAGTATATGCACATTAAAAAAAGCCTATCTCGCGTACAAATGACGCATATAATGGATTATGTATGCGTCAGAGACAAAGTAAAATTTTGAGAGGATACCTTGACGCAAATATAAGAAACAAATTATTATTTATTTTATTCATAATCGATTTCTTACAGGTCAATACAGGCTCTGAATCATATGATGTAAACTCAGATTGTACTGAATTCTGAATTGATAGAATGCAACCAAGGTCATTTTTGGATTTATCATCTAAAGTTTTACTAAACTTAAAAGTACTATTTTACTCTGAAGCAAACAAGTCATCTTCTACAGGCGAGTGAAGTTAATTGATACAAAAAAGCTATGAAATAAGCTAACAATACTCACTCCCTTTCTTGCTTTGTTTTTACTGAAAACTTTGTTTTATTAAAAAACATCAAATATACGTCTGGTAGTAAATTAGATTTCCTTTAAATTAATAATTTTTATTGAAGTCTGTAACGTCCACCATTTTGAAGAAATTTGCGGAAAACTATATTTTTGCAAAAATTTTAAAACTTTGACCTCGTTGCGCGACCTCGTAATGTTGACCGATTTTGTTCAAACTTTGTATGTCGTCTTCTTTTATCACCAAGAAACAGAAAATCTACAATGTTGCTAACATTTCAAACATTTGAAAAATAAGAACAACCCTAATATATATATATCCTAGTCCCTAGAAAAGTGGCCGCAGTATTGGTTGCTGACATTAGCCGTCACAAGGATACTTGCCGATCAGGATAGTTGCTGCATGCAATTGATAACATTTTTATTATTACATCTGTTTCGGAATAACTATGAATATAATTATGTTTCATATAAGTTAGTTTTGAAAATCAATTCAGTTCCTCATTGTTCATACAGTAAATAAATCAATTTTTGATGCTTGCCATGATTTGCAAAACTTATGTCGTATATGATCAGTGATCAAGGATCATAATCACTCATTTTAAATAACTTATTGTTCATCGCACATCCCCAGTACCCAAAAATGAGGATTGATAACGATAACTTGAAACATATCTGAATTAAAGAATGATTTAAATACATTAGAAAATGTGAATTAAGATGTTTATTCAGATATAACGACTTATGTCATTCAAATACGAAGTAATTTTAATAAAAGGGCTTAGTTAAGACACTTAATGACCTGACACCGTTATAATATTCTCCCAACTGTCGATAGAGCATCAATTCAAAAGATACATCACACATAACATTCTGAACGATTTCTCAATATAGTTTTTGAATAATGTTCTATCAACAGTTATTAAGCATTTTTTGTATTTGCTTCCAGCCGTTTCAAAGGTTTATTTCGAGACTTGTAACGCTCAACAAGACTACATAATGATTAAAATATATATTTAAAAAACGAGGTATATAAATGTTTATTTTCATAGAATTTAACGACTTTTTTATCCAAATATTTCAAAACATTAAACACTTTTGGATGAGAGGGCTCAGTTTAATGTCCCGTCCCAGTTTTAAGAAACAGATTGAATGCTTTCCCTCTGGACGGAATAGATACAATTCAAAAGATGGGCACAACAAAACACACACGTAGCGTTGTCCTCATCTTTGATCATATTGTACGTTGAGATCCGCAAGCATGAGGAGTTCCTCTTGTTGAAGCCCGAGAAAAGTCTCCATTTTGGATAGTTCCCTCGTTGCCCAGATGTATTCCCTCTGTGAGCCCGGGCTATCGGATAGGTTTTGCACAAAGTTGGGATCCGTGCTCCAGAGCTTATGAAGGCAGGAAATTGAGTTTTTGAGAACAAACTTCAAAAGAGCACTGCTAGGGGGGGAATGATCTTCTGAAAGATAATATGAATAAAAAATAAGGACACCAAACAAGGACTAGAGCTTCATTAATTGAGGGGAAAGGAACGGCAATATAGTAATAATAAAAAGCAATTGACATAATCAAATGAGCCAATGATTGTTACTTATTGGACTTGGAATTATATAAATGCAGGATTCCATCCGCCAAGATGTTGTTTATCTTTGATAGACATTATCTTAATAAAGAGTTCATGAAAAGAACGAAAGCTTTACCAATGTCTTATTTTATAAATAGCGTACATTTACATTACATTTGTAATATTTTTCTATAGGATAAATGGATATCATATACTTCTTTGATTACATTTTTTTATTTTCATAGAAAAATAATTTAATTATAGTCTTACTTTAATTGAATTATTTTCTAAGCTAATCACAATTAAAAAAACATGTTAGTCTCCTTCCACAGTATTTACCTTTCAAACTCATGGCTCTCTCAATGAGCCTAACAGTGAGAAAGGATGTGGTTTTAAGAATGTCCATACGGCAGGGATTACATATCCTCTCAGGACAGAGGCTTCCGATCCAAGACACATCAAAGGGAGAGGACATGTGAGCGAATAAAAACTTTAAAAATGACTCCATCAGCTCTTCGATCCACTCGTCTTCCTCGGAAGAACCGGAGGAGCAACTCCGGGTGATGAGGCTGCAAAGCTCAAATATGAAACAAGAGTCTGGAATGAAGAAGTAAATAAACTGAGTAGAAAAATATTAGAACGCCAATGATTTTTGGAGCACAATCTGAAGTACAAAATATGTTACATCTGAAAAAATCCCTTTTTTATTATTATGCATTGAAGGTTTGAACCTTTGCACTAGATAAATGTCTTCTATGAGTAGGTACAATCATATAGAACGCGAAAAAAACTAAAATCTTCCCTATTGAATATAACTCACCCAAATAAGTGTGTAAGGGTACTTTGACACCACGAAGACGCTCGTGGCGTCGGATTTCCGGTTTGACTGCTTATTTCCGTTAGCTTTTTTCTCTCAAAAATGCCTTTTTTGCGCGTTTTTTCGGCGCTCTGTCTGCCTGGAGGCGGTTTCGGTGCCCTGTCAACAAGGACAAGTATGGGGCCATTTCACTAGTGTGCTCTGATTGGTCAGTTGAATTCAATATTGAAAAAAAACTTCCCACGGGCATTGAAAACCATAATCCTTATTTCTAAGCCGGGGGATCATATATTCTATATATAAATGGGGGCGAGTGTTATTACGTCATAATTACGTCATTATCAGAAAAAATTGAAAAACCGGAAATGCGACCTCAAACCGGAAATCCGACCAAAAATTTGAATTCTGCGGGCCTTGTTTACTTAAAAAAGACATTAAAGTATTAATTTGAGTTTTTAATCAAAAGTCGATAAAAATGACGTGGATAAAATCGTCATTTGACCACTTTTTTGGCCGAGCTGATACTGTTACATGTTATAGAGTTTAATCTTCTCTTTTATTTGCGACTGTTTTTAGACGAGTACGATCGAGTACTAAAAAGTGATGACGTCATCAAAAATGTTTACGTCATTATTACGTAATAGGTTCATTTTTTTCTAGAAAAAAAATTCTAAAATCGAATTCTCCGGACTTACTTACCCTAAAACCACCATTACATCTATATAAAAGGGGCTGTATCAAAAAATGCATTTTTGGTCTTTTTTCTATATGATTGTACCTATCTATGAGCTATCAATTGCATAACTTAATTTAAATTACAGAACATAACTCAATTATAGCCCTTAAATTCCAATTTATTTATTGCAATGTTCCAAAATATTTTTGAAGCCCACACTATTTTAGCAATTTTTAGCAAGGATTAAATGTTTAAAATATTTTAAGTTTTAAGTAATATTTTTGTTCGTTTCAATAATGACTCACCATTAGACATTTTACAGTACATTGGAGCAATTTGGGGATTCCTAGCAGATCCTGAGAGGAAACGAAGAAGAGATTCTGTTACTAGGGTAGAGTCCAACGACTTAAGAATCTCCTGAAGGACCTCTAGCAGCTTTTCAAAGTGATCTGACTGAATGAAATTTTGTCGTAGAAGAACCTCTCCTAGTGAGAAGATTGAAGGGAAAATAGTGCTTGAGACCTGTTGAGAGAGAAGTTAAGGCGTTAGATGATAGAGCAAGAGTTAATTAAGTTAGAACAAGTTAAAAAAAGAGCCATCTAGGTAGGAGCGTAACAGGACTAGCACCCCCCAGACAATCACCCCCCGGACATTACCCCCCGTTAGTATTATTTTTTATCTCTTAAAGTCCACTTATGAAGTTAACTATGTTTTCCGGCTATTAACAAAGGTGACGTCAATGGTGAACCACTTTCTTGATCTCTTTTTCCGCTGCTTGCGAAGACTAATGGGGACTAAGTTATCTTAAAAAAGCCACAGGAACACGTTTTGGGTGTGAAGAAATGAATATAATAAGTTGAGAATAAAATTTATATGTCGACTTATTTGAGTGGATGAGCTTTTGATTTTCAAATAGTCACTTTCTTCAATGATCATAGTCTTCGATTTAGGACAAGTGGTTCCTTAGAAAATAGATTAGGACCTATATGAGATAAATAAGATATCTTGAGTTGATAGGTTACAAACTGTATGATTGTCTAGTTGTACATAAATAGCCCAGATATAAGGTCTAAGACACGAAATTTGCAAATTTATGCACGTTTAATTTATACAGATTCCAATTCTAAAGAACTGGGACTGCGTACTAACCAGTGACGTCATCTATTTTAATAACTAGAAAACATAGTTAACTTCATAAGTGGACTTTAAGAGATAAGAAATATTACTAACGGGGGGTAAATGCCCGGGGATGATTGGCACGGGGGTGCTAGTCCAGGGGGTGATTGTCGGGGGTGCTAGTCTGGGGGGTAATTGTCTGGGGGGTGATTGCCCTAGAATCAGGTAGGAGTTAGTTGTTTAGCTCATGGATCAGTCCCGCCAAATCGAAACTCAATCCGATATGAGCCATCAATGTCAGTTATCAAGTGTAGTATCATTTTAAGAATATAATAGACCCTAATTGAAAATTGATGTTTATACCTAACAAAAATAAACAATGTTTTTCCTTATTTATTTCTGCTGCGGTGAGGTACACCGCTTTGGACCTCTAAATTCTTTGGTGATTCGTAGACACTAGCCGCCGATGAAATCCCATACTTCCCTTCCCGGTCCCTGTTTTATAATGACGCCATAAAGAAGATTTTAAAAAATTTTAGAAACCACAAATGGACTTTTTATAATTTCCATGTTTTTTTTTTGTTTACTTTGTCATTTCTGTTTTATATGCTTTTAATTGATATATGTTAAGGATTGTTCAGCTAGGATGCTAAAAATTTAAACTATAACGTTAAGCAATGTATTTTTTAGGCATTAGCATCTAATTATGCACCTTATACTTTGGTTATTGTATATATTCCATGAACTGTGAAATAATAATAAAATAATAAAAAATAAGCAATGTTTGCATTTGAAATGTATACAAATAACGTTATATTTTTCATAAAAGCGTATCTCAAAAACTATTGAAATACACAATATATTACGTAGCTATGTCTTTAAAAAAGGGCATTTCTGTAAGAGTATGACAAATAAACAACGGATATAGAATGAGCCATTCATAATTTACAGTCAGTTATATAATTTATATCAGCCCTCATTTAAGGTATTAAATTGAACTTTATTTTTTATTTCATAACTAACCAAAAGGAAAAAGAGTGACACAAATTTAGTTAACACAACGCTATTTTATAATAATGGTGGGAGATATTGATATAGAAATAGCCAGTCATAAGTTTCATTCAGTCAATTAATTTATATTAAGTCTCGTTTTTTTTTATTGAACCTTCATTTCATTACTGACCAAAAGGAATAAAGTGACAAAAAGATAAGAAAACTAGAGGCATATATACACTCAGAGAGTGCAAACCTCCGCCGTCACGGGGTCCTTATGAGCCTTCCGAGGCGGATTTTTCACGACTGGGGCGGCGTAGAGGGACGGGGAAGGGTTCCCCTCGACGGAAATTCCGAGAGGAAGACACACTCCGGCACCCAATTTCACAGCACAGCGACATCTATTGGCAGAGTAGGCTAACTTTAAATATTTATTATTATTTAGCTCATTTTGCATCTTAATTCTGCACTCAGAGATGCCAAAATTTAATCACTTGTTCCTTTTGGCACTTCTAACAACTCCACAAAGTTTCATCCGAATCTGCTCGGTACTTTTTGAGTTATCCTGCTGACAAAAAACAACTAACAAACCAACAAACAAACAAACCAACGCCAGTGAAAACAATACCTCCTTCGGCGGAGGTAATAATAATAAACACTTAGTTAACAAAGACTATTTTATAAAAACGCTATTGAGGCTGGGAAACAATCATGCAGTCCAGAGGCACCGACCTAACTAATAACTGGACGCGCAATAGATTGGATGCTGGGAGGGAAGAGCAATTTGATGTCAGCACTGGTTAAACAAATACGATTAGAATGGAATATTATCCTTTGAATATTCAAAGTCGAAATACCAATCCCTATGGAGAAGATAAAAGGGAAATTAATCTGATATTAGCGGAAATATTATTTTATTTTGAGTTTTTAATAGGACTTTTGATCTTAATGGATTAAACAATTCCACTCTTTCTCTCCATTATATACCTACACAAAAAGAAGACTTGCGGTTGTCAAAGAAGATAAAAGAGGTGACGACCTCCACCATATTTGTGACAATTGTGTCAATAAAAAAATTATTACCTCCGCCGAAGGAGGTATTGTTTTCACTGGCGTTGTTTGTTTTGTCAGCAGGATAACTCAAAGATATGGAACGGATTCAGATGAAACTTTGTGGAGTTGTTGGAAATGCCAAAAGGAACAAGTGATTAAATTTTGGCATCTCTGAGTGCAGAATTAAGATGCAAATGAGCTAAACTAATAATAAATATTTAAAGTTAGCTACTCTGCCAAAGATGTCGCTGTGTGTGAAATCAGGTGCGGGAGCGTCTTTCTCTCAAAATTTCCTTCGAGGGGAACCCTTCCC
>CP045903.1:9638096-9652868 GCA_013387185.1 Caligus rogercresseyi
TACTATACAGTGCGTTTCAAAAAAACGCGGAAAATTTTCTTGCTCGTGTAAATGGCTTATTTCTAGTGCATTCGTATAGATACTGGCATTTTTATACTTTATTGAAAAGCAATTTTACAGAGCTTTCAGATAATACCCATATTGTTGATGTGGGACTTCCGGTCGACCTTGAATTTTAGGGTCAAATTCATATTGGATTATCCAATTTGAAAACTAAATTGGAAACTGTGGCAACATGCTTTGTCCGATCAAAGCGAAATTTTGGCCAATTATACGTAAGTATTGGTAGTATGATCGCACCACTATTGTTCCTAGAGTATGGATATCGAGGACATGAGTCCAAAATATCCTTTTACCTTAGTTCCTGTTTTAAACAAATTTTTGATAGGTTGCGTTGAAAGAATAAAATAGTTCCGAGTTCACATAAGCCAATCAAGACACAGCTTTCAAATGAGCTATTTTGAATTAAAATTGGAGTACTTTGAGCTGAGATAACAAAAAAATGGAAGTAAAACGAGAGCGTGTGTCAGCTCTCCTGGCCGCTGGGCTCAAAGTCAAGGACATCTGCAAGGCCGAAAATGTGGGTAAAACCCTTGTGTACAGTGTTAAGACCCTCGTAAAGAAAGGAGAACCTCTAAATCGCAAGTCTGGGTCTGGACGACCTGCCAACATAGAACAAAAGGCAGCGATCGTGGCCACAGTTAAGGACACGCCCACTGTGTCTTGCTCAATGGTGGCCAAGGCCCTTGGGACGTCGAAAACAACAGTTTGGCGAGCTGTGAGGAATGCTGATATGAAGTTTTATATTCCTCGACGCCGTCAGCTACTTTCAGCGTCCTCCAAGGACTCCAGAGTGAAGAAGGGCAAGAGAATATTGTCATGGCTGAAGAAAAATCCCCGTGTTGTACGCGTATTCAGCGATGAAAAATTCTTTGTTGTAGATCCATCCAGGAACATGCAAAATGACAGATATGTTGCCAGTTCACCTAGCAAAGTCCCTCCCCACCCATCCAGACCAAGCATCCAGCTGGTGTCATGGCCCTGGGCGTCGTGGCCAGCGACGGCAAGTCCATGCCCTTGCACTGGTTCCCCCATGGCCTCAAAATTGGCACAGATCAGTATTTAGAGGTCATGAGGGATGTTTGTCAAGCCGTGGTTGGACTCAACTTACCCTGATGGTAATTATGTATGGCAACAGGACTCCGCACCTGCCCATAGAGCCAAGAAAAACTCAGGAGTGGTGTAAGGGCAACTTGGAAGATTTTTGGGCATGGCAAATGTGGCCTCCCTCCTCCCCAGACCTGGCCCCCTGGACTATGGAATTTAGGGCGATCTAGAGAGGAGGGCATGCAGAATCCGTCATCCAAATGTTGAATCCTTGAAGGATGCGGTCAACGATCAGTGGGCCACCACATCCGAGGCCACCATCTCAGGGTCTGTGCCGCCTTCCGCCCCCGTTTGGAGCGTATGTTGGCCGCAGAGGGTGGACATTTTGAAAATTAACTGTCAATATTATATTATAACCCCAGAAATTTCATGTGTTTTAATAAATTATTTCTCGAGATATTTCACCTTCAATTTTGACCTAGATTTTTCCGCGTTTTTTTGAAATGCACTATATATATATATATGAATTGTTTTTCGTATGTCATCAATGCAATGCTTATTCGTTCTGGTTTTAAACTATTTTAGCCTATGCATTAGGCATATCAAGGGGTCCTATATGTATCCATTTTTACATATAAGCTGCACCCAATGGAAAGTACATAAAACTTTCTGCACTTTGCCACCTTATATTCTGTTTTGAGCCTTCTTCCTCAACAGCAGACAAACCTAAGTTTTTCTCAGAATAAGCCTTCTTATGTTTATATGTATCTCTTTCACCCTATAATCGAGCCGGTCCGACGCCCGCCCGTGAGTGACGTCATAGAAATATATAATGCGACTCATTTCTCTGATAAAATATTAATATAATGAAACTAATCGAAACTCATTAATTTACTTTTGAAATGATTAAGAAAATTCTCAATGAGTTGGAACCATTATTTATTGATTATATCTATGGTGTCTTGTGTAAAGTTTTCTACACTAATAATAGGTTTTTACAATTTTTAGTCTATGACAATTAACCTAACCTTATTTTTTAAATGGTGATGGTCCTGGGTGTATTTTTATTTTTGTCATCGACTAGATAATGATTAGCCTTTTGTCAGTTACTCAAAGTAATAGTTATGTATAATACAAATATAATTTTTTAATTTATAATATTAATCTTAATACTATCAACTTTCTTGCATGATTTACTTTTGACTTTTCTTTTATCCCAACCAAGACACCTCGACAATTAAAGAAAACTCCCAGGACGGCTCTCACCACCGGAGGAAAGAGATCCATAGGACGTCGCATGAGATCCACCGCAGCTCTCAGCAATCCCCCACCGTGACTGCCAAGAAAACCCTCTTCAAAACCCCCTTCAAAACTCCCGTCCTCAAAAGAACCTTTACCCCAACGGGTTCCTCTGCTTCAATACGACGCTCATCCTCTAGAACTACACGGAAAAAACTATGATCCCTCTCTACTACTACTACTACTTGAACATTATGTGACCTCACCATAGAGATTCTTAAACAAACAAACAAAAACTTAGGGAGCTCATTAAAAAGTACATCATATTTTGAAAATAAGTTATCTTACTTGAGTTGTCTAGGGAAAGCGAAGACAAAATCTAGTAAAATTTATACCTACTTTCCTTGCCATCTGATGGCCTAGAAATTGACAGCTGACAATGGGTTCTTAGCGTATAAAAGTGACAAATGATAACAAAAAAATATCTTCTTGTCCCAATCCCAATGTATGTATTGAGGTGGTAATTTTTGTTATTTAAAAATCTGCCATTTTCTATTTTAAGTCATGTAGACAGTAAAAGTTATATGCATAAGAAAGGCTATTCATTAACTGAAATGTTAGCCCCAAAAGAATGAAAGGTTTTGTTATTTATTTTTTATCTTTGATCCCTTTTCATATAAAAACTTATCTCAGAAATAAGATCATTGTGTCAAAGCATTAGCGGAACAGTTTCTAAAAATACAAACACAATAATTGGAGTCAATAATCTTAAATATATGAAAACTCGGCATATGCAAATAAAGTTCCTTGTAAAAGCTCCATCAATGATGTAAGAGGCTTATCAATTAGGATAAAATCAACTCTTAACATCATTTATTTTTCTATTGTACATTTTCATATAGTCTCTCACGAGGTTAATATCCATTTGATGATCAACACACTTTATTCAACGTCTTTTACTTAGACGTCTCTAGGTTAGACCAAATATAACTAATATGAAAGATATATAATCGATGTGGGAAAATATTAAGTATTTGGGGAATGAATGAAGTTATCATATTTGTTATTTATATGAAGAAAATGAGAAAGATTGTAGCAATGAAACATTGAAGAGCACTCTTAGCCTTATTTCTAATCATAAGACATGGCGATTCGCAGTTATAATTGAATGAGTAGAAAAAACATTCCTTTTTAACCTAGCTTTTTAACGGTTTATCCTTTAAAAACCCTATAAATATTGGGCATTTAAATCCTGATCCCGGTATAGCTTTGCTTCGCGATTTCTGTTTTTGGAGAGTAAAACAGTATTTTTTAGACATCGTTTTTAGTCATAACGATGAAAGAGATATACAAAATAACTTGATATTTTATAATATTAATTGGCATATTTATAATTTAAGGAAATACGATTTGACGAGTATGCATTGTCATTGCCAATGGTGACTATTGACATTGTTAAAACGATATCTCCCATTAAATGTCTAAAAAATGCAATCCTTATGAAAAATTTGACAATATAATGTCTACATCAAATAACGATCAGTAATATTTTTATCAGCTTAACACTTGTAGTTTCAACGCTGAATAAAAACGATACTTTTTATACCGCTCATCGTTATTAAAGAAGTACACCAATTGCTTTTTTTTTTTCGTGACATTTTAACATCTAAAACCAATTGCTTATTTAAATATATAAATATAATTAAAAACTGCAAATAAATGTTATTGTGAACATAATTGAAACTATTTTACAATATGTTATACAATCGGTGACACTTCTTTAATAACTATTAGCCGCAGAAAAGATATCGTTTTTATTCATTCTTAAAAACTAATAAAATATAAGCAACCAAAAAATTAACCCAAATAAAATATTGCTAGATTGTACTATTGGATGCTTAGTAATAAAAACACTAAATATCAAATTTAATAATCCTTCATGATTGAAAACATCCACAGTCAGCCCCTCTCTACTTTCTGGAATGACCAATATATATATATATAATAAATATATATATATAAACAATGCTTTACCCTCTAAAGCTAACCAATAATAACATTATTGTTCTGGTCTACGCTTCGTTTTTTTAATATCTCTATGGTTTATATATCCCTGACGAATCTCCTTTGTTTTTATGTCATCCCAAATCATCGATTCAAAACGATAAGAAAAATCTCCGAAAATATGTAATTATTTTATTGCTCACAGCATGAGTGCTGCCATTTTAGGAATATGTTTCTTTTATGATGCATACCATATTTTATTATATATACATTCGTCTTTTAAAACTAGCATTCTTATCAGAAGAATGACAGAATGGCCCCTCTATTATTAAACGCATACCAGTTGTAATTTGCGAGACAAATTAACTAAATTAAAGAATTCTTATGTCGTCCATATAAATATCTTTAACTTGGCAAAGAACAATAATAACTTAGTAGCCAAGAATTAATCCATTGATGAAGTCAATAAATATTTTTTCACAAATAATAATTTTTTACATCAATAAATATGACAAAAATAATGCTATCATCAATGGATTTTTATGGACTTTGATGCATAGAAATGTCCAGTGCCTTGGTAACTTCTTAAATGCCAGCTGATACAAACAATTATGATTTGCAATAGCGTCAAACTGTAGTACTTAAGTTATTTTCTGTGTATGTGTATGCTCTTTTATCATCCTATTTCTTTTTTGCTTAAATTGTATACATGTATCCTGTGATTTTTTTCCTTACTTTTACATAATTCATACTTAAACCATACCAATAACTTTGTAAAGATATACATATATTTTGTTTGTTTTGAAGTACTAATAAATATTTTTCATTTTATTATTTGTAAAATTCATTTGACCTCTCATCCAACGATCTGAAAAATACATGATATTCAATATAATAATACTATGTGGAAGGGAGTAAATATGAACACTTGGAAATGTAACTCATGTTATTGATAGTTTATTGTTTCGAGTCCAGACAAAGAATGTGACAATTATTCAATATGACTCGAGATAATATTCTAGCAGAAAAAAAACCTATTTAAATCTTCTCTTTTTGATATTTATAGCGATTTGTCATTGTCATTAAGAATTGCTGTAAATAAGCTGAGACGGAAATATTTTTCTATATAACAGGCACGGTTCCGTAGTTCAGTTCTATAGGGAAAATGACAAATGGCCTTTGGATCATACGTTTAAGTATTTAATGACGTCACAATACTCTGCTCCATCAAATCAGTGCCTTACAGCAGGACCAAGGTCCTGACTATATACAGGTGTTACTATAACAAAAGGAACAAAACTGCAGACTTAAAATTCGATGACGTCACTGAATCCAATAAATACGAAATATAATTCGTAATGTAAGATTCTATAATTAAGTGATTAGAAGAAAAAATCAGCAATTTATACATTCATTTGCTCATACAAATATATTGTTAGCTAAAATGTACATAATTCTACTTATTATTCTATAAGTTTTTCCAACGTAAAAATATTTCGACAATAAGAGCATCAGGAAAGCTGTAATTAATTACTATTGGGGGGGTCTTACACTTATATATTACCTACCAGTATATTTTTAGAAATGTATCTCCATTTATTATTGATTCTAAATGTTTTTTTGTGTACCCCGCCCCTGATATCTCGAATTTGAAGCATAGTTATTAACACCTATATGTGAATATATATCTCTTTCAGAAGTGACTAGACGACTTTTCCATGCTGGGATCCTTTCAAAAGAACTTATTGTGGAAATGTCTGAACTTGGACCTTTAAATTATTTTTTAATGAGTTTTATTTGTGTGCCTATTGGGTTCAACTGAAAAACTACAGAATGGACTTTTAAATTGAAGCATATGGATCTGACTTCAATTCAACAGTAGTAGATAACTAGAGGCATGTATACACTCAGAGAGTGCAAACCTCCGCCAATCCCCACCAAATGAATCACTTGGTCTTTTTGTCATTTCCAACCCTGTACGCACTGTCCTTTTAACTCTACATACTGCTCCTTTAACTCTACACACTTGAATATAGGGGGCGTTCCAGTTCATTAAAGAGGAGAGCACAGCACAGCGACATCTATTGACAGAGTAGGCTAACTTGAAATATTTATTAGTATTTAGCTTATTTTGCATCTTAAGAAGCACTCAGAGATGCCAAAATTTAATCACTTGTTCCTTTTGGCATTTCCAACAACTCCACAAAGTTTCATCCGAATCCGCTTGGTACTTTTTGAGCTATCCTGCTGACAAACAAACCAACAAAAAAACCAACGCCAGTGAAAACAAGGGTCACGGACACTTCGTCCTTCCATTTCTGCCCAAATGTCCCTGCCAATTCGTCCCGTGCCCAATCCAATTCGTCCTAGACCCAACTCGTCCCTGCCCAACTCGTCCTCACTATTTCCCAGAAAAGAAGACATACCCCTAACATTCATTCATGAGGAGTTCCTTAGCTTCAGGGAACCCTCGTCCAATAGACTCTCGGGTTCCGTCAAGCACAGTGATAGGGTATTGGGGTTTCTAACCCTTGGCCAAAGGATTTTCGGGTCCCGCCAAGCACAGTGATGGAGTATTGGGGTCTAACCCTCGGCCAATGGACTCTCGGGTCCCGCCAGCACAGTGATGAGGTATTGGGGTTTCTAACCCTCGGCCATAGGACTTTCGGGTCCCGCCAAGAACAGTGATGAGATATGGGGGTTTTTAACCCTCGGCCAATGGACTCTCGGGTCCCGCCAAGCACAGTGATGAGGTATTGGGGTTTCTAACCCTCGGCCATAGGACTTTCGGGTCCGCCAAGAACAGTGATGAGATATTGGGGTTTTTAACCCTCGGCCAATGGACTCTCGGGTCCCGCCAAGCACAGTGATGGGGTATTGGGGTTTCTAACCCTCGGCCAAAGGACGTTCGGGTCCCGCAAGCACAGTGATGGGGTATTGGGGTTCCAAACCCTCGGCCAAAGGACTCTCGGGCCCCGCCAAGCACAGTAATGGGCATTGGGGTTCTAGCCCTCGGCCAAATGACTTTCGGGTCCAGCCAAGCACAGTGATGGGGTATTGGGGTTTCTAACCCTCGGCCAAAGGACTTTCGGGTCCCGCCAAGCACAGTGATGGGGTATTGGGGTCTCTAACCCTCGGCTAATGGACTCTCGGGTCCCGCCAAGCACAGTGATGGGGTATTGGGGTTTCTAACCCTCGGCCAATGGACTTTCGGGTCCCGCCAAGAACAGTGATGAGATATTGGGTTTTTTAAAAACAAACCTCATAATTAATTCAAAATTTTAATAAGTAGTTTGTTTAAACTTCTTTCACCACAATGAACACTTCTGACGATTTATAAAATGTTATTTGCAAAATTAGCGGGGACAAGTTCAACAGGCAAGAGTTAGGCAGGGACAAAAACAAACGTGATCCATAAAGTTCCAGAATGCTAGAACACATCGGCTGATGGTTTGAAGCCGGGAGAACCGTCGGCGATCCATTTCAAAACTTAATAATCCATCATTGTCGCTGGTGGGACCCGTGAGTCCGTTGGCGCAAGGTTTGAAACCCCAATACCATATCACTGTGCTTGGCGGGACCCGAAAGTCCTTTGGCCGATGGCTAGAAACCCCAATACCCCATCACTGTGCTTGTCAGGACCCGAGAGTCCATTAGCCGAGGGTTAGAAACCCCAATACCCCATCACTGTGCTTGGCGAGACCCGAAAGTCCATTGACCGAGGGTTAGAAACCCAATATCCCATCACTGTTCTTGGCAGGACTCGAAAGTCCTTTGGCCGAGGGTTAGAACCCCAATACCCCATCACTGTGCATGGCGGGACCCGAGAGTACTTTGGCCGAGGGTTAGAAACCCCAATACCCATCACTGTGCTTGGCGGGACCCGAGAGTCCATTGGCCGAGGGTTATAAGCCCCAATATCTCATCACTGTTCTTGGCGGGACCCGAAAGTCCTTTGGCCGAGGGTTAGAAACCCCAATACCCCATCACTGTGCATGGCGGGACCCGAGAGTCCTTTGGCCGAGGGTTAGAAACCCCAATACCCCATCACTGTGCTTGGCGGGACCCGAGAGTCCATTGGCCGAGGGTTAGAAACCCCAATATCTCATCTCTGTGCTTGGCGGGACCCGAGAGTCCATTTGCCGAGGGTTAAAACCCCAATACCCCATCACTGTGCTTGGCGGGACCCGAAAGTCCTTTGGCCGAGGGTTAGAAACCCCAATACCCCATCACTGTGCTTGGCGGGATCCGAGAGTCCTTTGGCCGAGGGTTAAAAAACCCCAATACCCATCACTGTGCTTGGCGGGACCCGAGAGTCCCTTGGCCGAGGGTTAGAAACCCCAATATCTCATCTGTGCTTGGCGGGACCCGAGAGTCCATTTACCGAGGGTTAGAAACCCCAATACCTCATCACTGTGCTTGGCGGGACCCGAAAGTCCTTTGGCCGAGGGTTAGAAACCCCAATACCCCATCAGTGTTCTTGACGGAACCCGAGAGTCTATTGGACGAGGGTTCCCTGAAGCTAAGGAACTCCTCATGAATGAATGTTAGGGGTATGTCTTCTTTTCTGGGAAATAGTGAGGACGAGTTGGGCAGGGACGAGTTGGGTCTAGGACGAATTGGACAAGGACGAATTGGGCACGGGACGATTTGGACAGGGACAATTTGGGCAGGGACGATTTGGGCAGGGACAAAATGGAAAGGACGAATTGGGCGGTTACGAAAAACAATACCTCCTTCGGCGGAGGTAATTATACGAGTCCTGAGTGGGGAAATGAGCAAACAACATATGAGATAAATGTCTTCAGCTCTTCAATTATCTTTCATTCCAATACTTTGAATAAAGGTAAATTTAAGATCTTAAGCCCCTTCAATCATTCCTCATGTCAATACTTAGCATATATGTGTAAAGTTCGTTTTAAGATCTATGAGGTCTCCATCGCTCGTTTTACAAGCTGAATTTTCATAATTATGCAAATATTTCAGTCAAAGCAGATACACTATTAATAAAATAAGATATGAAGACATTAACTCAAGTTAAAGTCTGTTGTTTTTATCCATTTTAGAACGGATTTATTTCTTAGTTATTTAATTCAATGACGTCATTGAACTTTCAGTCTACAGTATTGTTCCTTTTGTTATAGTAACACTGTATATAGTCACCTTGATTGAGAGTAAACTAGCTGTACCATGCTCATAGAGATATAAATACTTGTTATATATATTATATATACATATAATTAATACTGACTAAATATACATAAGATGATATTTATAAATATAATAGAGATATTATATCTATGATGTTTTTATTATAGAGACATACAGATCTTTAGATCTCTATGGTTTTTATATACTTTGTTATGTAGGGAAAACAATATTGACTCTGACGTCATCATGTTCTACGTCATATGGCGCCAACACTTGACTCGTATGATCATAACTGAAGAAACAATCAAAACATTCTGGAGCGATATGTTTCGTCGTCACTCGGACGCCTTTCTATCGGGCAGTAACGGGATGGAGGACCTTTGGGGATGACATTGATGACGATGTTCTGGTTCGAATGAGTCAAATGGCGGAGGAAAAGGGCTCTGGGGTAAGGTTTGAAGCAAAAATGCCTCGTAGTAACTTCCAATATTATTATTTTTGCTTCTTTATCAGACTGAAGGTGCTCAGGACTCGGATTTCATGGTCTGAGTGAAGTTGAGGAAGAGAGCTGGAGCTGTTTCGATGTGGATGAGAATCGATTCAATCAAATGCAGACGCAGTTTCCCGAAACATCTAAAAATGGATTCAAACGCCTTTATCTCCACTCTCTGGAAGCTCGAAGTAAGTTATGAGCGAAGGTCCAATCAAGAGGGCTTCAATCTATTTCCTTATCATTATAAAAGAATCATTAAACATGTTTTAAACCCATTATAAACGAGAGTGATCACAGTTTATTGAAACACGTGATTTCAACGTCAAGACGTCCCTGACTGCCAGAGAACATTCTTGTGTAAGGTTGTCCGGCTATAAATATCAAGAAATACCCCTTTTTTTTGCTTAATTACAACTATTATTACAAGTTCTACTTTATCATTTGTATTATTCTTAGGAGATATAGATGGAAGTCACATTCCGGATATTACACACATTTGATTATTTTGTTTATAAATGTTATTTGTTTAAATAAATGAAATAGATATTTTGTCAATTTCTTATTTTCATCTCGGAAATATTTAATCATTTTATTGTATTTATGAGCCGGAAATGTCCCGGGCTTTCCTTCATGAATCCGGTTACTTTTTTTGTTGATAAATGAACCATCATTAGCTAAAGAATATATACGTTTTAAAATCTAAAAAACTAAATGCGAAAGTTCATGTTGTAATGAAGTATCTATGCTTCAATTCCCGACTTTGTTGAACACATTTTTATGCAAATAAGACTTTAATTGTAGCTAAGGTTTCTATACAAGCTATTATTTGTTCTTTTGATCTACTCACGGAGTAGATCTCTTATTCGATCTATGGTTCTATTAAAAACTAACTAACTCGCCTCTCATTAATCTCTGCCACAGAAAGCGACGTGAGGACAAGGACTCCTATCCCAAAGACTCCATTCTGGAGGAAAACAAGAAACTCAAATCCACGAATCAAAAGCTGAATGAGGAAATATATTCAAAGAGAGTAAGTTTGGATCTAGAGAATGATTAAGTTTTTCAAATGTATATTATTAATCACTTCTTTTAATATTTTGCCCAATCGCTGTGCTTTATCTGATTATAATTATATATGAGTAAATAGAGCGCCAAAAAACCATATGTGAATATGTTAGTCAGATTTATTTCATACAAATCTTATAAAACATTTTTTAGAATACATAAAAAAATAAGATTATGTCTCCAAAATAATTCTATCATTTTTAAAGTAATATATTTGTTTTAACTTTGCTTTTTCCATTTTAAAACGCTATAAAGCGATCCCTATTATAAAATATATCATAACTAATAAGTATTAAAAATATATTTAAAATAAACAGTGTATTGACTCAATACATGATTACCTCCGCCGAAGGAGGTATTGTTTCACTGGCGTTGGTTTGTTGGTTTGTTTGTCAGCAGGATAACTCAAAAAAGTACGGAACGGATTGGGATGAAACTTGGTGGAGTTGTTGGAAATGTCAAAAGTAACAAGTGATTAATTTTGGCATCTCTGAGTGCAGAATTAAGATGCCAAAACGAGCTAAATACTAATAAATATTTCAAGTTAGCCTACTCTGCCAATAGATGTCGCTGTGCTGTAAAATGGGTGCCGGGAGCGTCTTCCTCTTGGAATTTCCGTCGAGGGGAACCCTCCCCTGTCCCCTACGCCGCCCCAGTCGTGAAAAATCCGCCTCGGAAGGTTCATAAGGACCCCGTGACGGCGGAGGTTTGCACTCTCTGAGTGTATATATGCCTCTAGTTTAATATATTTTTTTAATTTGGAAGTGGGAATTTACTATATATAAAACCCCAAAAACATTCTTCATCCTTTACCCACCAACTTTCCCCTTTTTGGAACACTAAGCACAATAATTTCAATTTTCTGATTCGCTTCATAATCAATATATATTAAATTGAACAAATGTATATGGATAGTTAAGGAAATAAAAATAAACATATATATTTTTTTGCTAAATAAGTAAAGCAACTCCTTAGAAAATAACAATGTTACTTTTGCATGATTGTATCTGTTATACTTTTATATAGATTTCATTATTTGTATGTTTTAGATACCTAAGTCTTAAAAGGACATTAATTTTAATCTTATATATTTATTATGATATTTAGAAAACAATAATAATTTATTATTATAATTATTACATTTGATATATAATTTTTATTTAAGAAAAAATCTTATTTATGTAATATAAGAATATATCTTTATTATCTTTATTGATCTTGCCGATAAATAAATTATCTATGTGACAATAAGGTATATCTAAAGAAATAGAATGGAGCTACCACCTAAAACTTACTAAGTCAACCATAACTAACAACGCATGTTTAGCAATTAGACAGCTAAAATTATCTTCTTATATTTATTTGTTCATTTTATTTTCAGGGTGAAGTCGCACTTTTACGAGCAGATCTTCGTAAGAAGGAGTCCTGCATCGAGGTCGAGCGTTCTGAGCGTCAGAAAGTTTTGACGCAAAAGAATGAGGAGCTTCTTAAATTTCGTGAGCAGTGCTCAAAGACCAACGACGCCGTTAAAACCGAGCACGATTTTCTTTCTCATCAACTGACGCAAACGGAAGAAAAATTGAGGCGGATGGAAATGATGGTATCCGCCGGAACGTGCTCACAGGCCAGGAAACTCCCCGAAAAAAAGTCCGGATTCCCGGATCATGACATGTAAGGATATTTATTAATATTGTTTTTTTTAAAAAAACATAACAATACTCTTAATTCACTGTCGAAGCCTTGGAACAAGTCCAAGGTTATATGTTTTAGGTCAATAGTAAATATCTATACTCTTAAGTTAGAGGGAAAGTGGAAGCTTGAACTCGCGAGATGGGAAGGTCCTTTAATATAATTGAAGGGATATAAATTCGATTAAATAATTGTTAAGCTATAATCTCTTTTAAGAAGTAAATGATGATGTTTTTTTTCTTCTTTTTTTCTTGTAGATCTACCATTGTCCTTGATCCGAAGCGTATCAGTCCAAAAGAAACGCACGGTTAACGCTAAGGACGCATCATGTCAGGCTGAAATAGCTAAAAATAATCCATATGAATTGAAAGGAAACATAAAAAGAGGTAAGATGTTTTTTTTATCGTATACATTTGGGGATTTATCAATCGAAAAGTAGTTTTACATGATTCATAGTCATAGCTAAAAAAGATGAGTCTACTTTTCAGAAAAAAAAGGGTGGTAAATTAAAGGAATGCTTAAAATAACTTGATAGAGAGAGAATGCATCCTTCAATAAACAACAATAAAGCAAGGAGATCTATTTTTTTTTGTATAAAAACCAATAAAACTTGGGAAAAGGTATAATGCAAAATTATTGAAAATTATAAGCATGTCTATATTTTCCTTAATTTGATTACATTTTGTCAGAATCCTTATAATTTTACTATTAAAAACACAACTTTGGTGGAAGGGGGCGCTAACTTGATTGCCTTGATTGCCTTTCCTTTGCAAATGATGTTTTTTTATATAATTTTGAAATCTACCTTACTGCCTTCAATCAGTAGACTTGCAAACAAATATAGAGATCAACGATAATGATTGTACACAACATATTACAAAGTCCTTTCCTATAGAATTTTAAAATCTACCATTACTACCTTCAATCGGTAGACTTGCAAGCAAATAAATACCCATACCGTTTGGCGGGAACATCATCAGAGTAAATAAACTTATTTTTTCCCCATAAATCTCAATGAACTGAAGCAAAGGAGTCTATATTAATTTCTAGATGAGCTTGAGATGGTGAAATATCAAATGTGGCACATATAAAATATCCATCGAATTAAATGATAAATGCATACTCTACTCTCTTAAATATTTGCCTTAATTTAATTTTTGCTTAATATTTATGAACTTTTCTTCCAATTAATATAATGAATTCACTGTACGGTCACTGTATTTTTACACTGAGGGATGTATGAATTAGGTTATTGATTACGTTTGTCCAAGGTCAAAATTAATTTGGTACAGGCTACAATAATATTAAACATTCAATGAAGGACGGAAAGAATTTTTCACAGGCTGGACGACTAGTTTCTAACTATAATCCTCTTTATTTCTGACGTTGCAGTAAAAAAATATTTTATCCGTATTTATAGTAACTGTTTACTCAAATAGCAATGCATATTTATTCAGTTGTTTGTTTGTTTAAATATGTGAAATATCCGCAATTAATTCAAAGCATTATAATTATATCTTAATAGTTCTCATCTCTCTCTTCTTCCTTCATCAGGTCGCTTATGTACTGAACAGATGTTTCCATTCTTGGCTCCGTAAACTCCCTGGAGACTTTAAATCCGACTCCCCGCTCTTAGGAATCTTTCAGAGCCTGAGAGCGTGAGGAATGCCTGTCGCCTAACTGCGGATCGCCTCCTATCCTCCATTGATCCTCAAGGACAGCTTCATAGCCTGGTGAATAAGCTGACTGCTCTAAACTATTTTAAATGCATCCCATGCCTTCAAAAGGTCTGAAGAAGGACGAGAGGGACCTTATCACTTAAAAGAACTCAGAGACTCATGGATCTACTCAGGTCAAAAAACGTAGGTTCCTTTGAGTATTCTTTTAGGGTATTGCCTAAGTTTTATACCTTTCTTGTGTATGTATCTATTAATCGCCCCGTTAGTCCTTTGGTTAATATCAGAGAGAAGAAAATAGACCAAAATAATAATCAGAGGCCATGTATACACTCAGAGAGTGTAAAC
>CP045903.1:9652968-9678537 GCA_013387185.1 Caligus rogercresseyi
AATCATGGGGGGAGCCTCTCTTCCAGCGCCTTGATGAGGGTTGGTATCCCATCCATATCCTCATGGATGGAATTATTTCCTTCCACAAGGACTCCTTATTCACCAGATCTTTAAGTGTTATTAAGGATGTACATTCATCATCCATCTCGTTGATGAATTTTTTATGGCAGAGAAGTGAATCCAGTAATAACTCACTGCTTGTATCCAAGTTCCCTATCGCGTAATACAGGCAAAGGTGGCAAGGGAACTTGGAGAGAATCAGTGAATTTTCGTTTTCTAGAGGCGGAAAACAAAAATAGTTCTTCATTTCTCCAACGAAGAGATTAGCTTCAGGGTTCTCATTGCGGCAAAACTCGGCCAGTCTGTGGAATCCATGAGCCAAACATGTCACATGGATTACTTTAGGGAAGGATTTCTTCAGTTCGCCCGCCGCCTTGAAGCAATACGATGCCCCATCCGAAATAAAAAAGCTTTAACTGACTCGCTGGTAATCCGGCACAAGAAAAGTGGTCAACATTCTTCCGAACCAAATTGAAGACTTTTAAATGGTTCAAGGATCCAACATTTATGAAGTCTATCAAGTAGGGTTTGGTTGGATTATCCCCATCCAATGATCCCATCAACACAGCCGTCATAGGTCTGTCCTTGATGTCTCTTGTCTCATCCAATGAGATGTAAACATCTTTTTCCTTGGACAGGATGTTGGAGCTCTGGGATTTCAAATGGTTATTAATAGTAGGGCGGGATGGAGGCCTTTGTCCACAATATTTTTCCATGAAGGCAATGAAATTGGATGATTCACGACTGACAGAGGGATATTACACGATGATAAAAGTTTGGTCACATCATCTATGAAGGAGGACGAACTATCCAAACTAATTAAATTAGCTCGGAATCTCCTAAAGTTGATCCTGTGATTCTTACTATCCATGTGTCGCTCCAAAGGATATAGCTTGACAAGGATTACACTAAATCTGCAGAGCGACAGGTCATTTTCTTAGTGCCATCATTATAACTCCAAACGTCGGAGCCACCATTGGCTTCAATCCACGAGTTGGGCGTTATTTTAGGCATTATTTATCTAACGGAAGTAATTTTAACTCTATGATCTTCGGACACAAATTCTTACTGTGGATATACATAGAACAGAAGCAAAAACAGAGATTCAAATATAAAATAAATACCTTCTGTTCTGGCCGACTTGGCCTGCTTCATAAATGAAATAAATATTCCTCAAGAGAGGAGAGAGAATAGTGATAACAAGGAGCTTGAACCAATTGCACCCTTCAGACATTCTTCCTTTCACACGCCCAAAATATCCCTCAACTTTACATCTCTACTTATTCCCTTCCATAGCAGAGAAACATCGTTCAACTGTCGCTTTGCCCAAGCGCTCCTTGATCAAGTATACTATATATAAGGTCGAGGCATCTCAGTCAACACTGCTAACAAGGCGAGTGACGTCACACCCGGGGCAGAAATCAAAACAAACTCACCGAAGAAACATAATTATCAATTTTTTGCAATTTAATTTACAATGATGGACCCAAATATTCAAATAGACAAGGTAATAAATAATTTTTTTAATGTATTGGAGTTTATTCATCATACAATAATTTATGTTAAAGGACGTCCTGAAGAAGAATGGTAAAAAAGCTTGTGCTATATATGGATGTAAAACCCCCAACGGCATCGTTTACCACGATTTCCCAAAGAACTAAATCAGTTTCAAAAATGGGATCTTGACTTCCAAGGGCTCAGTTATGTGTCTGGATATATTGCCTATAAAATGCAACACTCATTTCCAAATCTCGGTAAAAAGAGTAATGACATTATTCTAAGTAATGATTGTACACCTTGGTTGTACCATTTATCAAGAGGAGGATTGATGGTGCCTTCAGATTCTTTCTTATATGATTGTAAATTATTTGATGAAAAGTTTAAAGAATTCCATTCGCCATCTCTGGATCGTAGTCCTCAAGTCATAAATAGATTTTTTAAAGTCCTGGTGGAATCATTTGGGAGTAAATATGACAAATCTGTTCTCTTTTTCCCAAAACACGAACTATGATAAGACTACGATATCTTAATGCCCAATTAAATTTAAAAACTGGAGAGAACGAATTAATAAGGGGGAAAAAGCAACTCGGCCAATTTCATTTATAATTATTACTTGTTGTGAAATATTTTGTACAATACAGTTTGAAATATAAGTCATGTAGAAGTATGGGAATGGTTTCAATCAGTTTTGACTAATTTATTGAAATATCAACAGTATTTGTAATTTTTTAATGGATCCTTCAAGCGTGATGCATGAAAAAAGTCTGGAGAACTCGGGAGGAATGTAGTGAGTGATTTTTATATGTATCAAGAGTCTGCATAACATATGATTGGTGTAGTGAGTAGCTTGAGGTTCGAATGGAAGATTTGAATTAGTAAATTAAGACCAATTGCACAAAAATTGGAGAAATTTGAGCAATTCTTCAATATTATAATTACATATAAAAATATATGCCCCGGGTGTGACGTCACAGTTTTTTTATTTAGTTTTGTTTACATCAAAATGCCACGACCTTATATATAGGATACTTGGTATTAAGAACTTGAACTTTCGCAATACTAAACAACTATAACTTATAGTATTATAAAGCAGATACATAAATAGACACAATATAAGTTTATGCTATGTATTGAATACTAGAGTACCTGAAAGTGTATTTAATATCGGACAATAAGCAACAGTAAAAGAAATCTATAGCCTTCCATTTCCTACAAAATACAAGTACATATATAATTTATATAAGATTCGTATATCAAATAATCGCTAATAAGTTATAACTGATAACAAAATGATGTATTTAATTGTCCTTTGTTATAAATTGTCCGATATTAAATGCATTTGAAGAATTTACAGAGCAGATACATAAATAAATTTCTCTTTCTTTGTACTCTACCATACCGAAATATCGATCGATACTGTAGATACATAATAAAATCTACCGAATACCGAACCGGTGGTTGATTTTTCTGCCGAATCCCAGCTCTGATGTATACACATAATGAATGAATATATTTTACATTTCAAATATGAAAATACAAATGTATTGCTACACTATTAATAAAATAAGATATTAGTATATAAACTTAATTATTACGCACAGGGAGTGCGATAGCTGTGTTGTTAACACTAGAAGGGCGGAGGTGGTCACTTTGACCATTTTCAACTTTCAGACTCAATATCTCTGATTCATTTAAAGCAATCAAATTGAAACTTCTTGACTTTTCTTAAATGTATAAGAACTATAATCCCTGATAATTTCGATGTTATTGGCTCATTACTTTTCGAGAAACAAAAAAACACTACTAGAAGGGCGGAGGTGGTCATTTTGACCACCATTAATTAAGACCTACTTTATTTAATGTAATGGTGCTTCAACTATGGGTAAGGATGGTACAAAAGGGATCAAAATTTCTCCTGAGGAAAAATATCCTACTATTGGTCGCTTTCAACAGCAAAACGTCTTAACCGTACGACCTGGTCCAACAAATTATGCAAGTGCACGGTGTACAACAGTACTCGGTTCTTTTCGTGTATTATTTGATGAAAAAATGCTGAGACATTTGCGTACGTGTATGATTGAGCTTGAAATAGTGATTGGGCTCATTTTTGCTCGGGGTGTGACAGGTGGCCGCAACCTCAATCTGAAAGATCATTGGAGGAAAAACTGGGGATGCGACATATTTCGGAAAGCAATGAGTCGCGATCGTTTTTGTGAAATAATGCATTTCCTTCGATTTGATGTGAAGTCATCACGTGCCGAACGCAAGAAGTCGGACAAGTTTGCATTGGCTTCTGAAGTATGGAGCCCCTTTATAGAAAACTGTCAAAAAGCTTATGTGCCGGATTGGAACATCACAGTAGATGAACAGCTTCTACCATGCAAAGCTCGCTGTAGTTCTCTACAATATATGGCTAACAAGCCTGACAAGTTCGGAATAAAATTTTGGCTTGCTGTCGACTCCAGGAGTAAGTACTTGATAAATGGGTTCCTTTACACGGTAAAGATGGATTTAGAAAAAGTGGAGTTTCTGTTGGAGAGAATGTCGTATTGAGATTGATGGAACCTCTTGCAAAGAAAGGATATAACGTAACAGTGGACAATTTTTTCACTTCTAAATCATTAGGAGTAAAACTGCTTGATCAAAATACAAGCCTGTTGGGTACAATTCGGAATAATCGAAGGGAATTGCCATAGGCGCCAAGTCAAAAGAACCTCTATTTGGTACTACAATTACAAAACAATGGTATGAAACCAAATAATTACGTTGACCTCGTATCAAGCGAAGCCTAACAAAAAAGTCCACTTGCTGACTCTCTTCATCGTGAAGTAACGATAAGTGACACATTCAAACGGAAGCCAAATGTCGTCAATTAATATAACCATATGAAGGCGGGTGTGGACACATTTGACCAAATGGCTCGACTTTACTGTTGTCGATCTGCATCTAGACGATGGCCAATGCATGTATTTTACAATATCCTGGACATGGCAGCAATTAATAGCTGGATACTTTTCAAAGAGTGTAACTCGAATACAATTTCACGACGTGACTTCATAGAAAGATTGTCTGAAGAGGTAACAGGATGCTGCGCAAATGAAACTGAGGACGAAACCCCTGATTCAGAACCGAAGCCCAAAAAACTAAAAGGACGACAACTATGTAAAATGAAGGGATGCAAAAACAAATCTAATAACTCCTGCAATATTTTTTTAAGTCCTGTTTGTGGTAAATGTTGAAGCCAAATTAGAAATGCACCACGTGTGATCTATGATTTTTTTCTGTGCTAATATTTTTTGTATATTGTAATTGAAAATAAGTAAGTTGAAAAAAAAATACAATATTATTATTGACAAAATTAATCTTTAAAAGCATTAAAGCCCCAAAAAAACACATATATTTTTGGTGGTCAAATTGACCACCTCCGTCCTTCTAGGTAGGTAAATTTTCCGCCCTTCTAGTGTTAAGGAGTGTTTAACTCTCACTTGTTGGAGGTGCATGTTCGAATCCCGCGAGGACATGGTCATTTTTTGGTCTACCTCATTGATAAGATCTTAGGTTTCATAGACTAATTACATGCAATAATGCTTATTTATATCCAGTCGGATCCAATTCTATCGAAGCACTTAAGCAAAAAAACCTTAAGTAATGCGTATTATTTAACTAAATATCTCATTTTTACACTTTTGCTAGAATTATGCCTATCATCACTTTTTTCTTCTCTCTTGAATTGCATGTTTTTTGTGTGTTGATAAAGGGGAACTTAAGGTAAAAGTTGATAAGCACCTCTGTGTTCGCACTTCCATCCGAATGGTGAACATCTCTAAGCCCTGTTTAATTCCCTTTTCTCCTTGATATAATGGACTGTCATCGTCCTGTGAATAAATGGAGTACATCAACCTCCGCAGCATCATTTCTGGATGAAAGATCAATGATTCCTTCAGTCACTTGGACTGACCTATGAAAAAGATGTCCTTCCGAGGCTCGTACAAGGTTCTGTGGGGATATTTTCTGAAATCACCTATGTTTACAAATTTAGGTTGTTGTGATGACGTCTCACACAGGCTGCCAACTGCATTCCTGGAAGAGTATTAATATAGCCAACCTATTAAAGAAAAGGAAAAGAAAGAAGAGGAAAGAGTGATTGACGTCACAAATCAACTATCGAACGTTATCCCTATTGTTGTTCATTTCTCCGAGCCCCTTTTAACTTTGAGCATTGTTCTATTTTCATTAACTTATACATCAATAAAGGATTGAGTTATGTATATATAAATAAATCTCATAATAGGAATATTTTAATATAGGAATAATAAGTTTATTCATAGGTAACAATAGGGATAACGTTCGATAGTGATTTGTGACGTCAATCACTCTTTCCTCTTCTTTCTCTCTTTATTTTCCTTTTCTTAATAGGCTGGCTATATTAATACTCTTCAGGAATGCAGTTGGCAGCCTGTGCCAGACGTCATCATAACAACCTAAATTTGTAAACATAGGTGATTTGAGAAAATATCCCCGGTTCTGTTGATGAATACAAGAGCTCTTGCCGTTCTTTCCCCAAGCAGATACAGAAGAGGCCTTCACTTACTTTTCGATCCAAACCTCCTTTATTTTCTCGTCATTTAGATACTGAATGTGCATAGGGTGCTGAGTTGGGTTAGCGAATATGAGGCTGAACTGTCTGGGCCCTCCGAGCTTGATGACGAGTTTCAAGTGGAGGGTGTGGATATTTGCAATGCGTAAGAGTTGTCTGTCTGATAAGGAAAAAAGCGGATCTACATGTCTATATGATTATAAATGTTGGCTTCCTCCATGAAACGCAGGATGGAATCTCAGGACTCTATTGTTGGATAGAGAAGGAGTCTCCAGATGGTTGAACTTATCGGGGTCTGAGACGCCTCCGAGGCTGAAGGCTGGGAGTCCTGGCCTCTTGCGAGTGATAATACTTACTCCGACATCTAAAAGCAAAACAAGCAAGCATATCCGATAACTTGTGAATTACTCAAAAATGCTGAATCGTATTTATGGTTTAACGTGACAAAAAAAAGCTAATGTCAACCATTTTTGTTGGTCAAACTCTCCTATAAATGGCTTGTGTTCAAGGATTTCAGATTGACAGGGTTTAATTGATAGATTTTTAAAGGAGGAAAATATAGAAAAAAAATAATAGAAGATTTTCTCTAGAGCATCATTTCCCAAACTATCATGAAGTTTTTCCTTACCAAAATTAACGAATTGGACAAGGGGATATTTGGTTTCAGCAGGATGGAGCAACGGCTCACACTTCAAGGGCATCGATGGCTGTTTTGAGGGAACATTTTCCGGAGCGCTTGATTTCAATAAGGGGCGATTTGGAGTGGCCAGCCCTTCCCCAGATTGTCCCCTTGTGATTTTTATTGTGGGGATATTTGAAATCCCGTGTTTATGTCAACCGCCGAGAAGCCTACCAGACTTGAAGGCCAACATCAGAGAAGAAATGCCATATATCCGCTGATACGCTGGTGAGGGTCATGACAAACACCCGAAATCGGTATATACAGTGTATGGACAATGGGGGACGTCACCTGTCGCGGCAATGCATCATTTTAATGAGTTCTGTTGTCGAGATAAATATACCATTTTACTATCATTTCCGTTTGTGCAGCAAATATCTATATAAATGGATTTCAGTTAATACATCCCATGTTAGCATTTTATTCATTAATGTACGAGTTTGGCTTGTACATTTCACAGAGCGAAGCCAAGAATCTTTGGTTTTATTATGTACATTTCCACAGAGCAAAGCAAGAGAATTCCTGATTGTTTTTATTCTTTGTTTGATTATTGTACATCTCCACGGAGCGCACAAGAAGATAACTCCTGATTGTGTTGATTATTGTACATCTCCACGGAGCAAGCAAGAGGAAAGTACTCCTGATGTTTTATTCATGTTTTAATATGTTCTCTTTCCTTTTGCTTGTCCGTTTCTATATAAATAGAGATTACACCCCTCTTCAGGAAGTCTGATAGTTGGGTTTGAGTTTTTAAGACTTTGTTAATAAACTTAATTTACCTTATACTTTTGTGTCTATTATTTCTTAGGTAATAATTGACTTCATTATGGGTGTTATTATCACAAAGGGCGGTATAAGAGTATACATCCGCTGTTTCTACATCACCTATCAGATATGATTTTCAAAACTATGTGAAACAAAACTTAAATGTATACTAAAATCATAAACCAAATTAATCCTTTCTGATTTATACATCTTGTTTTATGGCTTCTGAAAAGGAAGTTATGTTGCTGCACCTGTATAAAAACAATAAACATGAAACTGAATATAAAATAAGAAATTGTGTTAAAAATACATAACATAAATACACATTTTAGTTAAAATTATTTCCTTCTAAAGGCCCTAAATATCTATAAACAAATAATACAATAAAAAAGTGATCAATTCAAATAAACATTAAAAAATAATAATCATTTATAAATATAATTTTTTTTAAACTGAAAAAATTGCATATAAATAAACAGTCCTAAGCTTCGACGATGAGTTTGTTGTGCAGTTATAAAATTCTATTCAACGCTTGGAGATGTCGGGCCGAGTTCGAAGGGAAATAGCGTATTATTCTAAACGCATATGTCCAGGAATCATCACGGGCATCGGGGATCTTAATTTCCAGGGCACAATATCTCGCTACAGCGGATATCATAATTGCTCTTAAGTTAGTAACATCCACACACTTACCATAGGTAATTTTTGTCTTATATAAGATTTAAAGTTCTTAATAGCTGATAAATAGCTTTTCCTTCTGGAGAGTTACATTTAAAATGTTTAATAGAACGAAGAGTATATAAGCTTTCAATTAATCTAGCTTAAAATTCGAAATGAAAACATAATTTAACTCTAAAAATGACCTCAAAATAATGAACATGGGACAATCTACAAAAGCACGAAGAGTATCATTGTTTAATTTTCCACAATTTTTACATGGACTGAAGAAGCGTAGAAGATTAGCGGAGATTAAAAATTGTGATGTAAAATGTCGACCGTCATAAACTTTTAAAAGAGAATGTCTAATCATTCGATCCCAAGAGAATGGGAGGCCAATAGCTTTTTTATAATATCCAGCAATGTTCGCGTCTGAGTTTTCCAATCTTGTGCAAATAAACTTTTGCACTATGGAGTTAAGGAAGATTATTGGGAGCACTTTTTCTTAGGGGGAACATAAACCTTCCTGTATTAAAAGCTGATTCTCTTTTCAAGTCTTGAATAGTAAAAGTGTTTGTTTGAATAGCTATGTTTTCGAGTTCTTCTGGAGTAGGTAAGTTCCTGAAGAAAGGAGCCTTATTAAATTTTTGCCACCCCCCCGGACATTTACCCCCCGTTAGTATATTTCTTATCGCTTAAAGTCCACTTATGAAGTTAACTATGTTTTACAGCTATTAACAAAGGTGACGTCAATGGTGAACCACTTCTTGATCTCCTTTTCCGCTGCTTGCGAAGACTAATGGGGACTTGGTTATCTTAAAAAAGCCCACGAACACGTTTTTTGGTGTGAAGAAATGAATATAATAAGTTGAGAATAAAATTTATATGTCAATTTATTTGAGTGGATGAGTTTTGATTTTCATAGTCACATTCTCCAATGATCATAGTCTTCGATTTAGGACAAGTGGTTCCTTAGAAAATAGATTAGGACCTATATGAGATAAATAAGATATCTTGAGCTGATAGGTTAAGAACTGTATGATTGTCTAGTTGTACATAAATAGCCCAGATATAAGGTCTAAGACACGAAATTTGCAAATTTATGCATGCTTAATTATACAGATTCCAATTCTAAAGAACTGGGACTGCGTACTAACCAGTGACGTCATCTTTGTTAATAACAAGAAAACATAGTTAACTTCATAAGTGGACTTTAAGAGATAAGAAATATTACTAACGGGGGTAAATGCCCGGGGGGTGATTGCCCTAGAATCGTTCATATGAAGTTTAATCATGTAAAACCTTTTAGTGAGGAACAGTGAGTCTCTGAGTAAAACCTTCATTTTCGTACAAAATGACATATATTTTAAAGTCTATATGTGCCAGAGACAAAGTAAAAATTGAAATGAGTACTTTGATCTAAGTTCTATCAAATCATTGCTATTTATTTTTTCTATACTACAGTCCTTTTATGTCAAAAATGGCTCTGAATCGAAAAAGTGCTGAAAATTTGAAAACCATTTTGCTCTGAATTTATCACTAACTTTGAAAAATGAATACCATATTCGGAATCAGTGGATCGAACTCTATAAGAATTAGTGAAAATTAGGCCGACCTAAATATTAAAGTTGATTAATTGATGATAAATTGATGAAAAAAAATTGGCCAATCAGTTTTTCTCTTTGTCTTTATTTTTGGTATTGTCCTAATTTTTGTTAATAGGCAAATGATATTCTTGACCATGGATCTCAAATAGAAATAAGAAGCAATGTGGAGGTCAAATTAACTTAGTGTATTTAGTTATTGGAGACAAGGATGCAGCGAGAGTATACAATAGAGATAAAACAACAAAACTTTAAATAAGAGTGCGTAATAAAATATAGGATACAAACTATATTTGAGGTCCAATGAACTCCGTTCACATTCAAAGTGCAGCCCTTTTCCATGAGCTCTCTACATCGTGTGTAATTAAGACCCACTTCCTTCTGATAGGACTCTCGTGGTAATCAGTCGTGGAGTAAGTGCCCTAACATACGAAGAACTGCATGGATCCCGAGAGTGCCTTGGGGATCCAGACCGGTGGGAATCCGGAGTACTGTAGGGATCCGGAGTGCATCAAGGATCTATTGTAACCAGGGGAGGTTCTCCAGGTGAAAGAACGTAGAGAAATGTCGTCCAGCAAAGATGATCCGAGAAGTCCGTAATTGAGAATCCTTCGCCGGAAGGAGGCCTCCTTCTCCGTATTAACAAAACAAAGTTGCGCTTATTATTATTTATTATGTTATTGTTTATTCTTCACAAAACCTACCTTACCGTAGCTTAATGTTAATATGTACCCTTATGGGTCTATTATATACGAATATACTCGTTTATATCAGAACGAAAAAGTACTCAAAATGGGCTCATTTTACTAGTTTTATTAAATAAAACTAACCAAATATGCTCATTAAAGTTATTTTGACTGATAAGCTGGGCCCAAAAGTCAGTAGTTTCCTTTAAAAATGCATTTTATACAAAAATATATTTAAGGAAAAATTCCTATTATCAAAAATTCCAAACAAAAAATGTTTTATCAGATTTTCCTTATGCATAAGTGTTATATACAAATATTCCTAGAACCGAGCCAGGGGTATAGAGGCAAACTGATTGCCGTTGTTGAGCAGGACACATTTAAGTGATCCCTTGCTGCTATCAATAAACAATCTACAAAGACAATGCGGCCCAAGGGACTCCTTTTTAATTTATAAATTTAAGCAGCAATGCCATGCTTCGAGGTTTTTTAGTTAAAAGAAATGACAAAACCCATTTTTTAAACCAGATTGAAAGGAAGTGTGATAGGCTAGATTTAAGTTTTAAACCAAAGGATGTTTTAAGATTATTGGAGAACCCAAATTTTTCCTATTCCTTATACTGGTTAAAATACAGAATAGCAACAAACACTTTGTGTTTTGGAGGTATTTATGGCAAGACTCGTGAGGAAGCGTTGTGTTTCTTTTGCAAAGAAAAAAACGAAACGAACAAGCACTTTCTCTTTGAGTGTAACACATTAAAAGAAATATGGGATATGGTTGTTCAAAAAATTATATGAAGTTTGGCCATGTTTTAACCAAGAAAGGAATTTGTTTTATTTACAATGGCCCTGATAGCACGGAAATAAATTTTATTGTAACCAAAATACAGATTTTACTTTATAAATTAAGAAGCACAAAGTCCCCCCTATCGAAAAATGTTTTTAAATATGTAAATAAAATTGTTGGTGAGTTTTGATTTTGTTTTGTTTAATATTAGTTGTGTAAAATTTTATGTTTGTTCGTGTAATGATTGAGTTGTTGTTTTATGTTTGGTAACATTCAAAAATAAATGTTGTACGAAAGTACAAAAAAATAAAAAATAAACAATCTCCACTCTTTGGGTTCATAATGCGATCCTCCAAGCTCGAGTAGAAGCTGACCAATATCGGCACACTACAAAAAGTCCTTTTCTTCGGAGAAAAACTGGAGATATTCTTGAAGCTTAGCAGGAAAAAAGCTGGCGCGAGCACTGTCAGATACAAGGTTTCTATCCTTCAATCTTGATGCCAACAGTTCGGCAGAGTCCTTTGATAAGTTGAGATCACGCACTAGGTCATTTAATTCATTTTGGGAAAATGGATGTGGAGTATCATCTTCAAAAAACCATTTCTTCTTCTTTAGGTTCTTCAAGACTTGAGGCATCTTTCTCACTTATGTTAGGAAGTTCTTGGAAGATAGGCACTGGAATTTTTTCACTGTGGGCTATAGGACGGCGTGCTGATTGAACATCAGGATATTTGAGGCATCCCCGCTTCTTTCTGTTCATCCCACTCAAATCAATAGCGCAGAAGTAGCAGTCGTTGACATGGTTTGTTGGCTGGCTCCAAATCATGGGAATTCCAAATTTCAGACCTTTCTTGCCATTTTTCCATCGACGTAGAGTTTCGGTGCATCCCTTGCACGCCATATGTGGGGCCCAAGCCTTATCCTGGTCGCTCAGTTTAATGCCAAAATAAGCGTGGTAAGCACGGCTTATAAAACTTGTGACTGGTTTCTTATTGGAAGGAATGGTGTATTCTCCACATATGTAGCAGAACACATCGGGCTTATATCTACACGATCTTCCAGCCGAAGGCATTTTGTTAATCTGCGAAACAAAATTAGGTATCTTCTTGATGGGCAGTAAAGATAGCACTGACGGAAAATCTTACCGACGTCTTTTTCAAACAAAAAAAATATAGAAAGAGAGAGAAAATGATGACGTCATACGAAGAAAACAAATTTTAGTAGCTATTTTTGTAGCCAATATGTGTATTAAGTGAATTAAAGAGGGGGAAGAAGACCTTAATGAGGTGTATTTTGTTTAAATATTATGTAAGTACTGAGCCAATGAACGCTGGGGAAGAAGTGAGTAAGGAGACCTTATTATACAGACCTTGGTGGACCATAGAGATATAAAGATATAGAGAGCTGAGTCCCTTCAATAGCAGAGAATCAGCGTTCTGTTGTTTCTGTGTGTTCAAAATAAATAAAGTAATTTATACTACGTCATCGTAAGCTCATCATAGACATAGAATCTATCACTATGATCAGCTTATGATGACGTAGTATCAATTACTTTGTTTATAGTGGACACACAGAAACAATAGAACGCTGTTTCTCTGCTATTGGAGGGGAATCAGCTCTCTATATCTTTATGTGGTGGACACACAGAATACAGCTGAACGATGGTTCTCTGCTATATCTTTATATCTCTATGGGCCAGACTCTCATACTCTGAGGCACTGGATTTTACAAAAAATACCTGTTTCATAGCTCCGTCGATGACGTCATTATTTTCTTCCCTTATTTCTTAGCTTATGACGTATATTCTCGCTCCTTTTCTTGAATGATGTAGTTTTGAGTGGGAATTTGAAAAACCTTCTGATCATTTTATTTATATTTAAATTGCTTTCTGCGTTCCTCCTTACATTCCGGAATGGAGTCTTCCCCCCCGAGCAAGGAGAGCTTCTTTTCCTCTCTCGCCTCCCTGGTTCGCAACGAAGGCTCCTCGCTCTGGGATCTCTGGAGGAAATGGGCTGTAGCCAAGGGAGTTCGGGTGCATATCGCTCCCGAGTTGTCCTGGAGTGCATCCAGGAAAAGTTCCGCGACATGATCTCCGAGGAAGAGTCTCACAAATCTTCCTTGGTACGTCGCATTGAAGAGCACTACCGCCGCCTCCTGAGCCTCTCGGAAGAGCTCTCCGTCAGCCCCATGGAGCCCAGCGAAGAGTTGTCCCTCATTCAGCTCGAAAAGGAGCTTCGAGACATCGTGGAGGTCCTCAAAGAGAAAAAAAGTGAGCTCCTTCAGGAACTCAAAGCCCTCAAAGACAAGGAAGAGTCCCTCGCTGCCCATCTCGGAGAAAGGGCGCTTCAACTCCCATTGGGAAGCATTCCCAAGCCGTCAGACCGTCAAGCCTCGCCTCCCGGACACAAGCATTAAATGAACTCCTAAGGACACGCCTTGCATCCTTCTCGGAGCTCAAGAGCGCCATTATCATCGCCATGAGGGATCTCTGCACTGAGCCTTCCAATTCCTTTGAGCGATCCATTGTCTGCGAAAGGGACGAGTCCTTTCTTCCACTCTCAGAAGAGCGACTCAAAAGGGTGGGAGAGGTTCATTCCGGACTATTAGAGCAAAAGGCGCTCAACCATAAGACAGCGGAGAGATTTAGGGAACGGATACGAGCCATAAGTGCCAAGTTGGAGTTGGATGAGGAGGGCTTTCTGGCTGAGAATGGAGGCTCTTCACCCAGCGAGCTGAAGGAGCTTCAGTTCCGAGTGGATGAGTTGGAGCTTCTGAAGGTCCAGCATATGGAGCGTTTTCTGGTGGCTGCTCGGCGGGAGCTGGATGCCTGGTGGGATGCTTGCTTCTACACTCAGAGACAGAGATCTCTATTTTGCCCTTATTTCTCACATGAGTATTCGGAGGAGCTCTTGGTTGAGCATGAGGAGGAGATTGGAAAGCTGAAGGCTTACTTTCGGGGAAATGAGTCCCTCTTTCATCTGGTGGAACAGCGACAGACGCTATGGAATAAAAAGCTGGAGCTTGAACAGAAGGCGAAGGATCCCAATCGGTTTCAAGGGAAGAGCACGGATTTCTTAAAGGAAGAGAGGGATCGAAAGCGGGTGGAAAAAGTGAGGAAAATATATTTTTAATACTTAGAGAAATCGTCTAACTTTATTATTTATAACCTATACTTTCAACCAAACAAATAATAATTTTGCATTATCCATGAAAGACAAGAAAACACCCTTATCAATTAAACAACAAATAGTAATAATACTTGTCAACAAAAAAAACAAAACCTTCCATACTTAAACACGGAAAATTGATTTCAATACTTAAAACAATCAACTAACATTTTCTTAACTTTTGGTATGATAAATGGCAAATATTATCAGTTAAATATTCAAAAATGGTGGATAAGATTCGTATTTAGAGCGTTAGTAATTTTGATCATATTAATAACTCACATTTTCAACATTTATGTTTTTAAATGTGACAGATAAGTTCATTTTGATGGAAAATTCAAAGTCCAAGTGTATACTCATAATCAAGAAACGACCGGGTACCCGGCCCGGGTCCTGGCTGTTTTTTGAGCGTCCCGGCCTGGTGTCCCGGCTTTTTTATACACCGGGCCAGGACATCAATATTTTTTCAATATTTCGTTTGTCATTTAAAAAATTAAAAAATCATCACTTCATAAACTTTTTTGGGGTTCTTTTCTTAAAAAAGTCGCCACTTTTTTGTAGATTCTTTTCTAAAATAAAACGTCGTCAATTTTTTTGAGATTCTTTTCTTAAAAAATGTCACTTTTTTAGATTCTTTTCTAACAAAAAAACGTCGTTACTTTGTTTGGAGATTCTTCACTTGAGAATGTCGAAAGAACGAAAATATATATTATGTCCCGACCCGGCTTGAAAAATTTAAGTCCCGGCCCGGGTCCCGGCTAAAAAATGTGTCCCGGTCGTTTCCTGCTCATAACATAATTGCATTCATATCCAACATCTTCCTTTCAGCAACTCCCCAAAATTGAAGAGAACTTGGAGGATGCCATGGAAGGGTATCGCCTCCATATGGGAAAGAGTTCTTGGTAGGTGGGATCCCTTATAGGACCTACATGGAGAACCAGATCCGAGAGCATGAGGAAAACATTCAAAGAGAGAAAATGGAGAAGGCACTGGCCAAGAAGGAACTCATTATCCAGGAGTCTCGCTATGGCTCCACACCCGCTAAATTAAATTCCACCTCCAAGAGGAAAGCACCTCAATCCGTGGACGTCAATATGAGCAAAAGGAAGAGAACTGATTCCACGCGAGGCACCATCAACTCAACGAGATCGGTGAGAACGCTGTTAAAATGCAAAAGAATATGATATGGTATGATACCGTTTTAGCTACCAGAGATAGAAAGATAAAAAACAGTGGTCGATTGAGATGTTATTTTGTTTCAATATTATACGGAAGATATAATTTGTTATACTAGCCCAAGGGCGGAGTGGCCACCGGGACTATTCTCGGTGGGCCGCTGGCCTCAAGAAACATAAACGGCCGTTGACAGCCTCCCAATGGCATATTGGGGCATGTTTAAGGCCGGCGAGGGCATAATTGTCCCGGTGAATAAATTATTCCCTCTCCGTTCCTGTACTAGCCTAATAATAAGACTAACATTCTTGGAGCTTGATTGGTGGAAAGAAGAGATGCAACAATAATAATGAAAACATTTCTTCTCAATCTTTGAATAGACACATCCAAGTATCCTAACCCATTTATGGGGAACTTCCAAAGCCAATCATTGCATGGTGTCATCTGGTTATCACCTTCCATTGCCTATTACATTAAAAGATGATTAATAAGTACAAGATTGTGCACATAACAAATGTTCAACTCATATAATTGAATACAAACTATATTATATATTACAAAATATAATTTTGTACTTTAGAGAAAATATAATATTTTTAAAAATAATTGCTTAATATTACAACATTAGAGTTAAAATTCATTGAATTTCACGTCTGCATTATTTCGTTTTTATTCCCGTTACAATAGTCAACTCGGTCCACCCTTCACACACGATCCATTTCGACTCGCACCGTTTCTTCCTCCTCTAGCAGATCAAGATACGGCCCCGATGCGTTCCATTGTGAGCGGTTCCGGAGAATTTAAGATGTCTCTACGCTCCTTGGACGATAGGAATCCATTCCTAGTAAGTTTGGCTAAAAAACAAACAAATCGTATTGACTCTAGGGTTGGACTGTATGAAAATTTTAATACCGTGGTATGGGCCTTCCTCAATACCGTGGTATACGGTATTATCGCGGTATTTTCTTTGCCGTCCTAATATGTTCTAAAATATGCATTATATACTCAATATGTTCTAAAATATGCATTATGTACCCGTTTCCTTAAATTACACAAATGCATGCTGATCAGAACCATGTAGGCATTGTTTTTTTTATAGTTTTTTTATTTTTAACTAAGGCTACGTTTCATGGCTGGATCTAAAATTTGCCACCAAAAACACAATTTATTTAGGAACTTCTTTGGACTGTATTCATGGCCATACCGTCCAAACGCAATACCGTCACGGTAAAACGGTATACAGTTTTACAGTCCAACCCTAATTGACTCCTCCTGCTTTGATACTTATTGTTTATTTTTTCTTCTTCATTTCAGAACCCAAAGGGAATAAATGCGAATAGCACCCTTCAATCAAATTCAGTGAGTACTTTGCATTTGTTAATTATTTATTCAATATACAGATTTGGGCTGTTGTTTATCAATATAGTAATAAAATCACTTCATATTTCATGATAAGAAAATATGAAGTCTCATATGTTCTATACCTAGAGGATATAGTATCGAAGCAACGTATGCTAATGTTAAATATTGGAGTATTTTTTAACTCTCCATTGTTGGGGAGAAAACAGCAACACTAAGAACTAAAGAGAGAAAAAGAGAGGTTTGATATTTCTATAATGGGAAAAGGTAAATTATATACTTTGAAGTTTCACTCTCTCTTTGCCTCTTTTTGGCACTTTGGTTTTTTCCACCAACAATGGAGGGTTTACTGTAATTCCTTCGTGAGTAATTTTAGCGTCCACTCTTCCATTGCAAGCCTTTTCATTGCACGCGTTTTCTTCGTTCTCTTTTCTTTGCAGAGTAATATTAGCGTTCGTCTTTTCATTGTAGGCAATTTCATCGCAAGTAATTTCTTCGCAGAGTAATTTCTTCGCAAGTTTCATTTTTGTGAAGGATTTAGTCGCAACTGTGTTTATATATATATATATATATATATATATATATATATATATATATATATATATATATATATATATATATATATGAATTGTTTTTCGTATGTCATCAATGCAATGCTTATTCGTTCTGGTTTTAAACTATTTTAGCCTATGCATTAGGCATATCAAGGGGTCCTATATGTATCCATTTTTTACATATAAGCTGCACCCAATGGAAAGTACATAAAACTTTCTGCACTTTGCCACCTTATATTCTGTTTTGAGCCTTCTTCCTCAACAGCAGACAAACCTAAGTTTTTCTCAGAATAAGCCTTCTTATGTTTATATGTATCTCTTTCACCCTATAATCGAGCCGGTCCGACGCCCGCCCGTGAGTGACGTCATAGAAATATATAATGCGACTCATTTCTCTGATAAAAATATTAATATAATGAAACTAATCGAAACTCATTAATTTACTTTTGAAATGATTAAGAAAATTCTCAATGAGTTGGAACCATTATTTATTGATTATATCTATGGTGTCTTGTGTAAAGTTTTTCTACACTAATAATAGGTTTTTACAATTTTTAGTCTATGACAATTAACCTAACCTATTTTTAAATGGTGATTGGTCCTGGGTGTATTTTTATTTTTGTCATCGACTAGATAATGATTAGCCTTTTGTCAGTTACTCAAAGTAATAGTTATGTATAATACAAATATAATTTTTTTAATTTATAATATTAATCTTAATACTATCAACTTTCTTGCATGATTTACTTTTGACTTTTCTTTTATCCCAACCAAGACACCTCGACAATTAAAGAAAACTCCCAGGACGGCTCTCACCACCGGAGGAAAGAAATCCATAGGACGTCGCATGAGATCCACCGCAGCTCTCAGCAATCCCCCACCGTGACTGCCAAGAAAACCCTCTTCAAAACCCCCTTCAAAACTCCCGTCCTCAAAAGAACCTTTACCCCAACGGGTTCCTCTGCTCAATACGACGCTCATCCTCTAGAACTACACGGAAAAAACTATGATCCCTCTCTACTACTACTACTACTTGAACATTATGTGACCTCACCATAGAGATTCTTAAACAAACAAACAAAAACTTAGGGAGCTCATTAAAAAGTACATCATATTTTGAAAATAAGTTATCTTACTTGAGTTGTCTAGGGAAAGCGAAGACAAAATCTAGTAAAATTTATACCTACTTTCCTTGCCATCTGATGGCCTAGAAATTGACAGCTGACAATGGGTCTTAGCGTATAAAAGTGACAAATGATAACAAAAAATATCTTCTTGTCCCAATCCCAATGTATGTATTGAGGTGGTAATTTTTGTTATTTAAATCTGCCATTTTCTATTTTAAGTCATGTAGACAGTAAAAAGTTATATGCATAAGAAAGGCTATTCATTAACTGAAATGTTAGCCCCAAAAGAATGAAAGGTTTTGTTATTTATTTTTTATCTTTGATCCCTTTTCATATAAAAACTTATCTCAGAAATAAGATCATTGTGTCAAAGCATTAGCGGAACAGTTTCTAAAAAATACAAACACAATAATTGGAGTCAATAATCTTAAATATATGAAAACTCGGCAATATGCAAATAAAGTTCCTTGTAAAAGCTCCATCAATGATGTAAGAGGCTTATCAATTAGGATAAAATCAACTCTTAACATCATTTATTTTTCTATTGTACATTTTCATATAGTCTCTCACGAGGTTAATATCCATTTGATGATCAACACACTTTATTCAACGTCTTTTACTTAGACGTCTCTAGGTTAGACCAAATATAACTAATATGAAAGATATATAATCGATGTGGGAAAATATTAAGTATTTGGGGAATGAATGAAGTTATCATATTTGTTATTTATATGAAGAAAATGAGAAAGATTGTAGCAATGAAACATTGAAGAGCACTCTTAGCCTTATTTCTAATCATAAGACATGGCGATTCGCAGTTATAATTGAATGAGTAGAAAACATTCCTTTTTAACCTAGCTTTTTAACGGTTTATCCTTTAAAAACCCTATAAATATTGGGCATTTAAATCCTGATCCCGGTATAGCTTTGCTTCGCGATTTCTGTTTTTGGAGAGTAAAACAGTATTTTTTAGACATCGTTTTTAGTCATAACGATGAAAGGAGATATACAAAATAACTTGATATTTTATAATATTAATTGGCATATTTATAATTTAAGGAAATACGATTTGACGAGTATGCATTGTCATTGCCAATGGTGACTATTGACATTGTTAAAACGATATCTCCCATTAAATGTTCTAAAAAATGCAATCCTTATGAAAAATTTGACAATATAATGTCTACATCAAATAACGATCAGTAATATTTTTATCAGCTTAACACTTGTAGTTTCAACGCTGAATAAAAACGATACTTTTTATACCGCTCATCGTTATTAAAGAAGTACACCAATTGCTTTTTTTTTTTCGTGACATTTTAACATCTAAAACCAATTGCTTATTTAATATATAAATATAATTAAAAACTGCAAATAAATGTTATTGTGAACATAATTGAAACTATTTTACAATATGTTATACAATCGGTGACACTTCTTTAATAACTATTAGCCGCAGAAAAGATATCGTTTTTATTCATTCTTAAAAACTAATAAAATATAAGCAACCAAAAAATTAACCCAAATAAAATATTGCTAGATTGTACTATTGGATGCTTAGTAATAAAAACACTAAATATCAAATTTAATAATCCTTCATGATTGAAAACATCCACAGTCAGCCCCTCTCTACTTTCTGGAATGACCAATATATATAATATAATAATATAATATATATAAACAATGCTTTACCCTCTAAAGCTAACCAATAATAACATTATTGTTCTGGTCTACGCTTCGTTTTTTTAATATCTCTATGGTTTATATATCCCTGACGAATCTCCTTTGTTTTTATGTCATCCCAAATCATCGATTCAAAACGATAAGAAAAATCTCCGAAAATATGTAATTATTTTATTGCTCACAGCATGAGTGCTGCCATTTTAGGAATATGTTTCTTTTATGATGCATACCAATATTTTATTATATATACATTCGTCTTTTAAAACTAGCATTCTTATCAGAAGAATGACAGAATGGCCCTTCTATTATTAAACGCATACCAGTTGTAATTTGCGAGACAAATTAACTAAATTAAAGAATTCTTATGTCGTCCATATAAATATCTTTAACTTGGCAAAGAACAATAATAACTTAGTAGCCAAGAATTAATCCATTGATGAAGTCAATAATATTTTTTCACAAATAATAATTTTTTACATCAATAAATATGACAAAAATAATGCTATCATCAATGGATTTTTATGGACTTTGATGCATAGAAATGTCCAGTGCCTTGGTAACTTCTTAAATGCCAGCTGATACAAACAATTATGATTTGCAATAGCGTCAAACTGTAGTACTTAAGTTATTTTCTGTGTATGTGTATGCTCTTTTATCATCCTATTTCTTTTTTGCTTAAATTGTATACATGTATCCTGTGATTTTTTTCCTTACTTTTACATAATTCATACTTAAACCATACCAATAACTTTGTAAAGATATACATATATTTTGTTTGTTTTGAAGTACTAATAAATATTTTTCATTTTATTATTTGTAAAATTCATTTGACCTCTCATCCAAACGATCTGAAAAATACATGATATTCAATATAATAATACTATGTGGAAGGAGTAAATATGAACACTTGGAAATGTAACTCATGTTATTGATAGTTTATTGTTTCGAGTCCAGACAAAGAATGTGATAAATTATTCAATATGACTCGAGATAATATTCTAGCAGAAAAAAAAACCTATTTAAATCTTCTCTTTTTGATATTTATAGCGATTTGTCATTGTCATTAAGAATTGCTGTAAAATAAGCTGAGACGGAAATATTTTCTATATAACAGGCACGGTTCCGTAGTTCAGTTCTATAGGGAAAATGACAAATGGCCTTGGATCATACGTTTAAGTATTTAATGACGTCACAATACTCTGCTCCATCAAATCAGTGCCTTACAGCAGGACCAAGGTCCTGACTATATACAGGTGTTACTATAACAAAAGGAACAAAACTGCAGACTTAAAATTCGATGACGTCACTGAATCCAATAAATACGAAATATAATTCGTAATGTAAGATTCTATAATTAAGTGATTAGAAGAAAAAATCAGCAATTTATATTTCATTTGCTCATACAAATATATTGTTAGCTAAAATGTACATAATTCTACTTATTATTCTATAAGTTTTTCCAACGTAAAAATATTTTTCGACAATAAGAGCATCAGGAAAGCTTGTAATTAATTACTATTGGGGGGGTCTTACACTTATATATTACCTACCAGTATATATTTTAGAAATGTATCTCCATTTATTATTGATTCTAAATGTTTTTTGTGTACCCCCGCCCAGAGAGAAGAAGAGTATTACACTATAAAATGTGTCTCTCGTGACTAGACAATGAGGTTGCGTGTTTATGGTGGGCAAATCAAAAATATCAAACTCTTCTATCTATTAAAATATTTTTTGGTGTTAGTTCAACTAAGCTAATAAGTTGTATTATAACTTATTGATCAATATGGTGAATGGATGTGTAGCTGTGGATTGCAGGAATTCTACTCACAATGGAAATGGAGTGTCATTCCATAGATTACCTTCTGATTCACATTCAAGGCAGAAATGGATACGTGCTCTGCGAAGAAAGAACTGGAAGCCTGAGGATAACGTCGATTATCGAATTTGTTCAGAACATTTTTTGCCATCAGACTATAAAGACATTCCTGGAAATAGGAGGTATTTGAAAAGAGGAGCTATTCCAAGCGTTTTTTTCCTACCTTTCCTCGTTATTACCAATCAGCGCCCAAAAAGGAGAGGAGGGAATTGATAAGGCAAATTAATGAGCCCACTGCAGGTATGCACATAAATTGAATGATTGACAATGTAAATTTTTATAAAATGTATTTAGTTATAAAAAGAAAATAATGAGTAGACAGTAAGGGTGAGACTAATGATTCTAAAAAGCTCCAATAAACCTTAAAATAAAATATAGTTTTCTATGAACTAGCAGTGTTTTTCGAATTTGAATGACCAATATAGTTATACATATGATATAAATATTTCGTTTGAAGTTATGTAAGTCTCTTCCATAGTAAACGAATGCTTTCAATTGTAATTTGGGGGGGTGTGTGAAAGTATTTTAAGAATTTTATTCTATCAATCAGCTCCTTCTCATTGGTATCATTAGATATTGTTATCCAAAATTGTCAAAGTATAAATTTCTCTGCAGGACCAAGCCGGATTGAAGACGAGGTGGAGGAAGAGAAGGGGAATGAGGACGATGCAAAGCAAATTTTTTATGAACATGGGTATGCGTACCCAGATGATAAAGACCTTATCCGTAAAAAGTGCGAGGAGCTTAAATCAAGGGTTTCAATACTGCACCAGAGCAATATGAGACTAGCAAAGCAGACGCAGAGATCAGCAAAGAGGAACCATAAACTTATGGACACCATCAATGGACTAAGAGAAGAAGGCTTGATAAATATGGAAGCCGCTGTTGCCCTTGAAAAATTCGATGGTGACCGAGACCTCATTTTGCAATTGCTTACTAGGAAATCTAAGTCCTCAGCTTATTCCGAAGAAGTTAAGGAGTTTGCCTTTACTTTACATTTCATTCTCCAAAGGCTTATGATTTTCTAAGAAAAACTTTTGCACTGCCATCACCCTCATCTCTCCGAACTTGGTTAAGTTCATTTCCTGTCTTCCGGGTTTTCAATCAGAAGCTTTTGAAGAATTAAATAGAATGAGGAAAGAAGATTCTAAGGCTATTTACAAGGATGCTGCTCTTTTAGTTGATGGTATGTCTCTAAAGGAGCTTGTAGAATTCGACAAAACTTTGAAAAGGACCTTTGGGACAGTTGACTATGGTTCCCTTCACTTTGGAGAATCAGAAACAGCTGCCAAGGAAGCCATTGTTTTCATGTTGGTCGGGTTGAAGGGCCACTGGAAGCTACCTGTTGGTTATTTTTTTGTACGAGGAACAAGAGCTGCCATTCAAGCAGGGCTTATTAGAAACTGCCTTGAGATGAGCCATCAGGTTGGAGTTAATGTTTGGACCCTCACTATGGACGGAACTCAGCACAATATCAGCACATTTAATGCATTAGGAGCGAACCTTCAGCCCAACGACTTGAATGAATTGAAAACTACGTTTTCAAACCCTTGTCCTGGAGCAAATCATTTTGTGAATGCTATTCTTGATCCCCCCCACATGATTAAGCTCGTGAGATCTACTATTCATGACTACGGAGCTTGGTATGGATTGGAAGAGGAGTGGTGAGATGGGAATTCCTGGAAAGATTGCACATGCTCCAAGACAAGCATGGATTTAGATTGGGCAACAAATTAGGAGAAAAGCACTTACGATATAAAAGAAATAAGATGAAAGTTGTTTTAGCTGTACAGGCAATAGCTAGCGACAGTGTTTCAAAATCTTTAAGGTGGCTCCATGGAAACTCTATTGATGGATTTGACAACGAAGATGTATTGGCAACTGCAGATTTCATTGAACTGCATGATAAGCTATTTGATATTTTAAATTCAAGGAATGGCTTGGGCACATCGTTGAAATCCTCTTTGAGTGCTTGTAATTTTACTGCTTGTGAAGATGTGTTTTCTAAAGTTATAGCTATGTATAAAAATCTCACTACACTCGATGGAAAAAAAGTGATCATGTCACCTCGTAAATGCGGCTTCTTGGGATTGCTGACTTGTATTCAATCTGTGAAGACACTTTACCAAGAAACTGTTTTAACTGCTCATCTCGAATCGCTATCTTGCTACAAGTTCAGTCAAGACCATTTGGAGACCTTTTTCTCATCCATCCGGTTAAGAAACGGTTGGGCCTACAATCCTACACCTAAACAATTCAGATGGGCTTTCAGAAAATTGCTGGTGAAAGCAGGAAAAATGTATTGGGCAGTGTAGCAGCAAATTGTATTGCTCAAGACGAAACTGTGGTCCTCTCTCTTTCATCAGCTTCTTTCTCCGGACTCGAATTTCAACAGCAGTTCGATATTATGGAGTTTAGCTGTAGCTATGAGTCAGGAAAGGAAAACGACGTCGAAAATCATTTTTGTACTGTTCGAGATTGTAAAATTTGCTCTGCTACAATAGCATATATTGCCGGGTTCTATTGTAAAGTGCTTCATAGTGCTTTAAAATGCATTGAATGCAGAAGTGCTTTGAAGCATTCTGAAATAGATCCTTGTCCTAATCGTTCACTTATTTTAATGAAGAACTATGATGAAGATGAAAAAAAGGATTACTTACTTCATCCCTCTGGATCACTTTGTGAGCTCCTTTATCATACCGAAGAAGTTCTACGATCCAAAACTATTTCTTTTTATGATAAAAAAGCTATAGAAAAGTTAACTTACATTTGCCTCCTTAAGTTAAAAAGTAATATCTTTAGTTCTGTAAATGTTGAACATTGCTCCAACACTGCAATTGGAACAGAAAATCACTTCAATTGTTTAATTCATCTTGTATTGAAAAAATACTTGTCATTGCGACTAAAAAAAACTACTAAAAGATGATCACAATAGGAGGGGAATTTTCGCTGGAAACTTTATCCATCGTCAAAGAATTTTTCGTGCCCTTTAGGTCCAATTTGAAATAAGTGTTTTTTAATACAAGATCTCTTATGTATATGTTAATTTCTATATTTTGTTACTAAATCTTATTTAAATGTATAATGTTTCAATATTAAACTTATTTAATTAATCTAGTATTCAACATTGCTATTTAATTTATTGTAAACGATAATAATGATAATATAACTATGTATTAAGATTTCATTCCTTTTTTATTCAACGGAACTTTTACCCACCAGCTCTACGCAACCTCCAACTTCCTGTAAAAGACAAATATTTTTTTAATAAAAACACTTCCTTTGGCCTCTC
>CP045903.1:9678637-9704946 GCA_013387185.1 Caligus rogercresseyi
AGGAGTTACTATATACTCGGATATCCCCACGAAGGAAACAAAGCATATCTCTAAGCTTGTCAGTATCAAAGCAATTCGTGAGTTAAATGACAAATTCTGTCACTCATGGCTCCAATTTGCGAAAAGAGCAAGTCCTGAGTTAAACAAATCACTCCATTGAACATGGAATTAAGATAACGTTTGCTACAGAGTTAATGCATTTCATTGCTGAAATGGTTTTAATGTCATTTTATAATTTGTTAAAACTTATTTCTCAATTAATTTGTCCCAACAGCAGTCAATCAGTTCATGTTTGGAGTATATCCAGAGCTGGGATTCGGTACCGCCGATACGGTATTTGGTAGATTTTATTATATATATCGAATGTCGATCGGAGCGGTAGATAAGAAAGAAAGAGAAATTTATTTATGTATCTGTGACTTCTTCATATCCATTTAGATTCGGACAATTTATAACAAAAGACAATTAAGTACATAATTTGTTATAATTTTATTAGAGATTACTTGAAATTAATACATGTTATTTTTATATAAATAAGTTATGCACTCGGATTTTGAAGGAAATGGAAAGCAATTGCTAACAAATATTTCCATAACTGCTTTTGTTAGTCGTTGTCCGATATTAAATACACTTTTTTAGCTCCAGAGTTTTTTGTTTTTTTTGCATAGTCCAACTTCTTCACATCACCACCAGGTAACAACGCTTCAGCTCTAAATACCGACTTACATTCGGGTGTCGCAGCTCTGAGTATATCTATCGATGTTATTATTTTTAACATTACAAGAATCATTCAAAATAAATTGCTTCAACTCAACTTTTATATCATTGTTGATCCTTGTGCATCGGAGTTTAATTAATTAACATAGGTACTATTATTCTAGAGATATAATCTTAACCCTTATATTGTGTTAGAAAGCTGTTTACACCTGTGGTGTTCGCGGGTAAATTTTTACCGTGATTTGAAAATGCTTTAAAATGCTTAAAATCACCAATTTTCTTCCAATATTGTTTTTCAAGTCATTGTTGGCTTAGTATACATTCATATAAATGGAACCAGTGTGGGAAATTCTTTAGTTGGCTCCACAGACACAGTGTTTTAAATGTACCACTCGTTTTTGAATGTTTGTGTACCTGAATGCGCTTTCTATATGTGTCTGTCTGTGCATGTGAAAGAAGCTGTGTGTGTGTGTGGTGGGGGGGGGGGGGCATAACTGGGCTTATTGGGCCACAATTGATCCTCAGAGCAACCCATAGCTTTTAGGTGATGCATAAAACAGCCAGTATTCTCTGCCGGGTCATTTTGACCCGTAACACCACAGATGTAACTTTTTTTTTGGAGACCTTTATAATTTACTAAAATGGTGAAAAATGATATTTCTGCGTTCAATCGGGTGTGTCTGAGGATTAGATGAAGCCTCATTCCAGAGCAAAAAAGCAAATGGTAATTTTACACATTCAAACTAGAAAACGGGTCAATTTTGACCCGAACACAATAGAAGGGTTAAGAGATAACATCCCTTGGGTCTTGATAGGATCCTGAAACATAATCATAATGTATAAGAAGGTTCTGTCGATAGCTTTTATAAAATATTTGCCGTTTATATTAAATAAATTCTTACGACACTAAATTACTACCCCACTAATTTATCGTATGTGTTTGTCAGTTAATATTTTTGTCGCTATCGAGTTAATGGTCAAAAGTCGATTTTTTTTGTTAATTGTAGATTTAAAAAAATAGTTTTATATTTAAAGCAAATTGAAGGGACAAATCCTTTTATTGTTATCGTAAGTTAAATATTTATATATATATATATATTTATGTATTGTTATCACAAGTCTTATTTAAATATAGGTAACAGAGAAAAAACACTGGCTATTCGGCGACCAAAACATAATTAATTGATGAAGCCTTTTTAGCGAATATTTATGATGTTAAATAGCACAAATGTAATAATAGTAATTTTTTTCCTTATTTCCCCTAGGAAAAAGGGGAATCCCAAAAGACCGTCTGTCAAGGAGCAAAAGATAAAAAAAGCTAAAACAAGAAGACTTCCAAGTGCAGAGATCTCCATGGTCAAAGAAGTTATTGAGCGATTCCCAAAAGTAAGATGACCGACGATATAATATAGAGAGAAAGTGAACTAAATTTGTGATGTTAATGATTCCTGCCAAAGTTTGGTGGTCGAAAATAATGCTATTACTCTATTTATACTTATGAAATTTTGTTCCGTTTCATCATATAGTCTTTGTCTCAAATTAAAAGATATGCTAGATATTTCCTAAAACAATTTGAAATATTCATAGAAACTTTTATTACTTTAAAACCACCAACTTACATAATTAACTATCTAGTTTTTAAAGATAGATTGACGACATTTAAAAAAATATATGTTTACTTTTGTCATATGTAATAATATCTTTAATGCCCTTGAGTGATAGGCTTCTTTATGGCATGCCGTATTGAAACTTTGTTTAATGTAATCAAATTTATTTCTATGAAAGCTAATGCAATCCCATAGCTTTTTTATTTGGTACAAGTATAGAATGATGCAAGTCCAGCATATGAAGAGTGGGCAGTATCCTGGCATTCCCTCAGCCAAAAGGCCAGTTCTCCATCAAAATGATATACTATTTCATATACTACCAGAAGAGTTCATTTTGATGGAGAGCTGGCCTTTTGAGACTCCTTAGATTTAGCATGTGATGGACCCGACTTCAGTCCATCACATGCTAAATCTAAGGAGTCTCAAATGATCACATAGAATGAAATGAACGATTTCGTTCGTGATCTGCCTAATTCTAGGCAGAGTTGCTTGGACGGGAACAATTAAATCTCTTTAAATACCCGCTACAGCAATACAGGGTTTATGGCGCTCTTTATCGACTCATGAAAGGCAAGTTGAAAAGCTGTCCTGCTCCACATAGGCAGCAATGTTATATCTTCTATCTCCATTGGCCAGGCTGCTTATATGAAGGGAACTTATGAAAATACGAAATCACTGTTGATAGGAATACATTCTGATCAGCATGAATGACGGATGCTTTGTAGTGAATTGAAGGTGATTGTACTTGTGCCTGGTCTTCAAAATTTATACACCAAATACTGCTGTTTTTTGTGTGTGAATGGTATAGCCGAGACATTTCTGCTCATTATGTTAAGACGAGACTGACCAAAGCGTCAATCATTTCAGCCAGGAAGCAAAATTCTCTTACGCGAAACACTGATTGATTCCTCCTAAATCTTCCTTTACACTTTAAATTGAGTTTGATGAAAAAATTGTCAACAACATGGACAAATCCAAGCCTGCCTTCCAGCTTCTTGGAAGAAGTTTGTGAGTGAGGCTGAGCGAATATTAAAAATGGCGTGTTTCTATGGCCACAAATTTGTTGGCTTCTACAAGATGATGAGTTCTAGAGCTTACTTGTGGCAGAAAAGAAAGTAGCAGTAGAGGCCTTCAAGGCAGAAGTTGCAGGTTATCTCAGAAACAATCCTGCGGAGACTATGAGAACTCGTAGTAAACTTGCTGTCAGCACAAACAGGGCTACAAGAAAATCAACTTTTTCACTTTCAAATGTAATTTTTCCCCTACGAATTGTGTATTTGTGAGTTATGAGTATGGAACGTTCCCACCAAGACATTACAGTGATGGGAAAGAGACACTAAGGAAAATGGAGCTCATCCGTGCTTACGAACTTTTATTGGACGTAGAGGCGAGATGCTAACTCAAATGAGTACAATAGACAAATCAAAAAGACATAAAATCAGTAGTTCAGGCTATGTCATCCTAGTGTACTTGTGTTTTCCATAGAGATTAAAGATAAAGAGCTTATTCCCTTCAATAGCAGAGAAACATCGTCGTCCAGCTGTATTATGTGTGTCCACTATAAACAAAGTAATTTGAACTACGTCATCGTAAGCTGATCATATATATATATTCTATCTATGATCAGCTTACGATGACGTATTACAAATTACTTTGTTTACATTGGACACAAAAATATAGATGATGGGAATAAGCTCTATATCTTTTTATCTCTATGGTGTGTTCTGGTAAGGATGTCTTTTGATGTTGTTGGAAAGCCTGTTTCATGTATCAATATTATGATTATCGAAAAAAAAACCGATGATTAAAAAAAAAAAAACGAGAGCCAATTAAATAATTTCTATTTGATATTTGACATTAAAGCAAAAAAACTTGTTAGATATTGGCTAATATGGTTTTGGAATCAAAGGACATACGAAAATTGTTATCAAGTATTATTTTCATATTGAAGAAAAAGGTCAATATAGAAGAGTTTCAAATAAACATTTTTTAACATGATTTATTTATTTATCAATCCTCGATTAGTGTTCTAATAAATCAAAAAATAAATAATTTTAAACTATAATGTTTATTTATGTTTTTATAAACACAATTTCCTTTTTATTATCTTTTATTATTTATGTGTAATTATGTATTATACATGTTTTAAATAGAATAAAGACCTTGCTGATGAAAAAAAAAAGTATAGAAAAACTTTTAAAGCATATTTTAAAGTACATAAAAAATATTATTATTAAGAGGTTCTTGATCCTTTTCCTGCTGATGAAGTATTTGATTGGTCGCTGAGGTATTGATCGGGGATAAATAAATAGGGATCAAAACGTAAAACTTTTTCATTTATGAGGAGTGACGTTTAAGACAATAAAGTTTTTACTTTCTATGTATATGCTTGTAACAATAGTAAATTACAAACACTACCGTCTCAATAATATCTGATCGAGGCTATCTCTTTTTGTAATCATTTAAGCCTTTTTCTATTGTAATAATGTAGCAAAGACTAAATTAAATACAAAAGAGACTTTTTTCTAAAACATTTTCATTAATAAATGAAAAGTTTGGTTGACGTACTGTCATTCATCATCCTCCAATTCTTCAAAATCTTTCACTTTTAGGATTGATTTTGATTCCCTTACTCACAATTCATTTATGTTTTAGGGTGTGGATGAGGAAACTTTTACAAAGAACTTCATTAAAATCCACGGATTCTGTTTAAATCATGATAAATACGGCTTTCCCAGCTTAAAGGACTGCCTGGAGTCCCTTACCGGCTTTATTAATGTCAGTTCTCGAGGGCAAGGTAACTTCTATTACCCCTCCGCGTCTCTCAATGCCGAGAACTCAAAAAACCAAAGGCCTCCTCCTGTAACTCCATTCCCGTAGTCGTAGTTACGAACCTTGATGCTCTCATGCGAAACTTTCCCTCGGGTTTGAATCAAAGCCTCTTGATGAAGGAGTACGAGAAACAATACGGAGAGCGATTAGAGTTTCAAGACTTTGGTTTCTCAAATTTGACCGGGCTGATCAAAGCTCTACCCCTGGTCTTTAAAACAGATGAAAAGGATTCTACTCTCTGGCATCCACGCATACGATGCTCCTCATCTCCAAAGGTTCTAGCGGAAGTGAACGAAGGGATCCGGAGGTCTTGAAGGCTGAAAAGGGGATTATGCTCTCCTCAGATGTGGGAAGTTCTATAAGGTGAGTCTTGGAGACCAAATGGTTATCCATTACTTGTCGTCAGTAAAGAGACATTTTAGGGGTATGGTTTTACCCACCATAGATAGATAGAAAGAAAGAAAAACCCAGCTGAGATATGCCAAACAACTTAAATAAATCTCTACATCTAGACAATGTTAGGGGAGAGTTCATGTTAAAAAGAAGAAAAATCATTGGTGATGAGGGAAGCATTGAACTTCACATTAAAAGAAAATGTATGTCCCGATAAGACACGAGTCTTATGAATAGTGAAAGGTGAGAGATTTGTGACTGGCAACTTAGTATGTCTAAATCGACTTTTCTATCTCTATATTGGGTAAAACCATACTCATTTTTTGTCCGATGCCAATCTTTGTGGTCAACCAAACTATAATTATTCAAGATGTCCCATTACGTATATAAGTATAGAGTAAATTTTACTTACTACAAAAAAAAAGAGGACAGCGTTTTTCTGCATTAAAACATTATAATAATATCTTGTGATTTGTTTCCCCCCGAAAAATAATTAAATTACGTATCATTGTGAATACTTAAGGGATTTTAACACAATAATACGATTTTGTTAGTTTTACTCAGAGATAAAGATTCTTTATTGTGTGCCACTGCCTCGATTTTGGCCATTTTCCTCGCATGACAGTGGAAATTGCCTCGTCACAAATATTAAGAGTCAAGCATTCTTCTCAATTAAACTTATGCAATCCTTTTTTGTTGCCTATTTAGCTCAATGGGATTGCAGTATCATCTTTGTGTGGATATAAAAATGAGTATATTCGACCTAAGATACCCCTTTTTCAATTAAATTAAGCAAACCTTCCTTTCTCTCAGGAAGAGTCCAATATGTGCATATATCCATAAAATACAAGCAACATATAAACCATGGTGTTCAGGACAATACCGCCTAGGAAGAAATGACCCAACATAGAAAAGAAAAATGATGACTCATGAATAAAAAAAATTGTCCAAATATTTTATACAACTGAGCATTGAACAAATACTTTTTATCATATAAATTGAGTAAATAATTTGATTATACAATTATAAATAAAATTCTTTCTTTTTTTCTTCTTTTTTTCACAGTTCATATACAATAAACAAAGCATAAGATATATAATAAGATGCTAATGCGTAAAAAAATGCATTATTAAACATTATAGTTTAAATTTTATCATCCGAGCTGAACAATCTTAAAAATACATATCAATTCAAAGCACATAAAATCGAAATGACAAAAATTAACGAAAAAAACACGGAAAATTATAAAAAGTCTATTTGTAGTTTCTAAATCTCTTTAAAAGCTTCTTTATGGTGTCATTATAAAACTGCAAGCTTCAGATCTGAGGCCAAATTTCTTTCTGTTGCATTTGTAGAGCAATTGTAGGGCCCTAAAAAAATCAGATGATTTCAAGCCTAAAAAGTTATAATGAAGCAATTTAATTTATTTGTAAAAATATTCAAACTTTCTTATTGTTATATATGTATATGTTTTTACTTCTTTGTTGTTGTAGAAGCACTATGGCCGTCCCTGGATCTTTTTCATCTTGGTGTTCAAAACATGGACGAACTCCTTCTTCGACTTAGCAGCAGCAGCAAGGATCAAAAGAATCCGTTTTTTGAGATGCAAGAAATTGCGGGTCCTCATTATTTGGTGAGGCTTCTTCCAAGGGCCTCTTCAGATCTCGAGACGCCTCCTCCTTCCCAGTCCTCTCCCCTTTCGCATCAAAGTCCTTCCACCTCCATCAAGAGACGCAGTGTACCCTCAGCTGCTTTCTCAGACTTTGTACCGATCTTTGTGTATGAATTTAATGGGCCATATGACTTTCATATTCGTCTGGTTGACCAAGAAGAGGATTTTTGTGCCCTAATGGAATCCCTAAAGTAAGAGTTGTAAAATCGTCAATGTAAAGACATTGGTGGAAAAGGTTGAAAGGATTATGTTTTATCATCTCTATATTTATAATGAGCAAGTTACAGAAAGATCACTCTTATGAAAGGGTTTTAAAAAAGCAGTCATGTATTTATTTCCTCTATTCATGCAACAGAGAGAGAGAGAAGACCTTTGTTGCCTAAGATGAAAAGGTGACGACCTCCCACCAACTTTATTGCTCTTTTTGATATCAACCAATAACAAATTTCTTCTTTTTCTCATTCTCTTTTGTTTCTGAATAGTTCAAATGAGCTTTATTTTTGGTCAAATGACATGTCCCAAAAATCCATAAGTCCGGGACGTGCGGTGAAGTTACTTTAAAAGGTACTACTTTTGGGATCATGTTTATAAGCCTGAGTGATAACATCAGACTGATTGTAGGCCTTTTTTAAACACTGCTGTCCAGAAAACGACCTATGACATATAGTAAAAGGTAACGACGCCCTAAATTAATTGATCGTCGTTTTGCGCTACAACTATTTCTATTTACATTTCTACAGTTGAAATTTCTAGAGTTGAAATCTTACACATTGTAAAAATTCATCTTATTTGAGCAATTCAGGGAGAAGCTTAAATAAAATGTAGAACAAAAAAATTAAAGGCTCTAAAAAATCTAACTTACGCTCATGCCTTTCTTGTGTATACCATATTTCCTTGACCAAATCATATACACAGGCTTCAATTAGTTTTATATAAAATGTATTTCACGTTTTTTGGATTTTTAAAGTCGGGCACCCCTAGGATTTTATCTTAGTGTACAGAGATCATTTTGTGAAAGGTTAACGAAATCGAATATCGTTAAGTATCTCCTCAACGGACTCAAATATATATAGTAAACTTATGCATTATTTTTTGCCATTTAATCGCCTCTCAGGTCCTCAATTTCCATGATACAGAAAATGAGATAAGATCTCAAGGAATTCAAGTGATATATATATATATATATATCATGAAACAACCGGGACACCTTTTTTTTCGCCGGGACCCGAGCCGGTACTTAATTTTTTCAGACGGGCCAAACCAGACCGGGACTTAATATATTTCCGTTCCTTTTTCATTCTCAAAGTGACGTTTTTTTAGAAAATAATTCCTAAAAAAATTCTCGAAAAAAGTGACGCTTTTTTATAAATTAATTTTTAAAATATTTTTAGATTTTAAAAAGTCCTGGCCCGGTGATTTTTAGACACCGGTCCGGGCCGGGACACTCAAAAAACAGCCGGGACCCGGGTCGTGTACCCGGTCGTTCCTGATATATTATATATATATAACCTAATAATGAAAATTTGAACATGTATAATCGAAAATGGTTTTTGTGTTGACTAGGCCAGAAATAATATTTAGAGCCTATTTTGGTCTAAGTAGTAAAAACCGACAATATATTATATCTAAGATTCAAATGCTCTCAAGATCAAATGGATATCACATTGACGCTCTGCTTGGCTTTTCTTGTATTTATAATATTCTTCATAAAATCTTAAAGGCAATATATTTTTTTCCAGCTTATAAAACTTCCAAAGAGGACCACCAATATTATATAACTATGATACAGCAAGGCTCTAAAAATCCAACTTGTGGTCAGATCGACTCACAGGCTGCTCTCATGAATATAATATTGCCTTCATTAAATCTGAAAGGCAACATTTATTTTAAAAAATTATAGAAGCTGTAAATTCGTAGATATAAATTTATTTTCCCATTCCAAGAATCGAAATTCTCATTTTTCAATTTCAGCTCTTTATGCAACTCCTCTCATTCCTCTCTAAAAATGGTCAAGGAAGACATCCGCCCTGGGAACGTTGTAGCTGCTCTCTACGATGGTGTGTGGCATCGAGGAGAAATCCTAGGTGTCTCCTCTGATTCAACCCAAGTCCAAATCTCCTATTTTGACTTCGGAACCATTCGCAGTGGCGTTAAAATAGAAAACCTCCTCCGATTAGGAAGAAACTTCCTTTCCTTACCTCGACAAGCGTTCAAGGCCCAATTGGCCCATTTAAATCCCTCTTCGGCGAGCATGAGTCTCTTAATGCTGATGTTAAGAGAAAAATGAGAAAAGACCAGGACCGTGTCTTCCTGGGGAAAGTGATTTCTATTGACTCTGAAGACGTTTTACACCTTGAGCTAAAGGAGGATTCTGCTTCTTCTCCTCCTAATGCTCCAACCTTTAACGATCTCTTTCTCTCCCGAAATAGTGGGGATTCAAAGCTCTCATGGGCAAATCCAAAAATCCACTCCGTACGCCAAAGCCTCAAACTCTTGAGCGGGTCTCTTCCAAAAAGCCTGTCCCGATTCCCTCCTCTGGAGTGGTTGAGATCCCCCTACCAAATGATCGGACACTCATGTATCTGATTGGTCTACAACATGAGTCTTTGCAAGAGAGGGAGCCAATGGTGAGCTCCGCCGGGATTTCAGGACTCTTTCCTAAGTGGAAGAAAAAAGATCTTTTAAGGATCATGCTGGATCATAAGAAAATCAAATTTGAGTTCGTTACACTGCACAAGGAGAATGATCCCTGGATTGGGAATTTGTCGGATCTAAAAGGTAAATAAACTCATCATCCTTATGTTTCGATGAATTAATAACCGATAAACATATTATGCATAAGTGATATTAGGAAGAAATGGACCAAGGTAAAAAAAGGAAAATGATGATTCATGGAAGAAATGGACCAAATACAGAGGTAGGCAAGTTTTTGAATTGAATATTCAAATGGAGTATTTATCTAAAATTACAAAAATAAAATCATTCTATGTCATTATTTATTTAGTTTATATGAGAAATAGTATTTGTACAATACTTAGATATATTCCACTCAAAAACTTGCCTACATATGTACTTGGTCCATTTCTTCCATGAGTCATCATTTTCCGTTTCTACCTTGGCCCATTTCTTCTGGACACCTGCATAAGTAGTATACTTCTCAGGGATTTTTCTCTCGAATGTGATTGGTTAAAAGAAACTGATCCGCAATATTTTTTCTTTCTTTCTATTTTGCATCCAGTTATTATTATTGATCAGTGCAGTAGATCTCTGATTATGATAGTGTCTATGTATATATGAGTTTGTTCATCTCAGATGACGTAGAGCGAAGTAAAAATGAGAATGAAAAAATGGTTCCAATCTCGTGTACCAATGGGTTACCTGGTAATTACTACCGGGTGGAACGCAGAAATTGTTACACTCTTTAATATCTAAATTAAGAGATTTTGAAGACAGATTTTTAAATAGTCCAAGGTATTGGCAAAAAGCAACAACAAAAAAAAGCGTGCCTGATGAAAATTTCAAGTTCATCACTCAATCAGTTCACGAGAAACTGGCTTCAGAACGAGACACTCAACCAAGATCTGTATAATAAGGTCTGGGCAATACAAAAACAAACATGTAATCCTAGCAGTATAGCTACTCAATGACGTCACTGGAGAACGAATATATATATATATTTATTTATACACACACACATACATACATTACACAGGCCAACAAATTTTGGTCAATTTTTTTTGATTGAACGAAATGTACATAGATAGCTAAAATGAGACCTCCTGAATCCAAATCTGGCCTTACTTTTTCTGTGGCACATCCAGATTTTTTGATTTTTGAGTTTTTTTGAAACGGTCACTTTATGATGAGTACAATTTTTAAATACGATTCTTCGTTAGTATATTAAGTTTAAAAGAAAATTAATAAAATAATATTTGCTCGTGATGAATTAACAAATAAAAAATGGCCATTCAAATTATTTTCCTTCCATTCAAAGTCCTGGTATGATTTCAAAACTGGTGAAAAAGTAATCAAAATGGTTAATTTCAAAGTGATGCCTATAACTTCTTGGATTTTTATGAAATTACTCAAAAGAGACCATATTCCTATAGTCGAAACCCTTGCAAATCATGTTAAATTAATGTATTATTAGTTTAATTATTTTAACGACATATATTAGCAAATAAATAAAATTAATAAGCGCTTTTAATTTAAAAAAATTGCTAGGTTGGGTGACCATTTACAATAGTTGCGGGATTTGAAATAAGAAAACTAAGACATATTAAACATAGATAAACTTAAGTATATTATTGTACTATCTGATTACATTGAAATTTTAAAATGGTTCAAATTTTCTTTTTGCACTTTCTCGTTTGTATACTTTGTCAGAATCCCTTTGAATCGTCCAACAATAATCCGCCATCATATGTTGCGGGATTTAATATACAAATGTAGATTGTATTTTAGTCCCATAATACTTCTTCTGGATTTACTGGTTGTCATGAGTGTTTTCAATAGCCTAACGAATGATTCATAACGATATATTAGTTACTCAGTCTTAAAAAATATATTTTTCTCCAAAATCATGTCTCCAAGATCAAAGTGCAAAAATGATCCAAACAGTTTTTGCTACATATGTGGATACTATACATTCGTTCGTGATCGTCGAGACATAACCGAATTTATTGAATATGCTTATAAAGCATATTTTGGACTTACCCTTGGGGATCAAGACAAACAATGGGCCCCTCACACTGTTTGCCATAATTGTGGGGAAAAGTTACGTAACTGGACCAAAGGTAAACCCTATGGCTTACCTTTTGCAACTCCAATGACTTGGCGTGAACAAAAGGATCATACAACGGACTGCTATTTTTGTTTGGTGAATACCAAAGGCCATACCAAAAAAACAAAACACAAAATTTCGTATCCTTCAATTCCTTCCGCCATTCCACCTACCCCTCACTCTGATCAGCTTCCTATTCCTATATTTAAAGGATTCGATTCAGCTACTGCTTCTAATGAACCGTTTATGCCACTTATGGAGACCACACAAGAAAAAGATACTGAATGTAACTTTTCTTTCATTCAAAGTCCACAAAATGCTCAAAAATGACACAAATGGAGCTGAATGACCTTGTTCGGGATCTGGGTCTTTCAAAAAGTGGAGCGGAATTATTGGCCTCACGTCTACAGGAACATAGTTTACTGGACTCAACTGCAAAAGTTTCATACTACAGAAGAAGAGAGTATTCTTTTTTACGTTTTTTTGAAGAACAGGATGATTTAGTCTACTGTCATGATGTTCAGGGTCTTCTGCTGGCTTTGGGGATGCCAATTTATGATCCTAAGGAATGGCGATTGTTTATCGATAGTTCGAAAAGCAGCCTGAAATGCGTCATTCTTCATAATGGCAATGTGTATGGAGCCGTACCAATAGGATACTCAGTGAGCTTAAGAGAAGATTATGACGACATTAAAATTGTATTGGATCTGATAAAATATAAAGAGCACAAGTGGCAAATTTGTGTGGACTTTAAAATGATGAACTTTCTTCTCGGTCAGCAAAGAGGATTTACAAAATTTCCTTGCTATCTTTGTATGTGGGACAGCCGAGCTCGAGACCAGCACTGGATTCGAAAGGATTGGCCAAGACGCGAAACCCTGAAGGCAGGCCTCCCAAATATTTGCACAGATCCCTTGGTTGAGAGAGACAAAATTATTCTCCCACCCCTGCACATTAAACTCGGGATTATGAAGCAATTTATAAAGGCATTGAACCCTGATGGTGAGAGCTTCAAATATATTCCTACAGTATTTAAAAGGTTATCACTTGAAAAGATCAGGGCAGGCGTTTTTAATGGACCGCAAATTCGAACTCTCATAAAAGATAAGGACTTCTTAAAGAAAATGAGTCCAAAGGAAAAGAATGCATGGCTTGCCTTCATTGAGCTAATTAATAACTTTTTAGGCAACAATAAAGCGGAAAATTTCCGACACCTTGTAGAGGATTTGCTCACGGCTTTTTGTGACCTTGGGTGTAATATGAGCATAAAAATGCATTACATTCATAGCCACCTTGATGTATTTCCTGACAATTTAGGAGCTGTCAGTGACGAACAGGGAGAGCGGTTTCATCAGGACATGAAGATCATGGAAGAGCGCTATCAAGGCCGATGGAGCACACATATGATGGCGGATTATTGTTGGACGATTCAAAGGGATTCTGACAAAGTATACAAACGAAAAAGTACAAAAAGAAAATTTGAACCATTTTAAAATTTCAATGTAATCAGATAGTACAATAATATACTTAAGTTTATCTATGTTTAATATGTCTTAGTTTTCTTATTTCAAATCCCGCAACTATTGTAAATGGTCACCCAACCTAGCAATTTTTTTAAATTAAAAGCGCTTATTAATTTTTATTTATTTGCTAATATATGTCGTTAAAATAATTAAACTAATAATACATTAATTTAACATGATTTGCAAGGGTTTCGACTATAGGAATATGGTCTCTTTTGAGTAATTTCATAAAAATCCAAGAAGTTATAGGCATCACTTTGAAATTAACCATTTTGATTACTTTTTCACCAGTTTTGAAATCATACCAGGACTTTGAATGGAAGGAAAATAATTTGAATGGCCATTTTTTATTTGTTAATTCATCACGAGCAAATATTATTTTATTAATTTTCTTTTAAACTTAATATACTAACGAAGAATCGTATTTAAAAATTGTACTCATCATAAAGTGACCGTTTCAAAAAAACTCAAAAATCAAAAAATCTGGATGTGCCACAGAAAAAGTAAGGCCAGATTTGGATTCAGGAGGTCTCATTTTAGCTATCTATGTACATTTCGTTCAATCAAAAAAAATTGACCAAATTTGTTGGCCTGTGTTATAGATAGAGATTGATATATATATATATAGAGAGAGAGAGAGAGAGATTGATATATATATATATATAGAGAGAGAGAGAGATTGATATATATATATATATATAGAGAGATAGAGAGAGATTGATATATATATATAGATAAAAACGTTCTCCAGTGACGTCATTGAGTAGTCACACTGCTACATGTTTGTTTTTGTATTGCCCAGACCTTATACTCAACCCCCTTCCTTACCTGAGCAGCCATCTGAATCAAACTTTAATTTCAAGTTCAGAGTGTGACGTAAATGCTGCGACTGATTTTCTTGACAACCATTCCAGTATCTTTGTATCCAACAAGGGTATATATTTAGCTCGACAATTGCCTTGTCCTATACTTTCTTATACAAAAGGATCCTTTAATTTAAGTCGACAAAGATACCTTCCCATTTGGGACCCATACCTAAAGCAGTAAAGTTATTTTAATATTATTGACCACACTTTTAGAACTTGAAGTGATAATATATACCATAATCCCACCAACTCTTCCATTCTTAATGCCACGCCTCTTTCTTTCAACAACCATTACTTCCCAGACTAGTAACTGGTTATATACATTAGCAATTAATATATGTCATTAATATTAGCCACTCGCGCGTATTACTCCTTATTCATTATTTTTTTCTTTCTTCTCAATAGGGTCCCCGGATTTGATGAGAATATGGTCCGTCTTTTTATCTTCGTGACGTACCTAGCCTAATACCCCTATTCACCAATGAAAAAGACGCACGCATCCTTCAAGTTATATCCGAGCATATACCTTATTCTAAATAATGTATAATAATAAGTTGTGAAAATAAAGTTTTATATTATATAATATGTAATGTTATCTTTATTAAGTAGTATAGAACACAATGAGACATCTTTTTTTTCTGTGAGAAAAAGAAAAAGAGAGATACAAAAGACTTGAGAGAAAACGGTGGGATCAGATGATAAATTTTTGAGAGGGTTATTAGACTAATACAACAATATTATAAAAGAGGGGGGAAACCTTTGTATATTATATATATAGATATTTAAATGAATAAATCTGACAATTTAAATCAACAAATAGGTGGAGGGGAAGAATATAGTCACGGAATAGATATCGTGTGTGTGTGAGAGAGATGTGTTATACTATATGGCAGTGAAATACAGAGAAAATCGTACCTAAGATGGGGAAGAAAATTATTATTACAAAAAAAGTTCGCCAGACAAAAGTTGTTGAAATAATAATACACGACACAACAATGCATATTGTGTTCAGTCTCTTACATAAAAGGGGTATCGTCCAAAAGGAGAAGAATTGCTTTCAATGAGATGTGCTTTAAGAATGTATCAATATTTATTATTATTATTATTTGGGTAGAAATAATGGCGTGGGGTTAATATTTAAATAGCTAAACAAATGTCTGATTATTTGAACACCCCACTCAAAGAGAAGTAATGTGACAAAAAAAAATAAGAGATACATCATTTCTTTAGAAGAAGAAAATGCAAGTCAGGTACTGAAGAAACTTTTCGTGTTTTTTTTCTATTTTTAGTATCCCATTTGTTAAGAGAAATCTTACTGTTATTAAATGACTGGGCATATTATTTTGTAGCAAAATATATATAATATGAAGACAAGCTCCTTCATTTTAAACAACATGCACCAGTATCAAGGATAATACTAATTATATTAATAATAATTAGTATGAGCAGCAAGCTCATTTAAATAGCTATATCAACACCATATTTGAGTAGACCATTATAATGGGGGGAAAGTTATAAACAGACAAACAGAGTCAATTGATTTCCTAATTCACGCATGTCGCGATCATTTGAGAGATGATTTTGTGACATTTAAGGATGAAGCCCATGTTTGGTTTTGTTTATCAATTAAATACTGTATTTCCCCGGAGGCTGTGAGGCGTCGCGCCAGGACACGATTGCAAGTGTGGTGCTCCTTGAGGTGATGATGAGGGCTTAAGGAGTCCAGGGAGGACTTGAGAATCTCGTCTTGCTCTTTGAAGTAGGAGGAGGGTTCCTCCTTTTCTTCGGAGGAGAAGGGATTGGGTGAAGAGCAGGATGAGCTGTTGTTGGAGGAGCTGTTACAAGAGGATCGAAATGGGTTATTGGGCCCCTCAAAGTTCTTGGGGATGGGAATAAAGGAGTCTAGAGAGCCGATGGGTGGTCGGCTGGCCTGGGATCGGCCGCGTCGCTTGGAAGATGAGGGATGATGATCTGTTGAGTTGTTGGAAGAGCCGAATTTCATGGCGGGTGGGCCTTGACGCCGCCTCGTCGGGATTGATTGGTGGGGGTGTGTTTAATGTGTGGTTCTAGAGTGGATATTCTGGTTGATGTGGAGCGGTGGGTGGAAGGAGTCTTCTTAGTCCCCAGTAGCTGGAGCGTTTCTCGGATCCGCTCTTGAAGCGGTCTCGGTTTGACTTGAGGAGAGATGAGATGAAGGTTGAGTTCAGCTTTGTCTTGGAGAGCAGGGTTCCTGCCTGCCCGGAGTGGAGTGCCTTCCATTTGGATCGTATGAAGGGTAGAATGGATGTTTCGAGATCGTGGAACTTTTTTGTTGTTGATGAGTGTGAGGTTGAATAGAGAGAGCTGAAGGGCATCCCTCCATGTGAGCCCTCTGCGTTGCACGATTTCCTCCGAGGTCCCCGTGCAGAGTGTGCAGATGAATACCCAGAATCGGTCTCCAAAGAGGAGTGAGGTGTGCGCCCGAATGCACTCCTGGTGGAACACTGGGCGCACTTTTCGCACTGCAGCATCCGACGATACCAGTCCCCGCTCTCACAACAGTAGCAGTACTTCTCCTGGGTATTGCGGAGGTGCTGGGCATCCCAGGTGAGGGAGGAAAAGTCATATGAGAGCTCCTTGCGGGCCTCAAGGACGCGAGAGGAACAAGGGTCTGAAAAAGGAGTGAGATAGTTTCATTTTTATTTATTCATATTTGATGCTAAAAAATATATACATTTGATCAGGGCCTCAAGTCTCACGCATTTGGCGTGTGACACACGCATTTCCACCCGCTTACACGCCACACATTGTATTTCTCACGCAATTAAATTATCACGGTTCGTTCGTTGAAATTCTTTTCTAAAAAAAACGTCATCACTGTACGTCATCACTTTTTTCGGAAATCTTTTCTAAAGAAAAAAAAAACGTCATCACTTTTTTCGGAAATTCTTTTCTAAAAAAAAAACGTCATCACTTTTCTAGGAAAACTCTTTTCTAAAAAAAAACGTCATCACTACTTTTTTAAATATTTGAACGCTGGTTAAATCTCACTCTGAACTCACTTCAAAACTTGAGAGCCCTGAGTTATGTATTTTACCAAGCGACCTTTATGGTAACTGGATAAGATAAGAAAAAATAACTCGCCTTGAATAATTATTTAAGGACGCATGGCTGCCACCTCACTTGGCGAAACAAATAATTATTCGGGCATAGAAATTAGCAATAAATGCCCACTGATGACGTCACCCTATGATATGTCTAATAAAGACCTTTAAACGACGAATCCCCGAAATACATTTTGTCATTTCTCCCCATTTCTATAACTCCTTTAGATTCAAACTGGATGACAATAGATATGACGTCACCTTATGATATGTCTAATAAAGACTTTAAACGACTAATTCCCAAAATTAATTTTGTCATTTTCCTCCTTTTCTAGAGCTCCCTTAGATTTAAACTGGATATTCCTTCTTTCCCTTCGTTGTTTCATCAACTTTAAGAACAAATGTTTCGTCATAAGAGCAACATGGGATGGCGCCTCCTAGTTTGTTTGTTTTTGAAAAATATAATGTAAAGATCAAAGCAATATGAAAAAATATTATATGTTTGATAACTTAAATAACTATTTCTTAAAAATATTCAATCTTTTAACACTCTTTTAGAGTTCCATCCTTGGCACATTTCAAGGCTTCAATTCATTTAAAAATGTTTCATTTTCTCTACTGGAATCAATTGGATGATGGCCCTTCATCCATGTTTTTTAACCCTTTAAAGTAGGTCCACATTTCAATTAAATAGGCTTTTATGTATAATGAGTATTTTCTCTCTCTTATATTTATAATATTTTCATGATTTAGCAAGTTCCTATTTCTATTTTTAAACATTCTGAACTATTAATACGATGATTATTTTTATACATAATAGTTTTACCCACTTTAACCATTATTAAATAGCAAATGTAAAGGATATTTTATCATCTATTTAAACCTTAAAGCTTTGTAAGATCCATAAAATACAATTAAAAAAGATATCAGAAAAAGATTTATCAATGTATGACGCTTATATATTAATCAGAGCTGCGACTACCGAATGTAAATCGGTATTCGATACTACCGATGGTAGATTTCAAATACCGAACCGATTATACGATATTCGGTAGAAACAACCGAATACCGTACCGATCGGTACGGTATATTATATAGCCTTCCATTTCCTACAAAATCCGAGTGCATATATAATTCATATAAGATCAGTATATATTAAATTTCCAATAATCTCTAATAAATTATAGCAAATTATGTACTTAATTGTCCTTTATTATAAATTGTTCGATATTAAATGCAAATGAAGAAGTCATAGAGCAGATACATAAATAAATTTATCTCTCTTTCTAATCTACCGTTCCGAATATCGATTGATACTGTAGATATATAATAAAATCTACCGAATACCAATCGGTAGAAAGTATATACCAAACAACGAACCGGCGGTAGATTGTTCTACCGAATCCCAGCTCTGATACTAATTCATAATTCAAAGTTGCGGTTGTTGAAATGAAAAGGAATAGAAATAGAAAGTCCCACTTATGTATAATATGAAAAAAAGGTTTAATTTTTAACTTTGTGTCTGAAAAGTTCTAAGATTATTTATCTATATGCGAACGTTTTAAAAGACCACCTTACTCAAGAAGACATGAGTACTGTTTAAATAACATTTTCAAGGTGTCCAGGGAAGAATATATTCGAATGTTCCTTAATGCCTTGTTTTTATATCTATTTGGGAATATATTAAAAGATTGATGTACAACTTATAATTGCTAAGAAAAAGATTGAAACTAGGAATTTTAATCATTTCCTCTAAGAAACTTTATTAAGGGATATATTTTATATACAATAATGCATTGGTTTTTTTTTCTTTGTCATTTATATTTTTAACAATACAATAAACATATTTTTTAAAAACTTGAAAGAACATTTGGATCAGGGTTGTTGATTTTTTGATTTAAATCGGATTTTTTGATTTAAATCAGATTTTTTTGATTTTAATTGTTAACCATATTTTATGCACAAAAAATATTTTTTTCAATGTGTAAATTTTGTCCATACTTTAAATTGTAACTTTTTAAAACATGCCCAATATACATATAGGCCTACCTATTACTCAGGGGACTTTACATGCTGTCTTTGATTAAATTCTAGTTGCCTTACTTAATGATTTCATTTTAATAAAGAATACAAAGGAGTAAACAATAAAATACAGAACTTCAAAGGCCTTGTAATGAGTCATACTCGCTAATCACGTGACAGTTCGAAATCCAAGCGAGGATCGAAGACTCATGACAATTTTCTACCTTAAAAAATTACTGGGTGGAGCTACCAACGGCTGATCAAAGATGACTACAAGATGGGTCACTCTCGAATCTAGGACGCGCCAGGTACGCTTGGAAAAGGAGGCGCAAGACAATCGGACAATTGATAACTCGTTCCTGTAATTGTCAAATTTAATTGAGTTTACTTTTTCATTCATATTGTACAAGCAGAATAGAAGCAAATTGTTAAATATGTTCATCAAATCTTAAGCTAATTAGAAGGTTTAGAAGAGCAAGAAGACTGACAATTAATAACTCGTTCCTGTAATTGTCAAATTGAACTGCGTTAACTTTTCCATTTACATTGTACAAGTAATAAACAATTTATTTGATAAAACATGACTTGATTTTAATCATTGATTATAAAATGTCTTTGGAAAAAAACTTGATTTAGATCGCAATCCAAATTGCTTGATTTAAATCAAATAATCCTAACTCAAAGCTTTATATGATATAGGCCTATAGTCTGAGGCTATATATATAATGAAAAAGGCCACTGCTCTACTATTAAGAAGACAGACATGAAATGTTTTGTTTCTGTCATTGAGAATTAGAAGCATAAAATTAAATATCAATTTAATTTATTGAAAAAAAACATAAATTGATTTAAATCAATGATTTTAATTGGAAATCCACTTGATTTAAATCGCGATTTAAATCAATGATTTAAATCGGCCTGATTTAAATCAAACAACCCTGATTTGGATCAAAATAAATTCCCTGCGACATGGCTCCAGTAAAAACCTAAAGTGGAGTGTATCCATTGATAAAATCCCCGAAATATTGTTGCATGATGCACTTGGATATATCACATGCTTTATAAAAGTATAATTAATAAAAGGTTCATCGAGTATAAGATAAAAGGCAATAAAATCACTTCTCTAAGCTTGATAAGAACTAAAATTGTTATTTAAAAGATCGGAAAGGGATACAGGGCCAAGATATGTACAGTCAATTTCAAAAGTGGTCACTGGACTCATTCTCTGACCGGCAAAAAGAACATTTACTTTGCAATTATGCATTGTTGATGTCATGCTTTGTTCAAGTCGCTCTATCCATATATTATTTAAGTCAAAGCATTATGGATTTTCATGATTTCAACGAATGAAATAATATAGAAGTGTTCAACCCAATACCTTCGTGTAAAACTTTGATTTTTAAAAGAATTGGTGGATAGCTCACGAATACCAAAGAACAACTGAAAATTAATTTGGATCCATACTTAATTGTTTCAATAATTCAAAATGACACAAATATAGGGTCAATCATAATATAAATATCAAGACTATTGTCCTTTCAAAAATATTGGTATTATCCATTGTTATGGATTATACTAAGATATGTATGGATCGGACAGACTTTAACGGACTTTTAAAACAAATAATTTAAAGGGGATTTTGAAGTGTATCAATTTAATTATATATATTTTTATATTATTAATTCCTTTTTTTGTATTTTTATGTATGGAAATATGTCTTTAGGATCCTTTCTTGCTCTTTTAAAATAATTATTGAATTATATTTCTTGTTTTGACTGGTAATATAAGCGCATTGAAACTTCTAAAGGATTAAAGGATCACTGGTTTAGTATAAAAGAATAAGAGAAAGTCACTATTAAGACCAGCATTATATTATTCATAATAGTTGAGATATTTTAATACCATTACTTTAATTATCTCTTAGGAAACATTGCAAAAAAATAACCTCCAAGATCTTCAATAACAAATCATATGGACTATCATGAATTAACTCAAGAGATGAACGCAATGAAAATTTGATCATCTAGTCCAATTTTGTTGTGAGCGATCATTCTATAAAAGAGTATCCCTATCAATCAAGAGCTGCTTCTGTCTTTAGAGGGACTTCTTCATCACAGCAGGACAGGACAGGATAGGACAGGATAGGACAGGACTCTACTCCTTTCAGGCATGCTGAATATGGACAGACAAATCCTCAATAGAAGCCTACATCTCTTCAACTTCCGTATGGAGAGAGGATGGATGAAATCAACACCATTTGAATGGTTGATTTGGAAGTAGATAAAGAATATCATTGAATTAAAATATTTGTTCGTGAGAATATATATTTTTCATGGCAATTTATCTTTGCCATTCTTTCTTTGATGATAACCTACTCTGCTTCTTCCACTTCATCTCCGATGCTGTTGTTGCTCTCGGATGCCGCTTTCTGATTCTCCGAGTCCGAGTGATGCTTCTTCTTTTTCCGAAGCGGCGAGTTTCTCTCCTCCGACACGGAGGAGCTCTCTCCTTCACTATCTTCCTCTTCTTGGCCCTCAAGCCGCTTCAGGGCTCAGAGGACTCCACTTCTCCCGCCGGTCCCCGAAGCGAACCAAACACCCCGAGGGATCGCTCTCCACGATGATCCCATAGTAAAAGAGGCCATCGTCCCAGAGCTGGAGAACTTCCTCACCCTCCCGAAAGAAACGCATTCTCACCACCCCCCACAACACAACACAACACACGACACAAAGACCTTCAAAGAACCGGAGAGCCCTCCTTCTTCAGCCTCAAGCAATCACATCCATGTACAAAAACCACCACCACTTCGGAAATCCCCTCCAACATTACCTACAGAATAAGAAAACACTCCAGAGATCTCATTTAAGACTTGTAGAGAAGAAACACAGATAGAAAAACAGAGAAACACACACACACAGAGAGAGAGAAAGAGACATGCAATAAAAAGGGGAGAAAAGAGAGGGAGGGAGGGAGCAAGGCTCTTGTCACAAAAGAGGAGCATTTGAAATATATAAAAATACAATTGTGACGTCATTAGGGTAATACATATTTTGTGACTCATTTATAGTTGTAAAATAAAAATGGATTAAATAACAAAGATTGCAAAAATGGCTTCCTTTTAAAATAAAGTATCCAATACAATATTATTTTGTTAACATGGGTAAATTTATATTGATTCTATCGAAATATACTATAGTACTCGTGGCGTCCAATGTTCAATGATAATTTTAATCATTATTTGTTTGAGGCTGTCATTATATAAAATTATAGATACACTGTTCATGAAATAATTGTGTAAAAATGAACTTAATTGGTATAATTTATGTTGAAAATAAGGCATTCGTATTAAATGTATTAAAAAAGCCATCAATACTTATGCCACCGATGGGCTGATATAATTTTATAAGGCAAACATTTTTATTTTGACAAGAAAATATTCGCATTCCTAGGAAAATTATTTAAAGCTCTGAGGCAAAATAAGAGAATATCTACGCAAAATGGGAAGTTTACACAGTTAATCATTATTACCCTAGTGACGTCAGAGCGCATAGTTATCCCCCTGAGGCTTTCCATTTCTTTCGCTCATGCTCAAGCAATGCTTACTTTGGACCTTTGGAGGGAGAGAGTGGTTTCTTCTTCTGTATTTTCCAGTACTTTATCTAGGGGGAGAAGAAAAAAAGAGAAATTATACGAAATATGCCTTTATAAGAACTCTTCATGTTATAATAATAATGGCTTAACAATGCAGCAGTTCCTACGACTTGAAAGGAAGGGAGCTCATATGCTTACATATATTCATTGCATAGCTGTATGTATATATATATATATATGTTATTTAGTAAATTAAGAAAAAAAAGTCATGCTATTGAAGTTATTTCTTCAAAAAATCCTAAAATCCTTTCAATTTGGCGAATAAATAATTTAAATTATCATTTAAATCAACATTTGAGTTGACTAAATAGAGGTTGTCTTGCGTGTTGGGATATCAAAATGGCGGTTTCCGCCATTTTTCATGGAATTCATTGCATAATCCTGTTGCACTGTCGTGCTCTGCCCTGATGAACACTGACAAACGTGGTGAAGAAATAGATCTAGATAATATGACTTAGAAAGAAATGGCCATAGATAGAAAAGGGAAATAATGACTCATGGAATAAAGGCACAAATGGATGAATAACACTAAATATTATAGAAATACTATTTTTCATATAAATTGAGTAAATAATGGCAAAAATAATTTGTTTTATCAACTATAGATAAATGATTTCCTTGTTGCTGTTATTAGCAGGGTTGTAGATTGAACGGAAAACGAACGCCTTTTGCGAACGCACGTTCAAAATCGAAAGCCTGAATAAATGTACGGTTAATTATTTTTTGGGCGTTCGTCCGTTCACTTATATTAGGTTGTTTTAGCGTTTGAAAAGTGTGGACGTTATTTTATAAAAGATATTCAATCAAAATTGCAGACGGTTTTTTTTACAAACAGAAGTGCAATTACTGAGAGTCGTCATTCTGGATAAGAGTGACGACGATTTTGTTTTACCGTGGAATTCTCTTCAAAAAAGCAAATACGTTTACAAAGGAGACAACACTACTGGTCCATAGAATTATAAAGATATATTATTCCCTCCAATTAGCAGAGAAACATCGTCGTTCAGCTGTATTCAGGACACAATGACGTATTTTCTGAAGAATCCGTCCTTCAATAGCAGAGAAACATCGTCGTTCAGCTGTATTCTGGAGACAATGACGTATTTCTCTGAAGAATCCAATAAGCTCTTTATGTCTTTATATCTTTATGTATTGGTCTATGAAGAGTACTTTCCAATTTTGGCGCCAGGTGATTCATTAAAATATATTGAATAAGAACACACCGCAAGTTACTATGGGATTTTTTTTTAAACGAACGACGAACGATATTTATTTGTCGATTACAAAAACGACAAATCAGCATGTCTGATTCAGTGTATTAATTCAAATTTGAAATAGGAACAAATTAAAATGATTTTTTTTCAACGAAGGGACGAACGCTAAAAAAATTCAAGGATGAACACCTCTACGGATTTCTTGGGTACGGTTACTTCGATCTCTACCTGAGCTAGAAACAAAGAGAAACCACACTTCAACACGGCCATCGTGCTAACATTCCTCACAAACCTCTCTATTATTGTACTTATTATAGAAGAAGAAGGAAAAAAGTATTCATTATCCAGAGTGTTGAACATATTCATGAGCCGAGTCAGTGCTAGGAGCGACCACATTGATGAAGGAACTTCCAAACGTCTCGCCTCCTCCTCCGATCATTGAGGAGGAGGATGAGACGAGACGGGGCAAATATAATGACTAGAATCATGCCACCCGTCCACTCCCATTCGAGAAATTTGATCCCAAGCAATGATGAATCAATGTAAACAATAACAATAATAAGAACAAGGCAGGAGCACTCTGGATAATGAATACTTTTTTTCCTTCTTCTTCTATAATAAGTACAATAATAGAGAGGTTTGTGAGGAATGTTAGCACAAGGCCGTGTTGAAGTGTGGTTTCTCTTTGTTTCTAGCTCAGGTAGGAGATCGAAGTAACCGTACCCGATTTCTTTTTCAAATCGAACGGGCAAACGGAACAAACGCCCACAAGCCTGGTTATTAGGCGGTCTTAAATTTATTTGGGCCATTTTTTGATGGGTCATCATTTTTTTTCTATCTTGGGGCATTTTTTCTACACCTTATTTTCCTCGTCATTCCTTCCTAATATCGTAAAATGTAATTATGATATCATCATTAAAAGAAATTTTACAACATTTATTATAACTTTAATTAAATATTTAAGTTATAAACAATATGGTGTTCGAAAAGAAAAAGGTCAATAAAAAATGTTCTGGGAAATACGGACTTGATAGAAAAATAAATTAATTATAGGCGGAGAAATCGGTCAAACTACTGAATAGAGAAGTATTTGAATGGAATAATAACTCTAAATATAGTACAAGGGATTTAAAAAAAAAAAATAGGTTTTAGTGCTACACATACAAAAACAGAACGGGCACATGCAAAAAATATGTAAATTCACATAGTCCAAGTGATATTCAATGTGAACAATTTTTTTAATACATCGACTTACTTATTTTACATGAGAAATGTTGTTTGGACAAGACAATTTTTCCGAGTGTCAACATATTCTTATTTTTATCCTTTATCTAGGATGTTTCCGAGGATGTTTTTACCTATGATATTGTTCCCTAGACAATTTTCCCTAATTTCCCAGTGACGGTATATAAAATTGAAGTTATGCATAAAGATATGTACCTGAAAAAGGATTTGCATGTAAATATCAATAAATATAACATTTCCATTTCAAATAAATCTTCAAAAACTCGATGAAATATAATCTTTTTATGGACTTTTATCTATCAACAAAAAAAAAAAAATATATATATATATATATAATCTAAACCATTCATCTGTAAGCACATATATCAGGCTCATTGAAGCCTATGATTGTCATATTTGACAAAAAACCAAGCCGATTTCATCGATTACAATTTAGGGTTACAAAAAATTCTTCGTGGGTGATTATATTATCATTCTATATAATATATTAAAAAATAAGATAGGTTTTTTTTAGGTTCTTCCAAACGAGTTTAGGACTAACAACCCTCGTCAATCATCCCTGGGCTTTTACCCCCCTCCCCATGCCATTTATCCCCGTTCCTAATGTTTTTTATCCCTAAAGTCCACTTATGAATTTACTATGCCTTTTAATGGACAAAAAAATGCATATGTATGAAACCAATATATTCCTAACATCATCA
>CP045903.1:9705046-9736803 GCA_013387185.1 Caligus rogercresseyi
AAGTAATGGTTGTTGAAAGAAAGAGGCGTGGCATTAAGAATGGAAGAGTTGGTTGGGATTATGGTATATATTATCACTTCAAGTTCTAAAATTGTGGTCAATAATATTAAAATAACTTACTGCTTTAGGTATGGGTCCCAAATGGGAAGGTATATTTTGTCGACTTAAATTAAAGGATCCTTTGTATAAGAAAGTATAGGACAAGGCAATGTCGAGCTAAAATATACCCTTGTTGGATACAAAGATACTGGAATGGTTGTCAAGAAAATCAGTCGCAGCATTTACGTCACACTCTGAACTTGAAATTAAAGTTTGATTCAGATGGCTGCTCAGGTAAGGAAGGGGGTTGAGTATAAGGTCTGGGCAATACAAAAACAAACATGTAGCAGTGTGACTACTCAATGACGTCACTGGAGAACGTTTTATCTATATATATTATATCAATCTCTCTCTCTCTCTATATATATATATATATCAATCTCTCTCTCTCTCTATTATATATATATATATCTAATCTCTCTCGCTCTATATATATTAAATCCATCTCTATCTATAACACAGGCCAACAAATTTGGTCAATTTTTTTTGATTGAACGAAATGTACATAGATAGCTAAAATGAGACCTCCTGAATCCAAATCTGGCCTTACTTTTTCTGTGGCACATCCAGATTTTTGATTTTTGAGTTTTTTTGAAACGGTCACTTTATGATGAGTACAATTTTTAAATACGATTCTTCGTTAGTATATTAAGTTTAAAAGAAAATTAATAAAATAATATTTGCTCGTGATGAATTAACAAATAAAAAATGGCCATTCAAATTATTTTCCTTCCATTCAAAGTCCTGGTATGATTTCAAAACTGGTGAAAAAGTAATCAAAATGGTTAATTTCAAAGTGATGCCTATAACTTCTTGGATTTTTATGAAATTACTCAAAAGAGACCATATTCCTATAGTCGAAACCCTTGCAAATCATGTTAAATTAATGTATTATTAGTTTAATTATTTTAACGACATATATTAGCAAATAAATAAAAATTAATAAGCGCTTTTAATTTAAAAAATTGCTAGGTTGGGTGACCATTTACAATAGTTGCGGGATTTGAAATAAGAAAACTAAGACATATTAAACATAGATAAACTTAAGTATATTATTGTACTATCTGATTACATTGAAATTTTAAAATGGTTCAAATTTTCTTTTTGTACTTTTTCGTTTGTATACTTTGTCAGAATCCCTTTGAATCGTCCAACAATAATCCGCCATCATATGTGTGCTCCATCGGCCTTGATAGCGCTCTTCCATGATCTTCATGTCCTGATGAAACCGCTCTCCCTGTTCGTCACTGACAGCTCCTAAATTGTCAGGAATACATCAAGGTGGCTATGAATGTAATGCATTTTTATGCTCATATTACACCCAAGGTCACAAAAAGCCGTGAGCAAATCCTCTACAAGGTGTCGGAAATTTTCCGCTTTATTGTTGCCTAAAAAGTTATTAATTAGCTCAATGAAGGCAAGCCATGCATTCTTTTCCTTTGGACTCATTTTCTTTAAGAAGTCCTTATCTTTTATGAGAGTTCGAATTTGCGGTCCATTAAAAACGCCTGCCCTGATCTTTTCAAGTGATAACCTTTTAAATACTGTAGGAATATATTTGAAGCTCTCACCATCAGGGTTCAATGCCTTTATAAATTGCTTCATAATCCCGAGTTTAATGTGCAGGGGTGGGAGAATAATTTTGTCTCTCTCAACCAAGGGATCTGTGCAAATATTTGGAGGCCTGCCTTCAGGGTTTCGCGTCTTGGCCAATCCTTTCGAATCCAGTGCTGGTCTCGAGCTCGGCTGTCCCACATACAAAGATAGCAAGGAAATTTTGTAAATCCTCTTTGCTGACCGAGAAGAAAGTTCATCATTTTAAAGTCCACACAAATTTGCCACTTGTGCTCTTTATATTTTATCAGATCCAATACAATTTTAATGTCGTCATAATCTTCTCTTAAGCTCACTGAGTATCCTATTGGTACGGCTCCATACACATTGCCATTATGAAGAATGACGCATTTCAGGCTGCTTTTCGAACTATCGATAAACAATCGCCATTCCTTAGGATCATAAATTGGCATCCCCAAAGCCAGCAGAAGACCCTGAACATCATGACAGTAGACTAAATCATCCTGTTCTTCAAAAAAACGTAAAAAAGAATACTCTCTTCTTCTGTAGTATGAAACTTTTGCAGTTGAGTCCAGTAAACTATGTTCCTGTAGACGTGAGGCCAATAATTCCGCTCCACTTTTTGAAAGACCCAGATCCCGAACAAGGTCATTCAGCTCCATTTGTGTCATTTTTTGAGCATTTTGTGGACTTTGAATGAAAGAAAAGTTACATTCAGTATCTTTTTCTTGTGTGGTCTCCATAAGTGGCATAAACGGTTCATTAGAAGCAGTAGCTGAATCGAATCCTTTAAATATAGGAATAGGAAGCTGATCAGAGTGAGGGGTAGGTGGAATGGCGGAAGGAATTGAAGGATACGAAATTTTGTGTTTTGTTTTTTTGGTATGGCCTTTGGTATTCACCAAACAAAAATAGCAGTCCGTTGTATGATCCTTTTGTTCACGCCAAGTCATTGGAGTTGCAAAAGGTAAGCCATAGGGTTTACCTTTGGTCCAGTTACGTAACTTTTCCCCACAATTATGGCAAACAGTGTGAGGGGCCCATTGTTTGTCTTGATCCCCAAGGGTAAGTCCAAAATATGCTTTATAAGCATATTCAATAAATTCGGTTATGTCTCGACGATCACGAACGAATGTATAGTATCCACATATGTAGCAAAAACTGTTTGGATCATTTTTGCACTTTGATCTTGGAGACATGATTTTGGAGAAAAATATTTTTTAAGACTGAGTAACTAATATATCGTTATGAATCATTCGTTAGGCTATTGAAAACACTCATGACAACCAGTAAATCCAGAAGAAGTATTATGGGACTAAAATACAATCTACATTTGTATATTAAATCCCGCAACATATGATGGCGGATTATTGTTGGACGATTCAAAGGGATTCTGACAAAGTATACAAACGAGAAAGTGCAAAAAGAAAATTTGAACCATTTTAAAATTTCAATGTAATCAGATAGTACAATAATATACTTAAGTTTATCTATGTTTAATATGTCTTAGTTTTCTTATTTCAAATCCCGCAACTATTGTAAATGGTCACCCAACCTAGCAATTTTTTTAAATTAAAAGCGCTTATTAATTTTTATTTATTTGCTAATATATGTCGTTAAAATAATTAAACTAATAATACATTAATTTAACATGATTTGCAAGGGTTTCGACTATAGGAATATGGTCTCTTTTGAGTAATTTCATAAAAATCCAAGAAGTTATAGGCATCACTTTGAAATTAACCATTTTGATTACTTTTTCACCAGTTTTGAAATCATACCAGGACTTTGAATGGAAGGAAAATAATTTGAATGGCCATTTTTATTTGTTAATTCATCACGAGCAAATATTATTTTATTAATTTTCTTTTAAACTTAATATACTAACGAAGAATCGTATTTAAAAATTGTACTCATCATAAAGTGACCGTTTCAAAAAAACTCAAAAATCAAAAAATCTGGATGTGCCACAGAAAAAGTAAGGCCAGATTTGGATTCAGGAGGTCTCATTTTAGCTATCTATGTACATTTCGTTCAATCAAAAAAAATTGACCAAAATTTGTTGGCCTGTGTAATGTATGTATGTGTGTGTGTATAAATAAAATATATATATAATTCGTTCTCCAGTGACGTCATTGAGTAGCTATACTGCTAGGATTACATGTTTGTTTTTGTATTGCCCAGACCTTATTATACAGATCTTGGTTGAGTGTCTCGTTCTGAAGCCAGTTTCTCGTGAACTGATTGAGTGATGAACTTGAAATTTTCATCAGGCACGCTTTTTTTGTTGTTGCTTTTGCCAATACCTTGGACTATTTAAAAATCTGTCTTCAAAATCTCTTAATTTAGATATTAAAGAGTGTAACAATTTCTGCGTTCCACCCGGTATGTAATTACCAGGTAACCCATTGGTACACGAGATGGGAACCATTTTTTTCATTCTCATTTTTACTTCGCTCTACGTCTCTGAGATGAACAAACTCATATATACATAGACACTATCATAATCAGAGATCTACTGCACTGATCCAATAATAATAACTGGATGCAAAATAGAAAGAAAGAAAAAATATTGCGGATCAGTTTCTTTTAACCATCACATTCGAGAGAAAAATCCCTGAGAAGTATACTACTTATGCAGGTGTCCAGAAGAAATGGGCCAAGGTAGAAACGGAAAATGATGACTCATGGAAGAAATGGACCAAGTACATATGTAGGCAAGTTTTGAGTGGAATATATCTAAGTATTGTACAAATACTATTTCTCATATAACTAAATAAATAATGACATAGAATGATTTTATTTTGTAATTAGATAAATACTCCATTTGAATATTCAATTCAAAACTTGCCTACCTCTGTATTGGTCCATTTCTTCCATGAATCATCATTTTCCTTTTTTTACCTTGGTCCATTTCTTCCTAATATCACTTATGCATAATATGTTTATCGGTTAATTAATTCATCGAAACATAAGGATGATGAGTTTATTTACCTTTTAGATCCGACAAATTCCCAAATCCAGGGATCATTCTCCTTGTGCAGTGTAACGAACTCAAATTTGATTTTCTTATGATCCAGCATGATCCTTAAAGATCTTTTTTCTTCCACTTAGGAAAGAGTCCTGAAATCCCGGCGGAGCTCACCATTGCTCCCTCTCTTGCAAAGACTCATGTTGTAGACCAATCAGATACATGAGTGTCCGATCATTTGGTAGGGGGATCTCAACCACTCCAGAGGAGGGAATCGGGACAGGCTTTTTGGAAGAGACCCGCTCAGAGTTTGAGGCTTTGGCGTACGGAGTGGATTTTGGATTTGCCCATGGAGAGCTTTGAATCCCCACTTTTTGCGAGAATTTTTTTAGGAAATTATTTTCTAAAAACACGTCATGTGAGAATGAAAAAGGAAGGAAATATATTAAAGTCCCGGTCTGGTTTGGCCGTACTTGAAAAAATTAAGTACCGGCTCGGGTCCCCGGCGAAAAAAAAGGTGTCCCCGGTTGTTTCATGATATATATACAGGGGAGATCGCTAATCAATGACACTCGGCAAAATGCGTATAACTCGGGCTTGTATGTGTGTCGAAACCGGTTTTTGGTATCAGCTTATTCCCCTGCCCCTAGGCTATCTGTCTGAAACAGCTGCAGTTGGCCTCAGGATGCTGTTGACTGAACAGATCGTGCGGGGAGGGAGCCATGGTGTGCGGCTTCCGCGCTGACGGACCAATATTGAGATCGCAACTTTCAACAACATTCCCCATGGAACGGTCAGGAACTTTCGAATGACCTACAACAGTTCGTTGAGGACGGGGGAAAAGAGGAGGAGTTCGACGTCACCAATGGAAGATGGGAAACGCCGCAGTGATGCCCACGACGACGACATTGTGGACAACATCCAGCAGATTATTGACAAGGATCCTGGCCGTTCCATGAGGGGATAGCCAGGGAACTGCTGTCTCGGATTTCCTTGTGAGGAAAATAGTGAAGCAGACATCCGCTACAAGTCCTATTCACTTCGTAGGGGGCAATTCAGAGTGCCCGCGACAAAGGAGAGGAGGGCCGAGAGAGCCGCGGCATGCTGAACAAGATTCCAAGCACCCACCCGACAAGGACATGCTCATTTTTTATTCCGATGAGAAGAACTTCACCAGGACCAGAAGGTCAACAAGAAAAACAACCGTTGGCTTTGTTCTGAACCCTCTGAAGTCCCTATCGTCATGGCACCCCAAGTTTCCTGCGACGGTCATGGTGCTCGGGGTGATCAGCAACAAGGGCGACGTCATGCCCCCCACGTGTTCGAGGCCGGCCTCAGGGTCAACTCCAAGGTGTACCTTGATGTTCTGAAGAACATTGTCAAACCCTGGATGGACCAGGTGGCCGGGACAGACCCTACCTCTGGCAGCAGGATGGTGCACCAGCCCACACGGCCAAGAAGGTGCAGGATTGGATGTGGAGGACAATTTCCCGCACTTCTGGGGCAAGGAAGTTTGGCCTCCAGCTCGCCAGATCTGAATCCTCTGGACTTTTTTGTGTGGGGCGTGGCTGAGAGGGACACTAACAGGTCCCCTCATAGCACTAGCAGTCCCTCATCACTCGATCACGGAGGTGTTCGCCAACTTCGACAGGGAGTCCGTGGTCAACGCCTGCAGCAGGGTGAGGTCCCGCCTGGAGGAGGTTGTGGAGCCAAGGGGGATTTCATTCGTTAAATTGTATCTTGAACATTCAATGAACATTCCCTGAATTTTTTCCTTCTTATGAATATCTTTATATTACGGGAGAAAGAGAGATTTTTTTTGAAAAGTGTCACTGATTAGCGATCTCACCCTGGATATATATATCACTTGAATTCCTTGAGATCTTATCTCATTTTCTGTATCATGGAAATTGAGGACCTGAGAGGCGATTAAATGGCAAAAAATAATGCATAAGTTTACTATATATAATTTGAGTCCGTTGAGGAGATACTTAACGATATTCGATTTCGTTAACCTTTCACAAAATGATCTCTGTACACTAAGATAAAATCCTAGGGTGCCCGACTTTAAAAATCCAAAAAACGTGAAATACATTTTTATATAAACTAATTGAAGCCTGTGTATATGATTTGGTCAAGGAAATATGGTATACACAAGAAAGGCATGAGCGTAAGTTAGATTTTTTAGAGCCTTTAATTTTTTTGTTCTACATTTAATTTAAGCTTCTCCCTGAATTGCTCAAATAAGATGAATTTTTACAATGTGTAAGATTTCAACTCTAGAAATTTCAACTGTAGAAATGTAAATAGAAATAGTTGTAGCGCAAAAACGACGATCAATTAATTTAGGGCGTCGTTACCTTTTTACTATATGTCATAGGTCGTTTTCTGGACAGCAGTGTTTAAAAAAGGCCTACAATCAGTCTGATGTTATCACTCAGGCTTATAAACATGATCCCAAAAGTAGTAACCTTTTAAAGTAACTTCACCGCACGTCCCGGACTTATGGATTTTTGGGACATGTCATTTGACCAAAAATAAAGCTCATTTGAACTATTCAGAAACAAAAGAGAATGAGAAAAAGAAGAAATTTGTTATTGGTTGATATCAAAAAGAGCAATAAAGTTGGTGGGAGGTCGTCACCTTTTCATCTTAGGCAACAAAGGTCTTCTCTCTCTCTCTGTTGCATGAATAGAGGAAATAAATACATGACTGCTTTTTTAAAACCCTTTCATAAGAGTGATCTTTCTGTAACTTGCTCATTATAAATATAGAGATGATAAAACATAATCCTTTCAACCTTTTCCACCAATGTCTTTACATTGACGATTTTACAACTCTTACTTTAGGGATTCCATTAGGGCACAAAAATCCTCTTCTTGGTCAACCAGACGAATATGAAAGTCATATGGCCCATTAAATTCATACACAAAGATCGGTACAAAGTCTGAGAAAGCAGCTGAGGGTACACTGCGTCTCTTGATGGAGGTGGAAGGACTTTGATGCGAAAGGGGAGAGGACTGGGAAGGAGGAGGCGTCTCGAGATCTGAAGAGGCCCTTGGAAGAAGCCTCACCAAATAATGAGGACCCGCAATTTCTTGCATCTCAAAAAAACGGATTCTTTTGATCCTTGCTGCTGCTGCTAAGTCGAAGAAGGAGTTCGTCCATGTTTTGAACACCAAGATGAAAAAGATCCAAGGGACGGCCATAGTGCTTCTACAACAACAAAGAAGTAAAACATATACATATATAACAATAAGAAAGTTTGAATATTTTACAAATAAATTAAATTGCTTCATTATAACTTTTTAGGCTTGAAATCATCTGATTTTTTTTAGGGCCCTACAATTGCTCTACAAATGCAACAGAAAGAAATATTGGCCTCAGATCTGAAGCTTGCAGTTTATAATGACACCATAAAGAAGCTTTTAAAGAGATTTAGAAACTACAAATAGACTTTTTATAATTTTCCGTGTTTTCGTTAATTTTTGTCATTTCGATTTTATGTGCTTTGAATTGATATGTATTTTTAAGATTGTTCAGCTCGGATGATAAAATTTAAACTATAATGTTTAATAATGCATTTTTTTACGCATTAGCATCTTATTATATATCTTATGCTTTGTTTTATTGTATATGAACTGTGAAAAAAGAAGAAAAAAAAAGAAATAATTTATTTATAATTGTATAATCAAATTATTTACTCAATTTATATGATAAAAAAGTATTTGTTCAATGCTCAGTTGTATAAATATTTGGACAATTTTTTTTATTCATGAGTCATCATTTTTCTTTTCTATGTTGGGTCATTTCTTCCTAGGCGGTATTGTCCTGAACACCATGGTTTATATGTTGCTTGTATTTTATGGATATATGCACATATTGGACTCTTCCTGAGAGAAAGGAAGGTTTGCTTAATTTAATTGAAAAAGGGGTATCTTAGGTCGAATATACTCATTTTTATATCCACACAAAGATGATACTGCAATCCCATTGAGCTAAATAGGCAACAAAAAAGGATTGCATAAGTTTAATTGAGAAGAATGCTTGACTCTTAATATTTGTGACGAGGCAATTCCACTGTCATGCGAGGAAAATGGCCAAAATCGAGGCAGTGGCACACAATAAAGAATCTTTATCTCTGAGTAAAACTAACAAAATCGTATTATTGTGTTAAAATCCCTTAAGTATTCACAATGATACGTAATTTAATTATTTTTCGGGGGGAAACAAATCACAAGATATTATTATAATGTTTTAATGCAGAAAAACGCTGTCCTCTTTTTTTTTGTAGTAAGTAAAATTTACTCTATACTTATATACGTAATGGGACATCTTGAATAATTATAGTTTGGTTGACCACAAAGATTGGCATCGGACAAAAAATGAGTATGGTTTTACCCAATATAGAGATAGAAAAGTCGATTTAGACATACTAAGTTGCCAGTCACAAATCTCTCACCTTTCACTATTCATAAGACTCGTGTCTTATCGGGACATACATTTTCTTTTAATGTGAAGTTCAATGCTTCCCTCATCACCCATGATTTTTCTTCTTTTTAACATGAACTCTCCCCTAACATTGTCTAGATGTAGAGATTTATTTAAGTTGTTTGGCATATCTCAGCTGGGTTTTTCTTTTCTTTCTATCTATCTATGGTGGGTAAAACCATACCCCTAAAATGTCTCTTTACTGACGACAAGTAATGGATAACCATTTGGTCTCCAAGACTCACCTTATAGAACTTCCCACATCTGAGGAGAGCATAATCCCCTTTTCAGCCTTCAAGACCTCCGGATCCCTTCGTTCACTTCCGCTAGAACCTTTGGAGATGAGGAGCATCGTATGCGTGGATGCCAGAGAGTAGAATCCTTTTCATCTGTTTTAAAGACCAGGGTAGAGCTTTGATCAGCCCGGTCAAATTTGAGAAACCAAAGTCTTGAAACTCTAATCGCTCTCCGTATTGTTTCTCGTACTCCTTCATCAGAGGCTTTGATTCAAACCCGAGGGAAAGTTTCGCATGAGAGCATCAAGGTTCGTAACTACGACTACGGGAATGGAGTTACAGGAGGAGGCCTTTGGTTTTTGGAGTTCTCGGCATTGAGAGACGCGAGGGGTAATAGAAGTTACCTTGCCCTCGAGAACTGACATTAATAAAGCCGGTAAGGGACTCCAGGCAGTCCTTTAAGCTGGGAAAGCCGTATTTATCATGATTTAAACAGAATCCGTGGATTTTAATGAAGTTCTTTGTAAAAGTTTCCTCATCCACACCCTAAAACATAAATGAATTGTGAGTAAGGAATCAAAATCAATCCTAAAAGTGAAAGATTTTGAAGAATTGGAGGATGATGAATGACAGTACGTCAACCAAACTTTTCATTTATTAATGAAAATGTTTTAGAAAAAAGTATCTTTGTATTTAATTTAGTCTTTGCTACATTAGTTACAATAGAAAAAGGCTTAAATGATTACAAAAAGAGATAGCCTCGATCAGATATTTATTGAGACGGTATGTTTGTAATTTACTATTGTTACAAGCATATACATAGAAAGTAAAAACTTTATTGTCTTAAACGTCACTCCTCATAAATGAAAAAGTTTTACGTTTTGATCCCTATTTATTTATCCCCGATCATACCTCAGCGACCAATCAAATACTTCATCAGCAGGAAAGGATCAAGAACCTCTTAATAATAATATTTTTTATGTACTTTAAAATATGCTTTAAAGTTTTTCTATACTTTTTTTTTTCATCAGCAAGGTCTTTATTCTATTTAAAACATGTATAATACATAATTACACATAAATAATAAAAGATAATAAAAAGGAAATTGTGTTTTATAAAAACATAAATAAACATTATAGTTTAAAATTATTATTTTTGATTTATTAGAACACTAATCGAGGATTGATAAATAAATAAATCATGTTAAAAAATGTTATTTGAAACTCTTCTATATTGACCTTTTTCTTCAATATGAAATAATACTTGATAACAAATTTTCGTATGTCCTTTGATTCCAAAACCATATTAGCCAATATCTAACAAGTTTTTTTGCTTTAATGTCAAATATCAAATAGAAATTATTTAATTGGCTCTCGTTTTTTTTTTTTTTAATCATCGGTTTTTTTTTCGATAATCATAATATTGATACATGAAACAGGCTTTCCAACAACATCAAAAGACATCCTTACCAGAACACACCATAGAGATAAAAGATATAGAGCTTATTCCCATCATCTATATTTTTTGTGTCCAATGTAAACAAAGTAATTTGTAATACGTCATCGTAAGCTGATCATAGATAGAATATATATATATGATCAGCTTACGATGACGTAGTTCAAATTACTTTGTTTATAGTGGACACACATAATACAGCTGGACGACGATGTTTCTCTGCTATTGAAGGGAATAAGCTCTTTATATCTTTATATCTCTATGGAAAACACAAGTACACTAGGATGACATAGCCTGAACTACTGATTTATGTCTTTTTGATTTGTATATTGTACTCATTTGAGTTAGCATCTCGCCTCTACGTCCAATAAAAGTTCGTAAGCACGGATGAGCTCCATTTTCCTTAGTGTCTCTTTCCCATCACTGTAATGTCTTGGTGGGAACGTTCCATACTCATAACTCACAAATACACAATTCGTAGGGGAAAATTACATTTGAAAGTGAAAAAGTTGATTTTCTTGTAGCCCTGTTTGTGCTGACAGCAAGTTTACTACGAGTTCTCATAGTCTTCCGCAGGATTGTTTCTGAGATAACCTGCAACTTCTGCCTTGAAGGCCTCTACTGCTACTTTCTTTTCTGCCACAAGTAAGCTCTAGAACTCATCATCTTGTAGAAGCCAACAAATTTTGGCCATAGAAACACGCCATTTTTAATATTCGCTCAGCCTCACAAACTTCTTCCAAGAAGCTGGAAGGCAGGCTTGGATTTGTCCATGTTGTTGACAATTTTTTCATCAAACTCAATTTAAAGTGTAAAGGAAGATTTAGGGAATCAATCAGTGTTTCGCGTAAGAGAATTTTGCTTCCTGGCTGAAATGATTGACGCTTTGGTCAGTCTCGTCTTAACATAATGAGCAGAAATGTCTCGGCTATACCATTCACACACAAAAAACAGCAGTATTTGGTGTATAAATTTTGAAGACCAGGCACAAGTACAATCACCTTCAATTCACTACAAAGCATCCGTCATTCATGCTGATCAGAATGTATTCCTATCAACAGTGATTTCGTATTTTCATAAGTTCCCTTCATATAAGCAGCCTGGCCAATGGAGATAGAAGATATAACATTGCTGCCTATGTGGAGCAGGACAGCTTTTCAACTTGCCTTTCATGAGTCGATAAAGAGCGCCATAAACCCTGTATTGCTGTAGCGGGTATTTAAAGAGATTTAATTGTTCCCGTCCAAGCAACTCTGCCTAGAATTTAGGCAGATCACGAACGAAATCGTTCATTTCATTCTATGTGATCATTTGAGACTCCTTAGATTTAGCATGTGATGGACTGAAGTCGGGTCCATCACATGCTAAATCTAAGGAGTCTCAAAAGGCCAGCTCTCCATCAAAATGAACTCTTCTGGTAGTATATGAAATAGTATATCATTTTGATGGAGAACTGGCCTTTTGGCTGAGGGAATGCCAGGATACTGCCCCACTCTTCATATGCTGGACTTGCATCATTCTATACTTGTACCAAATAAAAAAGCTATGGGATTGCATTAGCTTTCATAGAAATAAATTTGATTACATTAAACAAAGTTTCAATACGCATGCCATAAAGAAGCCTATCACTCAAGGGCATTAAAGATATTATTACATATGACAAAAGTAAACATATATTTTTTTTAAATGTCGTCAATCTATCTTTAAAAACTAGATAGTTAATTATGTAAGTTGGTGGTTTTTAAAGTAATAAAAGTTTCTATGAATATTTCAAATTGTTTTAGGAAATATCTAGCATATCTTTTAATTTGAGACAAAGACTATATGATGAAACGGAACAAAATTTCATAAGTATAATAGAGTAATAGCATTATTTTCGACCACCAAACTTTGGCAGGAATCATTAACATCACAAATTTAGTTCACTTTCTCTCTATATTTATATCGTCGGTCATCTTACTTTTGGGAATCGCTCAATAACTTCTTTGACCATGGAGATCTCTGCACTTGGAAGTCTTCTTGTTTTAGCTTTTTTTATCTTTTGCTCCTTGACAGACGGTCTTTTGGGATTCCCCTTTTTCCTAGGGAAATAAGGAAAAAATTACTATTATTACATTTTGTGCTATTTAACATCATAAATATTCGCTAAAAAGGCTTCATCAATTAATTATGTTTTGGTCGCCGAATAGCCAGTGTTTTTTCTCTGTTACCTATATTTAAATAAGACTTGTGATAACAATACATAAATATATATATATATATATAATATTTAACTTACGATAACAATAAAAGGATTTGTCCCTTCAATTTGCTTTAAATATAAAACTATTTTTTTAAATCTACAATTAACAAAAAAAATCGACTTTTGACCATTAACTCGATAGCGACAAAAATATTAACTGACAAACACATACGATAAATTAGTGGGGTAGTAATTTAGTGTCGTAAGAATTTATTTAAATAGTAAACGGCAAATATTTTATAAAAGCTATCGACAGAACCTTCTTATACATTATGATTATGTTTCAGGATCCTATCAAGACCCAAGGGATGTTATCTCTTAACCCTTCTATTGTGTTCGGGTCAAAATTGACCCGTTTTCTAGTTTGAATGTGTAAAAATTACCATTTGCTTTTTTGCTCTGGAATGAGGCTTCATCTAATCCTCAGACACACCCGATTGAACGCAGAAATATCATTTTTCACCATTTTAGTAAATTATAAAGGTCTCCAAAAAAAAAGTTACATCTGTGGTGTTACGGGTCAAAATGACCCGGCAGAGAATACTGGCTGTTTTATGCATCACCTAAAAGCTATGGGTTGCTCTGAGGATCAATTGTGGCCCAATAAGCCCAGTTATGCCCCCCCCCCCCACCACACACACAGGCTTCTTTCACATGCACAGACAGACACATATAGAAAGCGCATTCAGGTACACAAACATTCAAAAACGAGTGGTACATTTTAAAACACTGTGTCTGTGGAGCCAACTAAAGAAATTTCCCACACTGGTTCCATTTATATGAATGTATACTAAGCCAACAATGACTTGAAAAACAATATTGGAAGAAAATTGGTGATTTTAAGCATTTTAAAGCATTTTCAAATCACGGGTAAAAATTTACCCGCGAACACCACAGGTGTAAACAGCTTTCTAACACAATATAAGGGTTAAGATTATATCTCTAGAATAATAGTACCTATGTTAATTAATTAAACTCCGATGCACAAGGATCAACAATGATATAAAAGTTGAGTTGAAGCAATTTATTTTGAATGATTCTTGTAATGTTAAAAATAATAACATCGATAGATATACTCAGAGCTGCGACACCCGAATGTAAGTCGGTATTTAGAGCTGAAGCGTTGTTACCTGGTGATGTGAAGAAGTTGGACTATGCAAAAAAAACAAAAAACTCTGGAGCTAAAAAAGTGTATTTAATATCGGACAACGACTAACAAAGGCAGTTATGGAAATAATTTGTTAGCAATTGCTTTCCATTTCCTTCAAAATCCGAGTGCATAACTTATTTATATAAAATAACATGTATTAATTTCAAGTAATCTCTAATAAAATTATAACAAATTATGTACTTAATTGTCTTTTGTTATAAATTGTCCGAATCTAAATGGATATGAAGAAGTCACAGATACATAAATAAATTTCTCTTTCTTTCTTATCTACCGCTCCGATCGACATTCGATATATATAATAAAATCTACCAAATACCGTATCGGCGGTACCGAATCCCAGCTCTGGATATACTCCAAACATGAACTGATTGACTGCTGTTGGGACAAATTAATTGAGAAATAAGTTTTAACAAATTATAAAATGACATTAAAACCATTTCAGCAATGAAATGCATTAACTCTGTAGCAAACGTTATCTTAATTCCATGTTCAATGGAGTGATTTGTTTAACTCAGGACTTGCTCTTTTCGCAAATTGGAGCCATGAGTGACAGAATTTGTCATTTAACTCACGAATTGCTTTGATACTGAACAAGCTTAGAGATATGCTTTGTTTCCTTCGTGGGGATATCCGAGTATATAGTAACTCCGTCCACTTCCTTGATGTCGATGACATCACTCAGAGACTTCAAGAAATTGCTCAGCGTCCCATAGCCAAAGCTTTGGTAGGGTATCTGTGAGTGGCAATTTGCACGATATTCCGCTATTAATTCCTAAGGAAAAAAAAAGATATATTTTTAGATTTAATTTGGATAAATATTCATATAAATAAATACCTTTTCCGTCATTCCCTTTTTGCATGTGATGAGAACGGATCGAAGGTTTATTTTGACCTCGTCCTTGTTCTTGGAGGGATTCGCCATCGCTCAGAGAAAGTCCGATAATAAAAAAGATGAACTGAGTACAAATGAACAAAATAAGTACAAATAAACTCAATATCAAAACAAAACGCCTGCTGACATTCTTCACAATGCCTATTACGTAAAGGTTTGCAGGGAGTAAAAAAAGAGACAAAAAGTGCATTGACGTCATCATATCAATAAATAATAATATTGACCTAATTAAGATAATTAATGACATATTTTATTAATAGTTTGACCTTACATTTATTATATGAAACATATAAACCTGCAATTTTGAATAAGGGCATTATAAATTACTTCATTTGCAAATATTAATAAAATGCATGACGTCACTGGGTATTGGATTACTTATCTCCCTTTTAGGCCTTGATTACTACTTGATAAATGTATCTCGATGGACAGGAAACAGGACCTCTACCTCCCTCCCTCTTAAATATAATCCACAAGATTTTTATCCTTCAAGAACCCCCCCCCCCCCCCCCTGACTATTAACACTTAGAACAATAGAGATCTAAAGATTAAGTTTTTATATATCTATGCTTAGGAGGACCCCGTGTAATCTATCACTCAGCATGAATTGTTACTTTTCTCCGGTAGAGGGCTTGAGCATAACATGAATGTTTGGATGTTTGTTACGTTGTTAAGCAGCTGATCATTAATAATAACAACATGGATTAATTTCTAGAAGCCGAAAAATTTCATAATAATTTGTGTTTTTGATATCCATTAATTTGAGAGTTGTAAATGAGTTATATACAGAGCTCCGACTACCGAATGTAAATCGGTATTCGATACTACCGACGGTAGATTTAAATACCGAACCGATTATACGATATTCTGTAGAAACTACCGAATACCGTACCTATTGACAATCGGTACGGTATATTTGAAAGTATGACTTTAGCAAGGAATACTAGAAACTAACTGAAAGGAAAGGGAAAATTGCAGCTTCCAAGTTAAGGCCATGATAAGTTGATTAACACAGCAATAAATTAAGTTTTATATGTATTTTTATAGCTAAATGAGTCATTTTCACTTAAATAATTTATAATTCAACGATCAAACAAGTAGGTATTATATTTTTTTAAATGAATAGTGAGTGTGATATATATTTTAATACTTTTTATTTATCAACAATAGTTTCCACAATAGTAAATATAATATATTTACAAACAATACATAGTTTAATATTAACAAGTTATTCAATATTATATGTTTTCATTGTGAAATATTCTGTAACTTAAAAAAATTATTATCAAATTAAATTTCAAATCAGAGGATCTTTGTTTCTCTGAAACGATACAGCCTCGTTAAACTTCTAGTTTCGAAGGTGCCATGAGTTTCAAATCAGAGGATCTTGAGGAGGTTTTAGCGGGGCTGGCGTTGCGTTTGAGGGCGGCCCCGGTTCGGCTTGAGGTCGAGGCAGACTTTTTTCATCCACGTAAAGATAACATTCTGCCACAGCGACCCCGATAGTATTTGCCTCTTCCTTCCCTATTACAATATGAAGAAGTAATTATAAATATTTAGGTGATATTAAATTAACGTCATAGCGTAACTCTATCCTGTTTTATCACTACCTTAAAATCATTTAATTAAAAACAGGTGATGCAATATGCATTTCATTACAAAAAACAAAGTCAATAACAGAATAAAAGCTACGTGTAGCTATGATACTATTAAAATTGGACAATGCACTCAATATATTTAATTTTTAGTTAATACTTATTTACTTATTTATTGGCTTGATATTGTGATAAAGTAAAAATCTATTTCATAAAATGAAAAAGTTATGATTAATATAATATATATACATATCTTTTAAATCATTCATATTTTAAATTGCTTTAAGATAAAAATGGTACTTTTATTTTTGATGAATAGTTAGAAACTCTTACTTTGACTTGGACATCCATCCACCAATAGACTCGATGTTCGAGCTAAAATACAGAAATCCCCAGAGTCTTCTTCGCTATTTAGAAATGCACGTATTCCTTATCCTCCAAATAACTCAACCGTTGGTCCAAAAAGCTCTGTCAAATTGGGATAAGTTCCTCCTCGTAGCTCTTGTATTAAAGCTCCTTCATATGAGCAATGTCCATTATTTCACCCTTGGAGCAAGGCAGCTTAATAGCCATTTCACGGTAGCAGTGCACGGGAAGGGCAGCATAGCAGTTTTGGATGGATTCTCTGGTTGGACTCATAGGCCAAATTCTGTCTGTTGAAGGAAGAGAGAAACCATTTTGGAGACTTCATTTTTAGATGATGTAGAATGTCCGTTCGGATGCAGGGCGTCGCGGTGGTCGTTAGTGCTATAAAATAGACTCGGGAAAAATCACTTCGTAACCTATGAAGAAGCTAGTAGTACGAGTGAAAGTCGTGTCCCTACTGAGACACACAGTTGGCCTCATCAATAACGAATCGCTTGAGGGGATCCCGCGAATAAAGGCTTCGAGAGACTCCATTGAGCTTCTGATAGGCAGATACCTTCTCGGGAGTCACGCAGAGGAATATGATTTGGGGCGTGAGGAGACGGAGCTTTTCGTATATTTTCCGCTGCTGGCCATACTCGTCCCCGATGAGATGATCTGCAGGGACTCCCAGACCGTCGAGCTTTGTGAATTTATCATATATGAGGATGCCAGGAGGGATAGGACTACAGTGACTCCACCCTGGACCGCGGTTGGTAACTGATAGCAGAGACTCTTTCCGCCCCCGTGGGCATGAGGACAGAGGTGACATTGCTCAAGAGGGCCGCATTAATGGCTGACAGATGATTGAGGCGAAAGCTGTGGATATCAAAGTGACTCTTGAGCTTCCCAAAGAGATCGTTTGAGAAAGAGTAGTCCCTCTTTGGCATATTATTATATCCCTGTTTACAACAGAAGCAGATAACTTGTATCCACTTTGAAACACAGAATATAAAGAACTAAAAATAACACTACACAACCACGTTTTTTTGAAATAAATATTACAATTGAACTAATAATGATGGCCCTTACTTGAGCATAAAGGGAGTGCCCGTAATGACGTCATCCTTCCAGTTAGCTTCTAGTATTCCTTGGACTTTAGTGACATACACATAGAGACATAAAGATATAGAGAGCTTTGTCCAAGCGCTCCCTTGAGTGAAGAACTGAACTTTGCAAAATAAATAAACAACTACATCTTATAGTATATTGAGCAGATACATAAATACACAATCAATATAAGCACATGCTATGCATTGAATACTGGAGTACCTGAAAGTGCATTCAATATCGGACAATAGGAGACAGTAAATGGAAACAAATCTAAAGCCTTCAACTTCCTACAAAATCGAAGGGGGATATTTTCTCAAATCAATTATGTTTACAAATTTAGTGTGTTGTGATGACGTCTCACACAGGCTGCCAACTGCATTCCTGGAAGAGTATTAACATAGCCAACCTATTAAAGAAAAGGAAAAGAATGAGAGAAAGAGTGATTGACGTCACAAATCAACTATCGAACGTTATCCCTATTGTTGTTCATTTCTCCGAGCCCCTTTTAACTTTGAGCATTGTTCTTATTTTCATTAACTTATACATCAATAAAGGATTGAGTTATGTATATTTAATAAATCTCATAATAGGATATTTTAATATAGGAATAATCAGTTTATTCATAGGTAACAATAGGGATAACGTTCGATAGTTGATTTGTGACATCAATCACTCTTTCCTCTTCTTTCTCTCTTCTTTTCCTTTTCTTTAATAGGTTGGCTATATTAATACTCTCCCAGGAATGCAGTTGGCAGCCTGTGTGAAACGTCATCACAACAACCTAAATTTGTAAACATAGGTGATTTGAGAAAATATCCCCAATCGAAGTACATGTATAATTTATATAAGATTAGTAAGTATTAAATTTCAAATAATCTCTAATAAATTATAACATATTCTCCTCCGATCATTGAGGAGGAGGATGAGAGGACGGGGCAAATATAATGACTGGAATCATGCCACCCGTCCACTCCCATTCGAGAAATTTATCCCAAGCAATGATGAATCAATGTAAACAATAACACTAATAAGAACAAGGCAGGAGCACTCTGCATGACGAATACTTTTTTCCTCTTCTTCTATAATAAGTACAATAATAGAGAGGTTTGTGAGGAATGTTAGCACGATGGCCGTGTTGAAGTGTGGTTTCTCTTTGTTTCTAGCTCAGGTAGGAGATCGAAGTAACCGTACCCGAATACTGGAGTACCTGAAAGTGCACTTAATATCGGACAATAAGAGACAGAAAAAATCTATAGCCTTCTACTTCCTACAAAATCGAAGTACATGTATAATTTATATAAGATTAGTAAGTATTAAATTTCAAATAATCTCTAATAAATTATAACAAATTATGTATTAATTGTCCTTTCTTATAAACTGTCCGATATTAAATGCATATGAAGAAGAAATAGCAGATGTATAAATAAATTTATCTCTCTTTCATATCTACCGTACCGAATATCGATCGATACTGTAGATATATAATAAAATCTACCGAATACCGATAACAATCGGTAGAAGGTATATACCGAATATCGAACCGGCGGTAGATTTTTTCTATCGAATCCCAGCTCTGGTTATATACGCTTATAAGTATAAGTACCTAGCATAATGAACTTTAAGTACAGTTTGATTGTAATTTCCACACTTAATTATTATTTGTTGAAATCATATATTCAGATAATATGTGATGAAATTCAGTAAAAAACATTCGGCTTAGTGATTTCAAGGCAAAAAAAAAAATGATAGTGGATCAAAGTGCCCGTATTAGATATCTTCAGACCATTGCAGTAGATAGCTCTAATTGCACGAACAATGAAGCGACAAAAGTAGACTTGAAAGGTTTAAATATGCGCATAGATAATTAAAAAAATATAATACTTTTTTTCAAATTCAATACGAAATAAAAGTATAACAGAATTGTTTAATGAAAGAAAAAAATATATATAAAAAATATCAAAAAGTAAAGTTATATCTAGAACCAAAATATGTGATAATGGAAGTATTGGATATAATGGTTCATTGATTTTATTATTAAGAAACTAGAATATAGTTTATATTTAAATAAGTAAATTCAATTTAATGGTCCATTTCTAAAGTGTATTGGGAACTTTATAACAAAAACCTTATATAAAGGGTTGGACTGATGATACAAGTGTGCCCATGGACAGCGATAAGCTATTTCACAGGAACAAATTACACGGCTTAAAAAATAAAATGTCTAAAAGGAGGCTGCGTTACATTAATGAAAAGGAGGGTTTAGTGATTCTATTTGGAGAAGGTAGGGTTTATTAAGTCTGCGGTAGCAGGAAGTAGAATCAGCGTTAATAACGCTAAAAAATAAGCTTTTTATCTTTTTCAGGTTAATCAATTTCAGAAATATAGTACTTATTATGAATTTTAATATATTTTATATATCACGTATATTAATGTTTTACATTATTAAATACAAGAAATGGTGCTAACGGGTGGGAAATGACATGGGGGATAATAGTAATATTCCGGAGGGATGTGTCCTAGTAGAACCCTATTGAGCAGACTGATTGTTACTGAAGAAATAATAAATAAGCTTCTGCTAATATATAAACCTTTTGACGTCACTAGGGCAAAAAGATATCTTCAAAAATAGAGGAGTTAATCATTATTTTCCTCCAATAAAAATATGTTGTCGTGACATCTCACACCAGTCATCACTCTCGATTTTTTATGAAAGATATTAAGTTCTCCCTGTCATTGTTGTCTTTACCCTCAACAATGAAGAGCTAACCAATGTCCCGATATTCAGCGCTATCATACATGACTTTGGCAATCTATGTTATCTATGATTCGTCTATTTAAATCATAGTGATAGCTTTAAAGAATATACAAATAGCCATACCATAAGAAGTTGATAGACTTCACTGCTTTTCTGTAAAATGTGGGCCATGCCTAGGAAGGGACACATCACATTAATAACCATACTTTTGGGGAATTCTGAGGTGACGAAATATATGCCTTAAATATACCTAAAAAAAACAAGAATATCTTACAGACGCAATTTAAAGTCCTTAAAAAGAAACAGGCAATTCTTGCAGGCTTATGCACAATTTTATTTACTTCCATTTGTACAACTTATTGAAGGAAGTCACGTGACAGAAAATGAAAAGAAATTTCTATGAGAGTTCTTTATTGAAAAAGTTGTAGAAGGAGTAGAAAAATAAAAATAGGTCGAGAAATGACTGGTGACGTCATTGTAATTTATAACAGTGCATTCAGTTGTTGAATTATAAAGAAGGACTGACGTCATTGGTTTATATTTATACTTTTTCTATTTGTCTATTCCTTAGCCCATGTTAGGTCGATATTGATGCCGGCCTTGCTCTCTGGATATCTTAAAAAACAATTGTAGCAGCGTTGAGTGGGCCCTCCTCCTTCTTCTTCTCAGGTATTTATTATTATTAGCATTGCCTTTAGTCATTCTTTCTGTCAGGACCAGTGTACATAGACCTTATAGAATCTTACATAGTACTATAGGAAAAGAATCTCAGGTAAGGAGAAGAAAACAGGAACTCTTGGAATATTGCTGCTCTTAATAACGACGTCATTTAACAATTTCTCATTGTCTTTTTTTTTTCAAAACAAGAACTCAACATGCAACTTCGACTTGTGATCCTTTTATCATTATCGGTGACTTTGTCCCAAGCCGGAATCCTTGGACGAAATGAAACAACAGATTGTTCAGTCACCAAGACGTGCGTGGAGTGCAACAAAATCAATGAATGCGCTTGGAGCAGCTCCCTATGTGTTCCACGATCTGAAGACATGAAGGTAAAAAATAGCCAGTTGAAGAAGACCTTGAGGGAAAAATAATAATATTTTGGTTTGTCAAAGTATTTTTGTAAGAAAAAAGAAGATGGATTAGCTTCATTGGTATTTTTCTTCTTCTTTTGTTAAGCATGTCTTTGTTACGTGGATTTATTATTATTATTATCTTCTGAGGTTATTTGTTGTCTCATATTTGACGAGCAATTAGAGTTAATCATGATTATTCTATTAGATTTAGGAAGAGAGAGAGAGAGAAGAAAGAAAAACGTCATGTCATCATTTATATATATATTGAACTATTTTGAGTTCTCTCCATCTGGATTCAACTTTTTATAAGAGAAGAGGCATTATGACGTATTATAAACAATTGTTCGGGTATTTATAATTCTATAAGTTATCTTTTGTGGCGAAGTATAATTTTATCCATTAAAAAAAAAATTAGACATATTTTGGCTACAATTTGTTTAAATTATGCTGTTTATGAAGTCTCATATCGTAAAGGGATTTTTAATTTATATGAATGGGTTCCAAAGTCATCAAATTGTTTGTTCTATAGAATTGAGAGATATATAACTTCCGAGGACATATTTCTTTTTGTGTGTAATAATTTTATCTCGTTTTATATAGTCAATTCTATATTATATTTAGTTCTTTTTGCGAAAAATAGCACTTGTGTTACTCGTTATGGATAAAATTATAACGCGATGGATACGATTTCATATATCACAAAGCAACCCTTCAATATTTTATGTTCAGATAATCTAGATTGTAACTAAGCTTAACATATATATATATATATGTATATTTCTGTTAAGCTTAGTAACAATGTAAAAGATCGGAATATATATTATATTGAAGGCTTGCTTTGTGATACATCAAATATAGTTTTGAGTTTTTATATACATTAAAAAAACAAAAGTAATTTAAGTTTTGAAAAAATGATTTTTTTTTTTGGAAAATATTCCAAAAACATTAGTTATTCGCGGTTTTTGTATGTAAATAAAAACGAATCCTATCCACATTTGCATCCAATTATTTTAAAATAGCATTATATTGGGGAAATAACTGGCGACTGAATGACGTGAAAAAATACTACATAGGTTTACTACATAACTTTTGGGTCCATTAGAGTATCTATCAATTTAAAGAATTATGCTATAAATATTAATATACAATTTAATAGACCAATATTCCCTTGAGCCGATTATACCCTCCGTTTATTTAATTAGTTATATATTTTTTTAAATCCCTCATCAGCATTAAATTATATCCAAATAGTCTTTAAATAGTCACTCATTTGGAGTTAAAACCCTTGAGTTTTATGACCATTCATTCAGGAGATGGGATTTAAATTCAATTGTTAGGATTTAAAAAGGCATTTCTGTAAGTATATTATGTTTCCAAACAACTTTTTTGAAATGGTCTAAGTCACCGAATGAGTACCTGCATTTTATTTGAATTGTATCATTTTTTGGTGCATCCTCCTTGGGTACTGAATGGATATTGTAAGAAGCTCCTCTCAGTTGGGAGTTTATACTGGCTTTATTACTGATCACTGATACACAAATTTAACTATTTAAATATAACGCACAATATCATGGAATATAAATCCATATTATACAATATTACTACAGATATATTTAAGGGGACATTGATATGTGGGGAACATGTGCTTACTCATAGAATAATGTTTATTTTGATAAGGCAGCCATTTTAAGTGTATATACGTCATCAAAACAACTTTTAAAGTGAAGGAAATAATGACAGCTATTAATCCTTATTTATACTTATCTATCTGTAAATTCCAGGAATCCATCTCTGGTAAAAAAGATCATTGCGATCCTCTCAATAAGGATATAAACTCTAGGAAAGTGACGGAGATTGTTCCTACGGAAGCATTTGATGATGTAATAACAACAACGAATCCTCCCGAGGAAGGAGTTAAAGAAGAGCAAGAAGAGGTGGTCGAGGAAGACGACAACGACGACAAAGATTCGAATCAAGATGACCTCACAACCGGTGCATCACCTTCTCAATCCTCTCCAAAAACGACTCCTTCAAGACCCAGTGAGCCAACCACGACGAGCACCAAGCCTGCCAGCTCCTCGATCACGACAGATGCTCCACCCACCACAACAACCACCCCAACTATCACAACGAGTATCCCCAAGACAACATCTGAACCTCCCACCAAAAGACCACCTTCGTCCACGACAACTATTACACCCCCGCCAGTGGACCCTGAAGACCGAAGCAGCTTTGACGGATGGAGCTTCTTTGGTGGGATTCTTTTAACTCTGGGATTCTTCTCCATTGGCTTTGTGGGACTCAAATACTATCGCGTACGCTCAAGGACAGACGCAAACTACAATCGCTTCTAAGGAAGGAAAAAACTTATTAATATTCCTCTTATTAATAATAATAATACTACACCTTTTTGGCATTCATTTCATTATAGTTCAAAACTATACTCTATAAAATCTCTCTGCTAGATCTGGCTTTTTTCTAACTTTTCTTGATTTTTCTCTCTCAATCTTTTGATGTACTTAATAATATCCCACTCAAGTGTCTGCTACAAAGCTTAAAATGTGTCATTTTGGTTTGAAAATTATTATTATCATTGATCTTTGTACTCTTTTTGCTGTCTCATGTTATATTTGATAAATATATCTAAAAAGATAAGGTGTTTTATAATATTTTATAATATATATGTTGGTTACTTAAATATTACTAAAGCGATTTGGAATAAATATTTATGTATATTGTTATCTATCAGTGTTTTCATCTATTTTTAATGAAATGAATTAATTAAACAAATGTTTTTAATGCAGGTTACTAATTTTTAAGGGTCAATTCTAGGCCATTTTTTTAGTCAGTTCGATTTAAAAATCCCCTCTCTTGCTGCGCCATTTTGTCAGAGAGAGAATAATTAGATTGAAAAAACGATAAAATAGATGCCTGATCGTAGCTGCCATAAAAACGACGAATAAAACAATAGAAAAATTGATTTGAAAACAAGCTGAATTAATTGGCGTGCAACGAGCACTTGCCGTACCAAATTCCTATCTCGGGAGCAAGATTTTCAAAGTATAAACGAGCCCAAATCTGCGTCATCCTTGGAATGGTCACCGGTCAATTCGGCCTCAACAGGCATCATCTTACCAAGATGGGAAAGGCCATAACTCCAATCTGCCGACTCTGTGAAGAGGAAGAAGAAACTCCGTATCATCTCATTTTGGTTGTCCGCCATTAAGACAAAATATGATGGCACTTGAGGGAGAGATCGGGGAGCAACGTAGTTTATCCCTCGAGGATTTCATTTTTATATCATTTAAATGCTTAAAAATATATGGACCAATTTTTAAAGATATCTCCTAGAGAGTATCACTACCGGCTGATACCGGATTAAGTTCCGGTGAGGTGGGTCCAATCTAGGAGCTAAACAAACAAACAAGCTGAATTAAGTAAGATTTTGATTCGCGGCCTTATAGTTAGGAACTTAAGCAATATATTTTCAGCTCGCCTTAATAAAAAAGCTTTATTTCCATCGGATCACGGACGAAGGAACATGTTTATGTAGGGAATTATTCCTTGATTTGAGTCATGCATTTAGATTTGATGATGATATTCTTAGATTCATAGCAACAAATATATAATTTGTACCAGGCTTGTGAACGGTGTTCAGCTGAACGCACGTTCAATGAACGGAACGCAACTTTTTTTTGAACGCTCAACGTTGAACGGAAAAAAAGAGTTTTGCGTTCAGTGTTCAATTTTTCCAAACATTTCTTGGACTTTTTTTGGAAAAAACGTCATCACTTTTTTCGGAAATTCTAAAAAAAACTGCCATCACTAAGCATCACTTTTTTGGAAATTCTTTTCTAAAAAAACGTCATCACCTCACATTACTTTTTGGGGAAATTCTTTTCTAAAAAAAAACCGTCATCACTTTTTTCGGAAATTCTTTTCTAAAAAAAGACCCTCTTAGATCCAGATTTTTTTATAAAACCCTAAATAGTACATCCATTTTTCTTAGTTACACAATACTATTTTTAAATTATTTTAACGCTGAACGCAAAAACACTGAACGGAACGCTATTTTTTTTAACGTTGAACGGAAGGCTGAACGCAAAAAAAGCTGAACGCTCACAAGCCTAATATAATATTAGTAATGGATTTGAAATCCGTTGTTCACACATATTAGGGGGAAACGACCAGTGGTTTCTGCGATAACTTTTTTTTCAACTTGCAATAACGATAACTTTTTTCTCAACTTGCGATAAACGGTAAAAAAATTCAAACCCAACTTTGCGGTTTAGAAACGAATTTCCCAAAAAAGTGATGACGTTTTTTTTTAAAGAAAAGACTCTCAAAAAAAAAGTTGACGACGTTTTTTTAGAAAGAATCTCCAAAAAAAGTGATGGCGTTTTTTTAGATAAGAATCTCCAAAAAAAAAAAGTGATGACGTTTTAATTTTTGAAAAGAGTATTTTAAAAGATTCCTTAAATTTTTTTTGTATTTTTACAAAAGTCGTTGGTGAATTTATCGTTCATTGTTCCTCATTTTTTGGGACTAACGATAAGTGAATGAGCGGTAATTTTAGAAAACTTTGTGATAAACGATAACGATAAAGGTTTGACTTCAGCGATAATTATCGTTTATCGCTCATTTCATCGCACGCGGCAACCATTGGAAACGACATCCGGCCCCAGAGTTTGGCACACCTTAGCCTCGCGGGTTCCGCCGGCCTCAGCCGGGAGTCCCATGGAGAAGGCTGATATAGAAATTCAAATCATCGTGAATGTTTCTAGATCTATGACAATGAGAAATGATTATTTCTTTATATAATAAACTTGTATTTGGAAACTGTATATGGTTCTTGAGTCGTTAGTAATAAAATTATGATAAATAGTGTTGTCCAGTAAATTTATCGTGCGTAAATTCGTCGTAGACCTTTTTATAGCCGTTTTTTGTCTTAGGTATTTACCTCGCTTACTCTTTATAGTCAGACAATTTCCTTGTTCTTCTTTTTCTCGTGGATATTTATGTCACAAAGCTTTTTCTGTTGTGAAGCATTTATGTCGTTCTTCTTTTTTCTCGTGGGTATTTTTATCCCCAAGCTTTTTGTCGAAAGCATTTTCCGTGCAATTTTTTAATACTTTGTGGACCTAATCATGCGGGCTCTGTCTGAGGAAATTGAGGAAATTAGTGATATAGTTGAAGCTAACTTGGAGCGATCAAGCAATTATGTATACTCACATATTTGGCCGCTTACGACGCCCATATGTTCGCCCTTTGGGTATGGGTAGGTTTTGGAGCTAGTTTGTGAGTGAAAAAGACCTTAAAGAATATAAGAGAGGAGAGAGAAAATAATTTTCTGTTTTGTACAAACATTCCTCATAAAAAGTTTGACTTTTACAAAGAATATGTTTTAAGTTACATGAGATTCTTTTTTCTATTTCTCTAACTCCTCCTCCTCCTTTCTTTCCTTTTTCCTCTCTTTACCTTGAAAAGTAGGTGGTTCAAATCAGACAAGGTCTGAATTTTTTTTCTGGTCCCATCACTTTGCAAATAGTTTTATTAGGTCCGTCTTGACCCAAGGATTCCATAGGTACGTTCAAATTTCAAATCTGACCATAAATGTGGGAGGAGATAGCGTGCGGACATACAGACGGACAGAGATTGGTGAATTAATATATAGATTAAAGTGAAGCCGTTGTATCGATAGGTTGTGAATGTTGAACACAATACTAATCGTGAAGAAGCTACATTGGAAATTCATTCCACATTCTGTCAACAACATGGAACGAAAAGGATTTTTGAAACAATATGCATAATACTTTATTTCACAGTTTGAGGAAAAAGGAAGGATCTTGGATTAAATATTAAAGAAAACAATTTTAATTCAATTTTAAACTTAATGACCCGCAGAATGACTAGAGGCATATATACACTCAGAGAGTGCAAACCTCCGCCGTCACGGGGTCCTTATGAGCCTTCCGAGGCGGATTTTTCACTGTTGTATAAAAAACCTACCGATTAACACCCCCGATAGAGATTACTTTCTTACCGACCTGACATAGACGAGAGAAAAAAAACTGTCGATTAGAAAATATAGAAACATCTTTCTTACATCTCTTTGATTAGAATACCAAAATAATCAAAACTTCTTTGTCTATACGAGTGTATAAATGTAAAATTATGTGTAGCAAAAAAATTATATTTAAAAAAATCCAAAATTCTCCTTTTTTCTATTATTAATGACATTTTTTTTTCTGATTATAATAACCAGTAGTGAAGGACTGATGATAGAAATGTCCCCAGCGACAGCGCAAGAGCTATTTTCACAGGAACAAATTTTACACGGTTTAAAACGCACGCCTTATATAACATGAGGGGGGGAGAGTGACGTCACCATCAACAATCGGCCTAGACTTCAAACTTGTTGGAGATCCCTCGATCCCTTCCTTCCTCCATCCCTCCTTCTATCTTCCCGGGACTCCGGGATAAATGCCTTGGACACCAAGAAACGAGTCTCCTCCCTCCCATTAAGAGAACATTCCCTTCACCTCGACTTCAAGAGTGGAGTCCTACCCATCGTCGTCTTCGTCAGTCAAAGGACTTCCTTCCCTCATCTTCGTTAGAGAGCTCCCCCTCCCTCCTCTTCGTGAATGGATCCCTCTCCCTCGTCGGACTTCTTCAGTCAAAGGACTTCCTTCCCTCATCTTCGTTAGAGATCCCCGTGCCTCCTCTTCATGAATGAGTCCTACCCCTCGTCGGACTTCGTCAGTCAAAGGACTTCCTTCCCTCATCTTCGTTAGAGAGCTCCCCGTCCCTCCTCTTCCTGAGTGGAGTCCTACCCATCGTCGGTCTTCGTCAGTCAAAGGACTTCCTTCCCTCATCTTCGTTAGAGAGCTCCCCGTCCCTCCTCTTCGTGAGTGGAGTCCTACCCATCGTCGGTCTTCGTCAGTCAAAGGACTTCCTTCCCTCATCTTCGTTAGAGAGCTCCCCGTCCCTTCCTCTTCGTGAGTGGAGTCCTACCCATCGTCGGTCTTCGTCAGTCAAAGGACTTCCTTCCCTCATCTTCGTTAGAGAGCTCCCCGTGCCTCCTCTTCGTGAATGGAGTCCTACCCCTCGTCGGACTTCGTTAGAGAGCTTCCCATCCCTCGTCTTCGTTAGAGAGCTCCCATCCCTCGTCTTCGTTAGAGAGCTCCCCGTCCCTCCTCTTCGTGAATGGAGTCCTACCCCTCGTCGGACTTCGTTAGAGAGCTTCCCATCCCTCGTCTTCGTCCAAGGAGTTCCTTCTTCGTCTTCGGCATAGGGTTCCCGTCCCTCCTCTTCGTTAATGGAGTCCTGCCACTCGTATTCATGAATGGAGCCCTACCCCTCATCTTCTTGATTGGAGTTCCGTCTTCCATAACCTCCTCCATATTGAAGACTTTTTTTCTCTTTTTTGGAGTTTGCTATTGAACGCCTCAGTCCTGTATTTCTATGAAATAAGTATCATGATGTCCTGATGAATCTAACAGTCCAAAGGACATGAAGATCATTAAATCTCGGTGAAGGAGCCTTGATCATCAAACCTAACAGGACTACCCCTCCCCCCAGACTAACGCTCCCCGGACTATCACCCCCCGTGCCATTTACTCCCATTACTAATATTTTTTATTCCATGAAGTCCGCTTATGAAGTTAACTATGTTTTTTTTGTGACAATTGACCATTTAAAATTTGAATGTAATCAGATAAAATAATATTAATACTTTAGTTTACCATTATTTAATAAATCTTATGTTTCTCATTTCAAATCTCGCAAGAATTGTAACTGGTCACCAAACTTATCAAAAATTAGTATTAAAAGTGCTAATTAATTTTTATTTATTTTCTAAGATATGTCGTTAAAATGATTAAGCTAATAAAATTTTACTTTAACATGACTTGAAAGAGTTTTTACTATGGATATATGGCCTCTTTTACAAAATTTCTTACAAATCCAAGAAGTTATAGGCGTCACTTTGAAATAAATCCTTTTAACTACTTTTTCACTAGTGCTTTACACTATTTACACTTTATCGAATTTAACGTGAATGCATGTTATAAATATAAATAAAAATATAGTTTAAAAGTTATACAGTAAAAAAGTCAATAAAAAAAATTATGGCATTAAAAAATCAAGTATAAATATAATCAAAATCTACTGATATAAAAATATCATTAAAATGTTTAGGAAATAATGGTTTTCATTCAATTTAAGATTATAATTTTTTGTAGAACCGTAGTAAAAGTTCAGATAGGGAGAGGTCCTCTTGGAGCAGGAGGGGAAGTACCGAAAGATGTCACCCGCAAATCGCCAGCTTGAAACCTACGGAATTATTATGTAGAGCGCCATGTTACGAGCTGCTGCTGATATTAGAATGGCTTTTAGGCCTCCCCCATAATTAAGATATTATCTTATCAATTTATTATATTATAATACAGACATAGATTATATACTACTATAGATGAGAAAATAATATTGTAAACGAATTTACTGTTCCTACACTTTAATTCATGAAAGTAATTAATTTATATTAGATGGCAAATAAATTTCATTCACAATTCATTATTGTATTATAATACAGAAATAAATTCAATAGTACTTTAGATGATAAATAAATATTTAAACGAATTTACTTTCCGACACTTTAATTCCCCCTCATTCTTTCTGAGGGATTCCAAACATTAGAAACGTCGAACTTTTTGACTCTTCTTCGCACTACTGCAACTCAAACATTTGCTGAGTCGGTCATTGGCTTACTTCCTGGAAAAGGTCATCTCACCCATTTACTCCCCTCTCCTAGCATCTCAGCTTTCATCTACTCCCACCCCTGAGAAGCATGAGTTCTATCTCTTGATCGATTTCTTCCCTGATATTGAACTGGAAGTAATAAAAGTCGCAGCACTAGAGTCGGCCAACAACATCCTTTAAGTTCTAGACGTCCCTCAAGTCGGCCTTGTACCAGCTAAAAGTTTTGCTGAAAGCCCGAAGCTTTTCCAGAATACTCTCTCCCTCAAACTTTGTACTGGAAAAAATATTGACGAATAATTTTGGCAAATAATTATATCTATATTTCATTTAAATTAATATTTATGGGATACTGTTGAGCAATCAGCTCAATGGCACTCTGGAAAACGTCACGTCCAGATCTTTTCATTTTCCTCACCCAAGAAATTGCTTGAGGTAGGAGTCGAAGAGTCTTGGGGATGTACTTGAGCTCCCTAAGCGCCTCAAGAATCCCTTAAGTTGACTCCAGACGGACTCGATGGTTTGAGTGTGAGCACCTAAATTGAATGGAAACAATTGAATCCTGGTTATATTAAAATAGTTCATGTTTACGTAACTATATTACCTGTTTATGGGGTCTACGTAATTTTGCTTGTGCGTTACTCTATAGCAAGTAAACCCAAGGTGTTCCTCCATTCTTCCTGTATGTTGCAAAGTCGTCGGACATCAATATAGACTCCGGAAGAACATTGCCATGACCAAAGGCCAAAGTTCGTCCTGACTTCTTTTTGTACGACTTTTAAAAAAACAATCGCCACCATCACGCTCCACCATGCCAAATTCACATTCACCTTTTTTCACATTTCACATTCCATTTTAAATCTGGTCAATTGTCACAAAAAAAAACATAGTTAACTTCATAAGAGGAATATGGAATAAAAAATATTAGTAATGGGAGTAATGGCACGGGGGGGGGAGAGTCCGGGGAATCGTTAGTCTGGGGGG
>CP045903.1:9736903-9755210 GCA_013387185.1 Caligus rogercresseyi
CTATAATCATAAAACAATGAAAATATATAATTAATAATATAATTTTTGGATTTCTCGTATCAAAGTACTTCCTTAGATCTAATTACCTCCGCCGAAGGAGGTATTGTTTTCACTGGCGTTGTTTGTTGGTTTGTTTTGTCACTGGATAACTCAAAAGTACGCAACGGATTTGGATGAAACTTTGTTGAGGTGTGGGAAATGCCAAAAGAACAAGTGCTTTAATTTTGGCATCTCTGAGTGCAGAATTAAGATGCAAAATGAGCTAAATACTAATAAATATTCAAGTTAGCCTACTCTGCCAATAGATGTCGCTGTGCTGTGAAATTGGGTGCCGGGAGAGTCTTCCTCTCAAAATTTCCGTCGAGGGGAACCCTCCCCCGTCCCTCTACGCCGCCCCAGTCGTGAAAAATCACCTCGGAAGGCTCATAAGGACCCCGTGACGGCGGAGGTTTGTACTCTCTGAGTGTATACATGCCTCTAGTTAACTTCAATGTCTATTTATGTATGCTTTGTGCATATTTAGCTAAAATGTGATGCATACAAATTGTATCCGATTTAAAACCTTGAATATAAAAATATTTGGGTACGTTTACTTCGATCTCCTACCTGAGCTAGAAACAAAGAGAAACCACACTTCAACACGGCCATCGTGCTAACATTCCTCACAAACCTCTCTATTATTGTACTTGTAATAGAAGGATCTGGATTCGCGAGTCCCGTTGAACATATTCATGAGCCGACAGTGCTAGGAGCGACCACATTGATGAAGGATCCCCAACGTCTCGCCTCCTCTCCGATCATTGAGGAGGAGGATGAGACGAGACGGGGCAAATATAATGACTGGATCATGCCACCCGTCCACTCCCATTCGAGAAATTTGATCCCAAGCAATGATGAATCAATGTAAACATAACAATAAGAACAAGGCAGAGCACTCTGGATGACGAATACCTTTTTTCCTTCTTCTTCTATAATAAGTAAATTATAGAGAGGTTTTGTGAGGAATGTTAGCACGATGGCCGTGTTGAAGTGTGGTTTTTCTTTGTTTCTAGCTCAGGTAGGAGATCGAAGTAACCGTACCCAAATATTAATAAGCTAAATAGTCTATTTAGTCATAGCAATATAAAATTAATATACTCTTTTCAAATAGTCTTTAATTTCTTTATATCTGAGTATATTTTGTGGTAAATATAATCCTACTATGGTTATAGTTTACTCTTAGAACCAATTTATGGTTTATTTGAACATTTTACAGCTTCAGTTATTTACAAAAATCGGACATTTATATAACTGTTTGGAGTTTGATCGATCTGTGAGAAAACAACAACTCACCTGATATGATGCTGACACGTATATACTCTTAAAATCAGCTTGGATTTTAGAGAATATCGGTTCAGAGCCAAGATTAATCATATAACCAACTTCAGAAACTCTGGTTTGCAACTGTTAATGAAAAAATGGCGTAATACCAGTTCCATATTAGCAAATATTTAGTACCAACCGATAGGGAAACGCTTTTAAAATTGAATCCCTAGTCGTAAATTAGACATTACTTCTTTGGATACCTGTAAAATGAATATTATCTTCCTGACAACTTTTTTCTCTTAGACTTTTATCTTTAGATTGAAAAAAAAAAAAAAAAACATGTGATGTCCGGTTCAGATCCATTGTTTAGAAAAATGCAGAGCTGGGTGCGGTAGAAAAAATCTAACGCCGGTTCTATATTCGGTATTACCTTCTACGATCGATATAGGTATTCGGTAGATTTTACTATATATCTACAGTATCGATCGATATTCGGTACGGTAGATTAGAAAGAGGGATAAATTTATTTATGTATCTACTCTGTGACTTCTTCATATGCATTTAATATCGGACAATTTATAAACAAGGACATTAAAAACATCATTTGTTATTATTTATTATAGACTATTTGACATTTAATAACATACTAATCTTATATAAATGATATATATGTACTTGGATTTTGTAGGATATGGAAGGCTATATATATTTTTAAAATTAATGTCTCTAATTGTCAGATATTAAATACACTTTCAGGTACTCTAGTATTCAATACATAGCATAAACTTATATTAAATGTCTATTTATGTATCTGCTCTATAATACTATAAGTTATAGTTGTTTATTTATTTTGCGAAGTTCAAGTTCTTCATACAAGGGAGCGCTTGGCAAAGCGACAGTTGAACGATGTTCTCTGCTATTGAAGGGAATAAGCTCTCTATATCTTTATGTCTCTATGTGAATGTCACAAAAGTCATACTTGCAAATATACCGTACCGATTGACAATCGGTACGGTATATTTGGTAGTTCTACCGAATATCGTATATCGGTTCGATATTTGAAATCTACCATCGGTAGTATCAAATACCGATTAACATTGGTAGTCGCAGCTCTGGAAAATGATGCTGGAACTAGAACATCAAAAATAGTTCGTAGGATCATGATTAGTGTCTGATATGTCATTATTAAAGACCCCTCAATTGATATTTTAATAAACTTTCTTTATTAAGCTCAATTGTTTGAATGAAATCAATTCCATGCTATTATAATATTGAAGTTAACGCATCGTCCATAGCATCTGGATAGTTTCTCTTTGAGTCCAAAGTTGGGAAAATATCCTTCATAGAAGAACGCATTCGTTATCCTGATTATAATTCAGGGAGTAGATCCATCTAGAAATACGTCTTAACTTCCTCTTCAACCAGCTATATGAATTAAAATGTAGACAATATTACAGTACAGTGTGTATTTGTGTATATTGAGTTCATAGAGATAAAGATATAGAGAGCTTATTCCCTTCATTACATTTTTGTGTCCAATATAAACAAGTAATTTGAGCTACGTCATCGACAGCATAGATCATAGAGATAGAATCTATCTCTATGATCAGCTTTCGATGACGTAGGTCAAATTACTTTGTTTATATTGAACATTACAAATATAGCTGAGCGATGTTTCTCTGCTATTGAAGGGAATAAGCTCTCTATATCTTTATATCTCTATGATTGAGTTACTTACAGGCTTTGGATCTGTCTCCGGCTTGAATCGTGAGACAACAAGACCTTCTGGGCTAATTACGAACTTTTCAAAATCCATGTTATCTCCCTGTGAATCAAAGAGAACAAGAATACATCAGAATACAACTGGTTATTGTGATTAAGGGTCTTAATGTAGTGACTTTTTATTCATAAAACTCTAATAATTAAAGATAAAATATATATAAAAGCCTACTGGATGTACTAAAATATAATAAGGATTAAGATAATTTGTAATATAAAGTATTTTTTTACTCAAATAGTAGTTCCATTATCAAGACACTCAGAAGTTCATTTTAATGAGACATTTTATTGAACAAAATTATTTGTACATCAAAAATCAATCATCCTTATGTTTTTGTCGAAATCTAATGAATTAACTTATTTATATTTGATTTTTTTTTTTTTAAGACAACAATTTTTTAAAATTTAAAATATTTGATAAAAATTTATATCAATTTCTATAGATATTATAGATCCATACATTAATGGTTCATATAAATGAAATGTACTTACCCTCCGCCGTATCTTCCTTGAGGAATTTGTAGAGGGGAATGGCATTGGGTCCATTTACTTCGATTTTTGAGAACATATCGAAGGTGACGTTATAAGTGGCGGCAAAGGCCTTGATCTCCTCATTAGTTCCAGGTTCTTGATTCTTAAATTGATTGCAGGGAAATGCAAGGATGCGCAGTCCCTCAGTTTCAGAGTAGTCTTCGTACATCTCTACCAACTGAGTGTAGTGCACCTTGGTGTAACCTCATTCGGTTGCAACGTTTACGATGATGCAGACATGGCCTCGGTACTTCTCCAGAGAGACCTCATTGCCATCAATATCAGTGGCATTGAACTGATATATGGTATTATCAAAATCTCCATTCAATGGGGCACCAAAGCCAGGAACCAGAGAGGATAAGAAAATGCTTAAGAGACTGAGCCGCATGGGGACACCCTGTTAAGATAAGGCACGCCAAATTATTTCCCCATAGTAATAATAACGAAAGAATAGTTATTAGTCCCATGAGTCAAGTAAGTTGAATATGGTACGGACAGTAATTTGCAAAAATAGAAATTAAAAGCTGTTATAAAATTTGTTTAAGTTTTTTAAGGCTCTGAACAGGATTGAGTTATTTTTGTTTGTTAATTAAAATACACCAATAAAATTTATATTTATGACTGTATTAAAAAATATACAAATGTATTTTCAATTATAAAAGAAAATAAGTCCAAAATATTGATATTTGCTTGTGAATATATCTTAAAACCATTTTATTTCTTTATAACTTACCATCCTTATACACGATTTTAAATGATGCTGCTGTGTATACAATGTATGTTTCTCGAATGAGGGAACCTATGGACACGGTTTAGCTTATATACTTCTTTTTTTAAAGTGAGTGTCGCCCCAGAAAGGAAGCCATCCTTACGAAAAACCTGCTCAAGCCCTCTTTATTCTAGGACGCAACTACCTACCTTGGTTTTTAAATTTATATAACTTCTTTACCTTGGTTAATGGTTTATCCTTATATAAACTCATGGTTTATGGAGTGTGCGCTTCACTCTTATAAAAGTTTAGTCATATGGGATGGAGAAGTGCTGTTAGTGGAAGGGATTTATCAATTCAAGCTTAGATGTTTAATGAGACTAATCATGTTGTTTTTCTAAGCAATAAATATAATTAAACTTTAAATAAATATAGTATACAATTAGGAACAAAGCATTCTCTTTTCGTAAAAATTTATTTTTGACACTTAACAAAACATTAACAAATAAAGTCCATATTTAAACAAAATGTAGCTGAGTTTGATGTATTTTTATAATTACCTCCGCCGAAGGAGGTATTGTTTTCAGTGGCGTTTGTTGGTTTATTTGTTTGTCAGCAGGATAACTCAAAAAGTACTGAACAGATTCAAATGAAACTTTGTGGAGTTGTTGGAAATGCCAAAAGGAACAAGTGATTAAATTTTGGAATCTCTAAGTACTTTTTAATATGCAAAATGAGCAAAATACTACTAATAATAATAATGAAATGGGGTCTTTATTCAGGGAGTAGGAAAGAACAAACGCTAAAAAATATTCATTGACGTATTATTGTTCATATATCAGCTCAGGACTATGTTAACCTAGTGACGTAGCTTAAACTTCTTCCGTCTTCCCATCTCTGAGTGCTTTTTTAATATGCAAAATGAGCTAACAGAGAGGAAACAATGATTAGAGATAGAAAATCGGGCGTGTGAAAGGGAGAATGTTTGAATAGGAATGTTGTGGGGATCGGCGGAGGTACACACTCTCTGAGTGTATATATTTCTTTTATATTTTCTTTGCTCTCTCCTCACTCATTATCAGAGTTGAAGAAAAAAATTGAATAAACCTAGCCACATGCTACATTTTTTTAATACATGCAACAAAGTCAGCAATATTGAAGAAAACTAAGGAAATGCTTTATTTTATATATTTACTCACTAAACCTAAACACTAACAATCTTTGCAATGTTATTTTAGAATAATAATCCTTATGCTTCTTATGTTATGATAATAATAAATAGTGTAGTTCATAGCAACAAAATATAAATGTGAAGTCAAATCCTAGGAAGAATGTTTACTTTTCTGGGATCTTATGAATCCTACTCCGTTTATATTTAGGATCCTCTAAAGAAGAATTCGTGTTCCACCTTGAAGTTTCCGGAGCTTCAAGAGCTATGCCCTGAACTCGAGCTCGGGGAGAATCCGGATCAATTACGGGAAAGAAGAAGGCAAACCTGACTGGATGGATCCGGAACAGGCCCGGCGGGATGGGCGGGCCTGAGAGGGCCAGGCCCGCCCACCCACTGAGTGACGTGGGCCCGATTTTTTTTATGAATGTGCCAAATTGTGCCCCCCATAACATCTGTAGGGCCCTCCAAAAGCCTGGGCTTGATCCGGAACTTTCTGTTTTACTGTGGAGCTCCAGCACATATAAGTTCGTAGAGGCCGAGGAGCCTCTAGTTTTCACTGGCGTTGGTTTGTTGGTTGGTTTGTTTGTCAGCAGGATAACTCAAAAAGTACGGAACGGATTCGGATGAAACTTTGTGGAGTTGTTGAAAATGCCAAAAGAAACAAGTGATTAAATTTTGGCATCTCTGAGTGCAGAATTAAGATGCAAAATGAGCTAGATACTAATAAATATTTCAAGTTAGCCTACTCTGCCAATAGATGTCGCTGTACTGGGAAATTGGGTGCCGGGAGAGTCTTCCTCTCGAAGTTTCCGTCGAGGGGAACCCTCCCCCGTTCCTCTACGCCGCCCCAGTCGTGAAAAATCCGCCTCGGAAGGCTCATAAGGACCCAGTGACGGCGGAGGTTTGCACTCTCTGAGTGTATACATGCCTCTAGTTTCTATATTTTTTTCCAATTATAAATTTTAAAATGTTATTTACTCTAAAAAAGTATGATACATTTTCTCTCAAAGAATTATTTTCAATTAATTTTGTTCGTGTTTAGTATATATGCAGTGATTTCTGGGATAACTCTTTTTTAAACATGCGATAGGGATAGATGATAAATATATTTTTCTATTTACGATAAACGATAAAAGTTCAAAACTTAACGTCTGATATGCACTAAACGTATACATGGATTAAAAATATCGACTTGTCATAAAATATATGTATATAAAATCTCCAGTGAGGACGTGCTTCAACCAATTCCTCTTCCAGGGTTTGGGGGTTGCAGTCCATTTTCAAATTTATTGGATACTTGTGATCACATGAGATAAAGGAGTGGAATAGCTCAGTGCTCAACTCTCAATTTTGGGGATGGAAGTTCCACTCCCGAGAGTCGGATGCAATTCTATAGAATCAAATGCAAAACAAATATAATTTTTAAAATAAAGTGAACAGTAAAGACAAAAAGTTGACCTCAGCAAAAAATATCGTTTATTACTCATTTTTTTATTAATGGGTCATTTATTTTAAATCATACATAACATAATATATACATTAATAAATTAAAGGAGCAAGAGGGGTTGTGATAATAAAATCATAAATTAACATTGTAGTTTAAAATTAACCCTCTGAAGCAAGACCCATCACATCATTAAAACATCATAATCTAAATTATATAAAGTGGAAGTGAGTAACACGATAAAGCGAAACAAATTTTGTAAATAGAACATATTTTATTGCACGGCTCCCTCGATGATGTCATTTGAAGATTTTTTTGTCTCGTAGACAGTCAGTTATAGATTTCTTTGACGCTGTTGTCGATGGCAATGTAAACAAGCTAATATTAGCAGTTTCGACATACATACTAAATGACTGATTTCTTTGCTGTGCTCAAATATATGCAAACCTCGGAGGAGATTTACTATTCCCTTTGATGGATCTTCTAGGGATAGATGGACGAGATAATGAAGAAAACAGAAGAATCGTAACTGGGCCGGAATATTCTTTTAACAAAGTTATCAGATCTGAAGCATATAAGAGATAAACTTGTACGTGCAGATGATGGACAAAGTAGACTTTATGGCGCAGTACTAGATGAGGTGATAGATTTACTAGAGCGACAGTTGACAGAAATGTTTTTATCAGGCAAACCAGTTGTGAGGAAGGATCTGTTGATATTGATAAAAACTAAGTGCAGTTTGCTGGGTGTGAGTCTGAATTTGAACAATTGAATGCCCGTTTTTGCAGCAAGTAGAGGATCTACATCTATCCACACTCCTTCTTGCAAAAATGCTGTGACCACAAACCAGTTATTAATAGATCCATCCTTCTCAAAGCTCAGTGAATATGAAAAGCAAAAACGATGGAAATCGGCAAGAATATCAACAAATTTAACCGCTGTTAGAACCGTTGGATCTAACTTTTTGTGCACCGTCAAAATCTCCAAAAGATTAGCACTAATAATAAAGAGCAGCTCAAAAGAAAAAAAGTGGAATGGACAATGAAGTTGCTTGATATGTGTAAGGGGCACCACGGCCTAGTTACAAGAGATTCTCTTGACTTGATTGAAATGCTGACAGAGATAGGCTACTTAAAAGCTACAGTGGAACCAGATTTTCGTCAAATGAGAAGAATAAAAGTTGACGGGAGATTTAAAATGTAAATTTTTTATGTGCTGAACTAAAACAATCAATTAAGAATTCCACCAAGCCAGAGTCAGATCTAATTACAGATGTGTACTCACTGATCAAACAATGTTTAAGTGTGAGGCAGTGGTGGGCACCGCTCACTTTTTTGCTGTTCCGCTCACCGCTCATCCGCTCACTTTGGGCAACTGATCCGCTCCCGCTCATTTTTTGAGTACTGCTGTTCCGCTCACTTCATTCCGCTCTTCCGCTCAGTAAGTACTAAGCTGGTACTAAGTAGGGTCCCATATAGCCATTTAATGGCATCATCAACACATGTGTTATGACGTCATTTTTTCAGATGGATTTCTAATCATACTACATGTAATAATTATTTAATAATTATAACAAAGATAATTTTATCTCTTTTAAATTTAGAGAAGAAAGAGAAAAGTTATATTATAATAATGTAACTTTTCTCTCTCTTCTCTGAATATAAAATAAAATTATATATGGGACCATGAACGCAACCTCTTTGTTATGACGGGGTACACATTTTATATATTAAGAAAGGACTGATTGTCACTTATTCTCTCTGCGTATACACAATAACTGCACGACGTGAACTGAGTGGCTACGCGTGGCAACACTGCTGCCACGTGTCTAGACAAGAATAAACAATTTCTGGCGCACCTTTTAAGTCCATGCCACGTTAGCGGCATTACATTTAGAGCAAAAAGCGAGAAAAAGTAGTCTTTTTTCTATGAGTAATCCTTTTTAATAACGGAAACTTTTTTATGTGAGCGCATAAGCGGAAGTTAATTTTAGAGGGTCCGCTCACCACATTCTGCTCACTTCTCACAAAGATGATCCGCTCTTTGCATTCTGCTCACCAATTGCTCCTCCGCTCAGAGCAGAAGAGCGGACGAGCGGAATAATGAGCGGAAGTGCCCACCACTGGTGTGAGGGAATAGTGTTAAATAGGTATTTGATGATAAACTATTGCTATGGTGCTTCATGTTAATATTTAGAGATTCCATGTCTCGTTGATATTGGCAAAGCACAGCTTAATACTGTTATAATGCTTTCTGACAAACAATTTTAAGGCCGTAAACTGCCAATTTAGGTATTAAAAAATCAATATATATTGCTTTTATCTCTTAATAGGAAAATTTATTGATTTAATAATGTTATTTTAAAATTGCTTTACCAAGAAAACCTATATAAAGACATACTGGAAGTACTATTTCATTTTTAAAAAATTGGTCGAAATTAGGTCATTTTGGCGGCTATTTTGAATTTTTGAGTGTTAGCGACGTAAGAAATCAACTGAGATCAAAAAATTGCCAGATTTGGATTCTACACAAAATTTAGCTATAGAAACAATGGGCTTTAAAAACTTATGAAGATTTACCCAACCCTATTACTACTCTACCTAGTGTTTCATTATGTAATGATGTCAGCTTTTACAAATATCATATTTAGTTTCAGTGAGATTCGCATACTCCTATGCCTTCTCAAACGTCCTATTACATTTTATAAAAGGACGACTTAAATGGGAAGAATTGTTAACGAATACATAATATAAATCACATATCAATAACTATTTTTTATAGTATTATGGAGTCGCGAGTTTGTTTGTTTTTTGTTTTATCTATGACTTGGATTTTTTTATACAAAAATGGCTCTAAATTTAAAGTTAACAAAATGATTTTGCTTACATAATCCGAGTCTTTTTTATAAGAGAGTCCAGGGATAGACTAAGAGTCTATATTTGCCGATAGTTTTTTAAATATAAAGATTGGTTTATCCTTATTTTTTCATGAGTAAAATGATCCCAAATTGTTTATGTAATTGACAAAATACAATAAGCTGTCATTGGGGGTTTAATATATTATGGTTTATTCGACTTTTTGTTTGTTAAAAAGGCCTTATATAAATTTATAAATTGGAATTTAAAAAAATATAATATACAATTGTTACATTCTTTTTTAACTTTATTCAAAACCATATTGTAATTTATTAAAATAAGTTGTGATAATGGAAACTATTGCTTAAGAAAAAATAAAGTTTTGGAAGCATACATAAAACTAAAAATATGGTCGACAATTGTAAGGTCGTTTATTTGTAAAAGTATTTTTTTGTAATGGAGAGACACATCTACGAAGAAGTTTTGATAAGTATACATACATATATTAGTGCCTTCTACGCCTTTATCAAATGTTAAATATCTCACTTTCCTTCATTCGTCGGTCCGTTTCTTTGTTTTTAAATTAATGAACCTTCAAATATATCATTTCAATGCCTCGGAAGGGAAGACTTGTAGAAGTGCAAAGTTTTGTGCAAAACAAGAAAAAGCGTTAAAAGGTATAAACCAGTTTGAAGACATTTATTCAAGATTTAAGGATCAAGATACATATTTGTCTCCTTTTAACTTCTGCGCCTTGTATAGGGAAGATATATTAGTAGCAGGACTATGGATTTGAAATTTATGTCAGTGTGGTCCATCAGAAATGTAAAGGTTAAATTGCGAATTAGAAGTATTTAAAATAATTAACACCATATTATGGGTACGCCATTTTGTTAATAAAGAAAATATTTTATCAATATAAAGAAATAGATTGACTACCAACCATCTTGAACTTGCAAATGTTGCCTGAACTTCAAAGAAATGGAGCGTCCTGCAGTTTGGCAAAACCATAGAGATATAAAGATATAGAGAGCTTATTCCCTTCAATAGCAGAGAAACACTCCTCGTTCAGCTGTATTTTTGTGGCCAATATAAACAAAGTAATGTGTACTACGTCATCGTAAGCTGATCATGGAGATAGATTATATCAAGGTCTGTATAATAAGGTCTGGGCAATACAAAAACAAACATATAGCAGTGTGACTATTCAATGACGTCACTGGAGAACGATTCTATCTATCCATTTATATATCTATCAATCTCTCTATCAATCTATAAATATATATTGGTTTTAGGAATATTTATATATAAAACTTATGCACAAAGAAAATCTGATAAAGCATTTTTGTTGGGAATTATTGATAGTAGGAATTTTTCCTTAACAACACTTTTGTATAAAATCATTTTTAAAGGAAACTACTGACTTTTGGGCCCAGCTTATCAGTCAAAATAGCTTTATTGAGCATTAACGAGCACATTTGGTTAGTTTCATTTTATAAACTGAGCCCATTTTGAGTACTTTTTCGTTCATATATAAAGGAGTATATTCGCATATAATAGACCCATAAGGGTACTTATGAACAGTAAGCTACGGTAAGGTAAGGTAGGTTTCGTGACCCAGACCTTCTCCGCATTAATATAACAAAGCTCCGCTTATTATTAGTTATTATGTTATTGTTATTTTTATTCTTCACGAAGCCTACCTTACCTTACCGTAGCTTATTGTTTATAGGTACCCTTATTGGTCCATTATATACGAATATGCTCCTTTATATATGAGCGAAAAGTACTCAAAATGGGCTCAGTTTATAAAATAAAACTAACCAAATGTGCTCATTAATGCTCAATAAAGCTATTTTGACTGATAAGCTAGGCCCAAAAGTCAGTAGTTTCCTTTAAAAATGCATTTTATACAAAAGTGTCGTTAAGGAAAAATTCCTACTATCAATAATTCCCAACAAAAAAATGCTTTATCAGATTTCTTTACGCATAAGTTTTATATATAAATATTCCTAAAATCAATATATATATTATAGATTGATAGAGAGATTGATAGATATATAAATGGATAGATAGAATCGTTCTCCAGTGACGTCATGAATAGTTATACTGCTAGGATTACATGTTTGTTTTTGTATTGCCCAGACCTTATTATACAGACCTTGGATTATATCTCTACGTTAGCTGTCGATGACGTAGGTCAAATTACTTTGTTTTTATTGGACACAAAATACAGATGAAGGAATAAGCTCTCTATCTTTTTATCTCTATGGGCAAAACATCTTCTCCTTCCACAGTAAGTCGAGTATTTACACTTAAATTCTGCCGCAACCATTCAACATTGTTGATAGAATCATTTGGACTGATGATAAGTTATTTTGCCTCATCAAAGCTAAGGACTGGATGGAGCTCAAAGGGGGTATTAGAATATAATAAGCTTACGTTTACTTACGCTGATAATTAAAGATAACGAAAAGGTAGGTCTCCAAAACTTAACAATAAACATATTTTTTCAATTAGTTACTAACTTTTCTGAATGATGGCTCATTATTCTCATTTATGATAAAACAAAATAAGCATATATGTATATATATATATATGATTTTTCAAATTCTTTAGTATACGGCACAAAAAACTGTAGCCTAGCAATACTTATCAAATAACTTCATGTATAGCTTAGAACTCCATGAGTAGTTTGTACTTATACTAGGAGTAGACAATCATGAAAGTTTGTTATGCTATTGATAAGCTACTGAAAGGGCCCTTACTACTCCTTGTATAAATGTGTACGAAATGAAAGGAGGTGTTTCTAAAGCCTCCACTGAAACAAGGGATTCATTCAATTATTTTATATGGAATAGAGTTTGGATATATATCTAGTCCATATCATAAACACATTTGATAGTTTCTTATTGAAGCAGAAAGATATTACTTTTCATGGACTTTATAATATTTTGATAGTAATAACTAAGAATACCACAGGGGGACTTTTTCCTAGAACATGATTTGTTGGAACATGAACGTTAATAATAGCATTGCCAATTGGGGAGCAATATTCATGGTTATATGAAGTATTTATATCTTTCGTCGATATTTTTCATATTGTGTATAAGGATTAAGGATATCTTGGACTTGATTGGTCGAACGTCAAGGAGCGCTTACAATAATAATAAGAGCAGTTGGTATGTACTATGAACTCTGTGTCAGTCGTCAGGACTAGTGTTGTGTCGGTCCATATCAAGGACTGCAGTCCGGTCCGGTTCGGCCTTTTTGTCGGTCCTTAGAAAAGGAAAAATGTGTTTTTTACATCGTAGCATACGTCATGTTGTCAACATCTCTTAATCTACATTATAATTGGAGTTTGTCCGTCCGTCCGTCTGTCCGACTTCTATAGACGCCGAAACTACAGAAGCTAGAGAGCCCAAATTTTGCACACAGATGCATCTTGACCATGTGATGGTCTTGGGCTAGGTTAGATTTTGATCAGACCAGATTTGTGTCTGTGAGAGGGTTTTGCGGTTTGCATGGATTTTTGAGAGTTAAGAGGCTCGGGATGTAATTAAATGTTTTGTGGACTTTGACCGTAGGCATCTTTTGGTATATAAAAAGCTAAGGCCTAGCGGCCTTGCAAAGGCCTGAAAAAAGGCTTGGAAAACTTTGGTTGTCCATAGTTCGTAAGTGAGATGTTTTAGAGACAGAACGCAAACTAAAAGTTATCTGCATCTCTGCCCAAAGAACCTGGATCCGGAAAAAAAAATCCGGGTCCAGACACTCCCGGACCCGGATTATGACATTTCCTTAACTTTTGATTCTTTCCCATTTCTAAAAAAAGCTACTCTGAAAGTATATTAAGAATAGGTTTCCATCGGGTCCCAAAGAAATTTCCCGGAAAACCGGACCGGCCTGTCGGGAAATTCAAGAAAACCTCTGGGCGACTTTTTAATACGAAAAAAAGTTCAAAACAAACATACGAATGAAGGCCTTGCAAAATAAGCTTAGGTTGGTTAAGTCAATGTCCGGCTTCCGGGACATATTGGGCCGGGATCCGGATTTTTTTTAATTTGCAAGTTTTTGCAATATATTTTTGAAAAATCATATTTAGCTTCACAAAGGGAGCAACTTTGATGTATTAAGTATCCGAATCCGAGGTCATTAAGAGCCTCAATCCGGGATTGAATATTAGGTCATATTTCATGGACGAAGCGGAATATTTTTGAAATCCTAAATTTTGGGGGACTTTTGTGGTTGTCATTAGATTGATCGCATCAAGTTATAAAATAGTATCTATAGAGTGTGCATTTTTAATAAGTTCGTGGTCGATAAAAAATGAATTTTAGTTTAGAATTTTTGAGTTTTGGCATAAAAAACTGGCTAAATGGAAAAGGGTTTTTTTCTCCGCTCCTGGGAACTCACAGATTTCAACTTGAGTTCATAAGAAGGAGCTTAAAAAGTCTGACAACAAACTATAAATAATCATTCTCAAGTGTTATATATTTTTTTTCAAAAAAACCCAAAAACTGATTTTTTTCAAAAAACTTAAGGGGTCCCCCATGATTTTTGGCATTTTTTTTAATTTTTAAATTTGTTAATATAGTTGTTCCCAATTGGGGAGACTAATGCAAATGTGAAGAAATTTTTAAATTGGATGAAAAACAAAAAATTTTATTAGAAGCATTATTTCATAAGTACATATGCTACATATATATTGCATAGGAGTTGCTATAATGTTAGTTCTTTTTTGCTCCCTAGGGGTGCTCTAAATTATGAATCTAATGTAACCTCTAGGGAGACCTTTTACTGCATAACTGGTATTTAAATTATGAATACAAAATGATGCCCTCGCAAATAAATATCCGGCACCATATGCCGTCATAAATTAACACCACGGTTTCACCAAAGGTCTGTATAATAAGGTCTGGGCAATACAAAACAAGCATGTAATCCTAGCAGTATAACTACTCAATGACGTCACTGGAGAACGAATATATATATTTATTTTATTCATTTATTTATACACACACACATACATATATATTTATATATATATATACATTTATTTATAGATAGATAGAGAGATTGATTGATATTATATATATATAGATATAATCGTTCTCCAGTGACGTCATTGAGTAGTCCACTGCTAAATTTTGTTTTTGTATTGCCCCAACCTTGGTTTCACCAATCTTATTAACCAGTTTGAATACTTCAAGTCATCCCCCTTTTCTCACAGACACAGCTGAACGTGCTCCGAAGTATGAAGAAAGAGAAGTGAGAAGCTCTATGAATAAAAATATTTGACATGTACTCATGAATACGATAACATCATGAAATGGTTTACAGTGCAAAGTTGGAATGTCGATTTTCCCTCCAAATCATGAAGAAGGTCTTACCTTAAAATACTTAATCATCTTGGATATTTTTGTCATTACTGTTTCAACAAGTATTATGCATTGATGTTATTGAAGTTCTATCTATAAATGCTAATGTTGTTCATGCCTAATAAGGCTTCAAACGATATGGGAGCTTTTTATAAATACATCATTTTATGAAGTGAATATTAAAGAAAAAAGTATCTTAATTATTGTCATGATCTTTTATTTATATTTATGTAAGCACATATTGCCCTGGAATATATGTAAAGCCTTCAAGCATGTTCAGGAGTATTTTTATATGAAAATATTTTAAATAAATAAAGAAAATTGATGAAAGTCACCATGTTTATGATCCCCGTCATAAACATGATGGAATTGACGGAAGGGCACTGCGATTATACATTAAACATATAAATATGTACTATCACTGTTGACATATTTATCTATATCTACATTATAATTGGAGTTTGTCTGTCCTGTCTGTCCGACTTCTATAGACGCCGAAACTACAGAAGCTAGAAGCCCAAATTTGGCACACAGATGCATCTTGACATGTGATGGTCTTGGGCTAGGTTAGATTCTGATCAGACCGATTTGTGTCTGTGAGAGGGTTTTGCGGTTTGCATGGATTTTTGAGAGTTAGGAGGCTCGGGATGTAATTAAATGTTTTGTGGACTTTGACCGTAGGCATCTTTTGGTATATACAAAACTAAGGCCTACGCGGCCTTGCAAAGGCCTCAAAAAGGCTTGGAAAACTTTGGTTGTCCATAGTTCGTAAGTGAGATGTTTAGAGACAGAACGCAGACCAAAAGTTATCTGCATCTCTGCCCAAAAACCTGGATCCGGAAAAAATTCCGGATCCAGACACTCCCAGACCCGGATTATGACATTTCCTTAACTTTTGATTCTTTACCATTTCGAAAAAAAGCTACTCTGAAAGTACATCAAGAATAGGGTTTCCAATCGGTCCCAAAGAAATTTCCCGGAAACCGGACCGACCTGTCGGAAATTCAAGAAAACCTCTGGGCGACTTTTTAAACGAAAAAAAGTTCAAAACAAAACATACGAAATGAAGGCCTTGCAAAATAAGCCTATGTTGGTTAATTCAATGTCCGGCCTCCGGGACATATTTGGGCCGGGATCCGGATTTTTTTTAATTACAGTTTTTTGCAATTTATTTTTGCACAATCATATTCAGCTTCACAAAGGGAGCAACTTTGATGTATTAAGTATCCGAATCCGAGGTCGTTAAGACCCTCAAATCCGGGATTGAATATTAGGTCCTATTTCATGGACGAAGCGGAATATTTTGGAATCCTAATTTTGGGGGGCCTTTTGTGGGTTGTCAGTTAGATTGATCGCATCAAGTTATAAAATATTATCTATAGAGTTTGCATTTCTAATAAGTTCGTGGCGATAAAAAATGAATTTTTGTTTACAATTTTTTGAGTTTTGGCATAAAAACTGGAAAAATAAAAAGTGTTTTTTTCTCCGCTCCTGGTGAACCCACAGATTTCAACTTGATTGATAAGAAGGAACTTTAAAAGCTGACTACAAACTAAAAATAAATATTTCTCAAGTGTTTCATATTTTTTTCAGAAAACCCAAAAACTGATTTTTTCAAAAAACTTAAGGGGGTACCACATGATTTTTGGCATTTTTTAATTTGTTATTTTGTTAATATAGTTTTCCCAATTGGGGAGATAATGCAAATGTGAAGAAATTTTTAAATTGGATGAAAACCAAAAAAGTTTTATTTGTAAGCATTATTTCATAAGTACATATAAAGCATAGGAGTTGGCTAAAATGTTAGTTCTTTTTGCTCCCAAGGGCGCTCTAAATTATTAATCTAATGTAACATCTAGGGAGACTTTTTACTGCATAAGTGGTTTTTAAATTATGAAAAGCAAAATGAAGCCCTCGCAAAAAAAATATCCGGCACCATATGACGTCACTAAATAACACTATGGTTCACCAAAGGTCTGTATAATAAGGTCTGGGCAATACAAAACAAGCATGTAATCCTAGCAGTATAACTACTCAATGACGTCACTGGAGAACGAATATATATAGTTATATAATTTTATATATATTTATTTTATGCATTTATTTATACACACACACATACATATATACATATATATATATATATCGATATAGAGATTGTATATATATATATATATATAATCGTTCTCCAGTGACGTCATGAGTAGTCACACTGCTACATGTTTGTTTTTGGTTCACCAATCTTATTAACCAGTTTGAATACTTCAAACTCATCCCCCTTTTCTCACGTGAGACACAGCTGAACACGCTCCGAAGTATGAAGAAAGAGAAGGGAGAAGCTCTATGAATAAATATTTGACATATACTCATGAATACGATAACATTATGAAAATGGTTTCCAGTGCAAAGTTGGAATGTCGATTTTCCCTCCATATCATGAAGAAGGTCTTACCCTAAAATAACTTTATCATCTGGATATTTTGTCATTACTGTCTCACAGGTATTATGTATTGATGTATTGAAGGTCTATCTATAAATGCTATATTGTTAATGCATATAATAAGGCTTCAAACGATATGGGAGCTTTTTATATAATACATCATTTTATGAAGTGAATATTTAAAGGAAAAATGTATCTTAATTATTGTCATGATCTTTTATTTATATTTATGTAAGCAACATATGGCCCTGGAATATATTAAGCCTTCAAGCATGTTCCGGAGTATTTTATTGAAAATATTTTAAATAAATAAAGAAAATTGATGAAAGGTCACCATGTTTATGATCCCCGTCATAAACATGATGGAATTGACGGAAGGGCACCGCGATAATACATAAACATATAATACTATCACTGTTGACATATTTATCTACATTAATTTATAAAATGAGATTATAAAGTTAGTTGTTATGGACCTTATTTCAAGACATTGTTGACATTTGAATCATTGATCATCTTTTTTTGAGTCTGACTTTTAAAATCATTTAACTAATATATTCTATATTTGTGTAGCTTCTTTACCTTTTTAATTATTTTCTCACCACCACCGTTGTGCGAAAAGAAAAGGAAAAGTACTCATCCTGTGTTAATGTTATTCAATTTCTCTTTGTATCTTTGTTTTCAAACATGGCTCT